>CM038715.1:15632262-16232262 GCA_021613375.1 Megaleporinus macrocephalus
GCACATGCACATTTGGAATTTTGATGCCAGCAACATGTTTCCATTTGAGACGGTACAGTTGTGTAATGCTGAAGAAAACAATAGTGGAATATCTCACAGCTAAGGTAATTGGCAACAGGTCAGTAACATGATTGGGTAATAAAAAAAAGCTTCCCAGAGCAGCTGAATCTTTCAGTAGTAAAGATAAGGTGGGGGTTCACCACTCTGTAAGAAATAATGCATACACAAATAGTGTAGCTTTTTAAAATGAATGTTTCTCAACATTAAATAGCAAAGAATGTGGAACCAGCTTCGGACCCCCAGCTAGCGCTGCATTAAAAACAGACGTGATTCTGTTGTGGGAGGGTGTAGAAGAGCATTTTCAACAACCATTGTTGACGAAACAGTTTGACTCTGCATACACAAAGGCTAATTAAAACTCTACCATGCAAAGAAGAAACCAGTTATAAACAGATCCAGAGACCCAAGCTCATTTAAGATGGACTGAGGCAAAGTGGACAAACGTCCTGTAGTCCTTCGATTCAAAGATTGAAATTCTTTTTGGATATCATAAACGTTACGTCCTTAGGGACCCTCTGGCTTGTCATCGGCACACAGTTCAAAAGCCAGCATACGTGATGACATGGGAGGGCATCTGTGAAGCCTCCATTAATACTTTTCTATTTAGCTACGTATGTTGCCATCCAGACTATGTCTTTTTCAGAGGAGGTCTGGCTTATTTCAGCAACACGATGCAAAACTACATTCTGTATGTATTACAACAGCATAACTCCATATGGGTCACACATTAAAAACATTAGGAAGAAAAAATACAACAAAAAAAGGCACCAAAGTAATGAAATCCATTTAAAGCAAAACATGGGAAATGTTTCACTTTCAAACCCACAGCAGTCGCTCCCCTCAGTTCCTAAACATGTACAGAGTGTTAAAAAATGAGATAATGAGCACAGTGGGAAGAGGAACCTTTTTTAAAACAGGTTGCTGGCATGAAATAAAAAATAGGCATATATATTTCAAAAGCAGTATAACAACCAGTTTAAATGATTTGCACATCATTGTTTTCTGTTTTCAGTTACATTCTGCACAGGATTCCAACTTTTTGGTAAATGGGGTTGTAGTTCTGGCCAGGCATTAATGATAAAGCTTGAAAAAAAGAAGAAGAAAGATACAAAGCAGACGATATTTTGCTTCTATCAGGGGCTCACTTGTGGTCAAGGGGAAGACCTGGTGTGAATTCATCCTTGGGTAAATGAAGAACAAAGCATATGCTATTTCTCTTTGATCTCAGAGAGGCGGCGATGAGTTTGAATTATAGTAGTGCGTATAGGGTTCCGCATTTAGCCATAGCACATCACTCATAGAGAAACAACACCTGTTGCGTTCACCTGCTTACACTCATCTACAGTGCTCTGGAAAAGTCAGAGACCTCCTTATGTTTTTTACAATTTTTACTTTTTTTTACATTGTTTAAGTTGAACAAATGTCCTTTACACTGTCTGACTTTTTCAAGATGAATGGACAAACTGAAATGCCGTCTGCTATTGAATATGGTTTTAACAGTGACCATTTTTTTAATTCCCAGACTGACAGCTTCTTTTCAAATGGTACATGATAGTCAGTGAAATTGTTTACATTTGTATACAAGATCAAAAAGATGGTGGTGAACTTCAGGAGAAAGTGGACCATGATCAGTCCCATTGCTATTACAAGTCAGCATGTCAAGCTGGTGGATACCTACAAATACCTGGGTGTCCTGCTTGACAACAAACTGGAATGGAGGGCTAACACAGAGGCTGTGTACAAGAAGTGGATGAGCTAATTACTTTTTGACAAGGTTCAATTTCTTTATTGTGTGCCACAAGATGTTGGCGATCCTCTACTGGTCTGTTGTTGAGGGTGCAGCAGTCTGTTGGGGAGGCAGCATGAGAAGTGGAGTTTTCTGGCCTAGTTTTGTGGTGGTGGAAAGGAGGTCACTTAACAAACTCACTGCTGTCCTGGACAACACATCACACACCAACTGTGACCTACTGATCAGACAGTGGAGCAGCAACAGTGTCATTCTCTGTAGTAAGGTCTGGTACAGAAGATTGTTTCTGCCAACAGCAATCACGCTGTACAACACCTTTTCACTGTGCTGGGACATAATTGTATACTGAACAGGACAGGCTCACTGAGCACCAGCCGGGCATTACATCTCTCTACTCACATCCCTATATACAACCACTTTGTGAAAAATATACAACAAACAAACAATCAATGTTTTTACCATCAGATAATGTGTCATTAAACCTTTTATCTTAGATAAAAGAGAGATAATAGGTTCACTCCACAACAGTCCACAGGGTAATTCAATGCAATGGATCTGAAAGGATGTGTGGCTGACCAAGAAGCTCCTCATTGAGGAAGAAAAACAAACTTAAAAGCTGCCTATGTTCTCAGAACAAGGGACCAACCATCCAAACCTCAACATCGTTTAAGTGCATTTTACTCAAGTTTACTCAGATTGTGAGAAACAGAAAATGTAACCAACTTCTAAGACTGAACTTTGTAGATTTCCTTGAAAAACTGAAGGCCAGTCTCCTGTTAAGAATGGATGCTGCAATAAAGGTAAAGAGTGGACATTTTGATTGCTAATAAAAAAAATGAGGTGCATGAATACTAAGTAGGGCCTTATGTTGTCCAGCCTAAATTCTTCATGGCACGAATTCCACAAAATGTCCATGTTGGTCCGTGTTCCCATGACTGTATCATGCAATTCCATTTTTTAGGTGCAATTTCATGCTGTAGATCTCTCGCTCTACCACATCTCAAAGGCGTTCTATTGGATTAAGATCTGGTGACTGGGAAGACCACTAAAAGACACTGAACTCTGAACTGTCATGTTCAGGAAACCAGTTTGAGATGACTTTTGCTTTGTGACATTATGAAAATGAGAAGATGGTGAACTGTGACCATGAAGTGATGCACATGGTCAGCAATGATCAAATATTAATCACCCATAGCGTGCAAACATTCCCCACACCATTACACCTACACCACCACCAACCTGGACTCTTGACATAAGGCAGATTGGGTCTCCGGATTTGTGCTGTTGGTTCCAAATTCTGATGCTACCATCTGTGAGCAGAAATCGAGATTCTTCAGCCCCAGGAGAAAATTCTAGGAGATCAGCACTTATAGAAATACTCAAGACTCTGACACCAACAATCATGCCACAGTCAAAGTCTCTGAGATCACTTTTAACTCATTCTGATGGTTGATGTAAACATGACTGCTTTCTTGCATGATTTGATGATGATTGTACTGTTGTCTCACAATTGGCTGATTAGATAACTGCATGAGTGTAGAAGATATAAAAGTGTTAACTTTTAAAATCTGATTCAAGAGCTTTTACAGGCTATTATTTTGTGCAAGTTATTACCTTATTTGGAGAGAGAGAGATGTTTGTGTTTGTGCAGGGATCTAAAAGGATTAGTTTGGGTGGAGCTGATTGACTTGAAAGTACTCTTTTCCCCATGCTCTCCAGTTACAGCTGCCATTACGCAATCATATGAGGTTCAAAAGAGGGCATTTAGCCACTGGTTACCTAAGCTCTCTGTGGAATTCTTTTTCTTTTTTTTTTTTGCAGCACATCACAATATGTGGGAGAATACCTGAGGCAGGATCCATTTCACATTCAAGCATCTTTAAGTGGCGGCCCTATTATGAAGCAGTCTCATATGTCATATCGGAAAGATGGTATGTACAGAAACATCCAGGTGAGAAAAAAAACCAAAACACGATAGACTGAACATGTTCCCACTGGTGTTCACACCGTAGGGTTCCGACGAATTTATGTCCGTGTGCAGATGTGCACAGAAACCTCTGCGTGTCGGGTAGCACATATTTTAGTTTTGCAGTATCATATTGTTATCTAGGACACAGTGCCAAGGTGAATCTCAGCCTTAGTATCCTGCCTGCCTCAGTCAGAATAGTGAGTATCACCTTTAGATGGGACTATCACGTCTCATTCAGCTCTGGGCAGTCTGTAAGGTGGGAAAATCTCCAGTTACCCATAAATGAGCACGAAGCCACTGCCACGGTGAAAGCCAATACCGCCCCTCTTTTAATGTCATCAAGTGAACAATGGTGTGAGCAAACAGTCATAAACTTGCACTGTCATCATCAGCGTTCTGCCAATCGGCCATCTGACGGCTTCTGTGGAGGTTCGGCAGCGTTCGTGCGTGTTGTTGGGTGTCCGCTAAAGCAGATGGATCATTCAGAGAAAATGCTTGATAAGGTTTATGGCACTATCTCTCAGCAACAGAGCCTCATGAAATAAATTCAGCGGCCTGTTTGTTAGGCGTAAATACTTGTGCCAGCTCAGGCTTTCAAAAAAGCATCTGACTTCTGCTCCAGCAGCAGGCAGATCTGTACTGCATGTGTTTTTAATGGGACATGTTTCCAAAGAGAACAAAACCAAGCCAGGTTTATTGGTTAGAGAACAAACTGCTGCAGTTTAGACAGTTATGCAAGTATCAAAACCCAAAGTTTGTTCATTCTTCCAGCTCACTGTTGCACTGAGCTGTATTTAAGCTTTGCCAGCTCACAAATTAAGCTTTATATCCAGACTGTCCCCGCACTCCTAGCTTGTTGGTCCAGTTTCTGATGTAAGGTCAGAGAGTGACAGCTCATATGTTGCTGCACAGTTTGTGTTTGTCATCCTCTAGTGGCCACAAGATGTTGGCCACAGAAAAGCTGTTGGCTGGATAGCTTTGTTTGGCGGACTATTCTCAACCCAGCAGTGACAATAAAGTGTTTAACTTCTGCAGCACTGCTGTGTTTGATCCACTCATACCAGCACAACACACACTAATACATCATCTGAAGAACAGAGTAATAGGGGGATAAAGTATATGGATAAACAGATGGACTACAGTCTAGAACTAAGTGTAGAACTACAGAGTGCTCCTTCAGGGTAAGTGGAGCTGATAAAATAAACAACATGTGTAGATGCCAGATAGATGTTCATGATAAAGTGCTTAGTAGTTGCAAATAAGTCTATTAATTTTTAATATACTGAATGGATGTGGAATATCAGTGTCACACAGTTTCTAATTATTTTAATGTATAGTTTTGGGAGAAAGAAAGAAGAAGGAAGGGTATTAAAGTCTTTAATAATAATAAAAAATGAAATGTAATGGATTTCTGAGTGAAACATTCGGGATACTGGGAAGGGGTCCAGTATTTACAGTCCCATCATGCTACAGCCAACACTAAATTTGAGCAAAAATTTGAGTTGACCACTTTAATATCTACTGGTTACATTTGCCCAACATTTGAGTATGTTTGTTGGCAAATATTTATTGGCTGAGCCATGTTTCACTGCACAAACAGCTCGTAAAGGATATTTTTCTTTCTTAAAAAAATCTGCATTACTAAATCATTAGGATGTAAACAAAGGCATTCAGTGTGATTGAATGTAAAAGTGTTGATTGTAAATCTATACTAAGATTTCTTTACAGTGGAGGTGAAAGAAACCAGGGTTCACAACACAATGTCTGCAACACTAATATAAACATTTTATCCCAAACCGCCTGTGAACCTAAATGTTTTAAAGCGTATTTGTAACAATTTTTTGTGAACTTTCTTTTAGGAATTAATTAAATGCGTTAGATGTCTGCTTCCTAATACCACCACTGTGAACAATATTCACTTGGCAAGTATTTCTAGAACTGAGGAGTTCACACCAACCCACTATGCCTTTGTTTCAAACCTTCAGTTATAAAGAAATTTCAAGACTTCTGTGAAATTTTCCTTTAAAACTTGTGCATTTCCTTCTCATAAGAGAGTTACAATGAGGAAGAGAGCTTGTAAGTACAAAATCTACTTTCAGAGACCGGCTACTGTATAGTCACAATAGTCAAATACAGAAGAAAGCTGAAAACTGATAGATATCAAACCTATTGCTAAAAAGAGCTTTTATGGATCGGTATCATTGGACTTTGAACACACAATTAAAGTTTGTATAAAATACAGAGTGAGTGTGAAATAAACATTGAGTCAAATCCAGAAAAACAGATCCTGTTTTGGAGGAGGCAGTCATTACTGTTTGAAGGAGGATTATGGGATACAGTCATTTTTTCTTAGAAATGATAGGATGAGTCATGCTTGAAGAGGAGTTTCACCTTTGTTTCACCCAAGTTTCTGTGAATTTTAATCTTTGGAATGTAAACAGTGTGATCGGAGTGGTTTGATGTGAAAGCGTGCAGTCTGGAGAAACATGGCAGCTCAGATTTCTTTGAACTCATGGAGAAGGAAACCAAGGGTCATGATGCCTACAACACATATGACCATTGTCTTAACTACGCAAACTGATCAGTGAACCAACATGTGTGTTCTGTGTTGTTGTATGTAGTGTTCATAGGGGTAAATATGTAGTACATTCAAAAAAAAAGGAGGGATATTTTACCCTTCAGAACACTTCAGGCACCTCCCTTCATGAATGGCCAGAACTTTGTTCAAAAACTATTGTATAACAGTGTCCCAGTCAACATATTTCATATAATAACTTTGAGAGTGGGATCTTTCAGAGTTTCAGTGTTTTGGATGGCTGCTTCCCAAGACCACCACTGTGACCAATTCTGACATGGTACGTTTCTCTGAAATTTCTATAATTGACTTGTTTCATGTTTCATTTCATGTTTTCATGCTTTCAAACTCCTGTAAAGCTGCTTTGTGACAACATCGTTGTAAAAAGCGCTGTACAAATAAACTTGACTTGTCTTCAGAATGATGACTGGGATTGTGATAATGTACTAATGATGAAAAATCAATCAAACAGCCCACATCAACCTACATAGTAAACAAGTAATTCATTAAGATTACGTCTTTTGAATAATCTGAACGATTACATGACTGATTACATATTCAGTTATGTCATTTGTAATCTCTACCAGATATCACTCTGTAAGTATTCCCCTCAGCACTGTCTACTATTCCTGTCTTTAGTACTTGGACAACACTGGAGTAACCATTACACAACAGCGATACAGAAAAAAACCCACCTTCTAAAATGTATGAATATGGAAACATAACAGTAGTAGGAATCTTGGTTACCTAACTTTTTTTTATGAATTAATTAAAATCACCAAAAGACTGAATTTTATGTACTCTACTTCCAGGTAATGATGGCCTCTTTGGTGGTACCAGATACCATCTTGTGGTCAGTACTGGGATCTAACCAAAGAATTTCACTTGGAAAAAAATGTCATAAATGAATAAATATACAAATCCTAGGCAATAATTTTGTTGAAGAGATATATACTTAAGTAAAAATTAAGTTTGTGTTTAGAAATGTTTATAGTATCTTAAAATAGATTTAGCTGAATGTATGTATTTTTGTCTGTGCAGCATCGTGTAGATTCAGTCTACTATAAATAGTAGAATATTTATAGAGGGAAATGCTGAAAACATGGCCTTTGTGGCAGGACTGCATCATTCTCTATAGTATAAAATGCTTTTTGTGCTTATTATTTTCATTACTTGTGCAGCCAGCGTGATTCTTCAGAGCAGTAGAGTTGCCACTAGATGGCAGTAGAGGCTTTGTTTTTCTGTAATTCACCTGTGACCAGCTGTGTTTTCAACAGCACTTCTTTCGCAAAGAGGGCATGTCCATCACTGACTTAAGGACATCAAATTCGAAAGAAGTTGTTGATGTTGTTTTTCTTCTTCTTCTTCTTCTTCCTCTCATTATTATTCTACTACTATTAAAAATTTCCCCATATATTTGTGCCTAATAATCTGTTGATACTTTCTACATTCTAAGAAAAACTAAATTCATGAATAGGGAGAGAAGAACTTTGTGTAATTAGACAGGAATAGACTTCTACGTCATGCAGCTCAACTAAGAATCAGACAGATTTATAACTGAGCAGTAAAATTAAGAGAGACTGGAAATCCTCTAACCTTTCCAAACCCATCAGAACCAATTAGAGCTACGTATGCTGAACGTAGACAGAGAAACACGCACATTCACTAGCTCCCTTGCATAATAATCCAGCACGAACATCTCAAGGAATCTTACATAAACAGAGCTACGTGAGACCTTCCGTATATTTTTTTACTGGTCTCCGGATAAATCCCTCTTTCACCCAAGTACAAAATGTCTTTATCCTCTGTTCCATCAGCAAAGACACACACACAATCCTCTTCATCACCTCCTCTTCCCCACTCATTTTTTTCCTCCCTCTTCATCTCTCTGGTTTTCTCTTCCCTCCCAGCTGTCTGTTTTTTTTCTTCCTTCCTTCTTGTTCTCCACTCCCTCCCTCGTCTACCTCATGTCCCTGGTGAAATATGCTCCAGGAAGATGAGTGAAAGCTTGGCTGGAGAGAAACACATGGGCTAAGTGCAGAGTGTGGAAGGCCAGCAGGTAATAACAGGAGCCTTCTTGGAGCGGGCCCCGGATTTCAGCAGCGTTTTTATTTTCTGAACAGTCGGCGGAGGGTTGGAAAGTGTAGAATAACACCCGCTTGGCCATGTGTCTGCAGCAGATGACAGATTCTGTATTTCTTCTCGCCTGTTTGCTGCTGTGTGGAACATTCCTCTATTCTAAATACGATTGTCCTGCGAAAGCCATTGTAAGCCGCTCGCTGGGCCATCAGAACAAAGCCCCAGTTGGGCTTGATCTAAAATCAGCACAGTGTACGGCTTCTCCAAGGAGGGGACTTTGATAAATGTCAGCTCACTGATAAATTACGCTGTCATTTTGACAGACTTTCTCTAGGGGAGATGCATCAGTCTCTGTCAGTAGTCATGTTTTTCTGCTTTGTTTGTCGTCACAGGTGCAGCTTTCCTATAAAAGCAATATGTTTGTGTTTAGTTTAAGAGTGCTCAACCCTTCCAACAAGAAACGTTGCATTACATTGTTTCTGTGTTGTTAATAACAGTTTAATATTTTAAAGAAACTCTCATTTTAGTGTTTTATTATTTGTACAGAGCTGTTGGGGTTGTGCATTCATAGTGGATCTGTGTGTATCTCATAAATGTATTTTAACTACATGTGACTACAAAGGACACAAAGAACCCCAAAGGTTCCAGTGTCATGTTTTTTGGTGTTTGCCCAATACTGGTACCAACAGGGCTTATCTAATGGTGCCTAATGACTTTCGCTATTTTTGATTGCACCAAAAGCAATTTTACTAATATTTTACATTTCCAGGTTAGGATTAAGTAACCATGCACTTTTATGTGACCAATAAGTGCACCAGAATGCTATTTTGATGTTTGTCGTTTGCTATTTTTATAATTGATACTTTTTAAAAAGAGGATATTCAGTAGAAAGCTTTAATGCTAATAGGCTTTCTGACCCCCAAAAGAATGAATGTTTTTGATTCTACTTTCACATTCATTTAAAAATATAGACTTCTACACGTGATTGTGTGGGGACTATTGCACAAAAAAATTTCACTTATTTTTTTTTGTCAACATGACTAACTGTTGGTATTACGCTAAAAGCAAGATTGCTAATGGAGTAAAGACTCGCTGAGGTTTTGATTGACACTTCACATAGATAAAACAATAAAACACATTTAAATGGTCATTATGACAGTTCCAGCTGTCTCTCAAGCAAGTGTAAAATGAACTAGAACTAGAAGTTCCTTTTGGTTACCTTTTGGGTCAGTTTTGGGTTTGATTGTGCGGCCACAGTTTAGAATGTTGGGTAAAAACATTGGGATCTGTGTGTATCTAATCAATGTTTTTGTTTTTTACCTACATGTGGCTACATAGAACACAAAAAAAAAAAACAAAGGCTCCAGTGTGATGGTTTTTGGTGTTTGCTCAATACTGGAGCCAACAGTGCTTATCTAATGGTGCCTAATGGCATATGCCATTTTTGGTCACACCAAAAGCAATTTTACTAATTCTTTACATTTCCAGGTGATAATAAAGTAACCAAGCATTGTTATGTGACCAGTGTGACAGTTCCAGGTGTCTCTCAAGCAAGTGTATAATGAACTAGAACTAGAAGTTCCTTTTGGTTACCATTTGGGTAGGTTTTGGGCTTGATTGTGCAATAAAAAGACACCCACTGTTTTAAATGTTGGGAAACAACCAAAATAAAATTCTGATGTGACCAAATAATGCAGCATTTTATTATCAAGGACTTTCAGTATATATTTTTTATTTTTATTGATGCAACTAAAAAGCTGGCATTGTCCAGAGTATTTGGCCTTTCTCCCAATAGTGAGGACAGATTCTACTCCCCCCACCCCCCCCTCTCATCCCAGGCCGGACCAGAGCGTCAGCACCCCGCCGGGTCCTGGCCTGTTTATCTCTTCCGAAGCGGCCGTGATTAATGAGGCCCTGAACACATCCTCTTTCCCCCGAACCAGCTGAGTAAACAGCTCGCGTTATTCCAGCCCAGCCCGCTTTGGGAGCTCAGCTACAGGTAGCCAAAAAAGCCCCAGCGTGCCCCGTAAACCTCCCCCCAATACCTCCCTGCTCTCTCTTCTGGGAAAGCCCTCTCACGCACAGGGCAACGGCAGAGGGCGACAGGGGGGTCGAGGACAGAGAATTTCACCTCAACACACTGAAATACCTGTCACTGATTCGGACTATTCGTGCTCATATATCGTTGCTGTCCATGGATCTCTATTTTTCCAAGTTTTATTTTTTCTATATCTTTTGAACACGACAGCTGCCATTTACATGGGGTGAAGATTTAATGATGAATGGACCAATGGGAATGTTCCAAAATAGTTTTAATTTTTTTTTTATACTGACTTACATTGAAAGTAAAGACTGTATTTGACCTCTGCTGACATTCTGGAGATATTTGTATGTCATGAGACAGTGATGATATGTTAAATGAGGAATATTGTGCCAATTGTCAGCATTACTGAACTTTTAAATTAAAAAAAATCTATTTCTATGGAGATGTTGAGGTTTGGCTTTTTATTTGTCATGAATATGGGCTGGTTTAAACAGGGAAAATGTAAAAAATATATAATTTGCTTTCATGCACATATCTGAGACCAGTGAGATCATTTGTTGTTTTAGTCCAGAGAAGACCAACCCACCACTGATGCCTGAATCCAGTTTTACTGAGGGACTGAAGAAAGCCAGACAGTTGCACGTTCCAATGGTGAACAAGGAACCCCACATTTCCTGCCTGCATCACGTCTGTGTGGTTATTAGATTGAATAAAATGTGTGTGAGACATGCCAGGTCAGGAGGACTGATTTTCCAAAACTGCATGGAAATGAGGAATGGTTGTTTGGCGTCCCAGAGTGCATGGTCTGTTTGTTTAGTGAAGACGATGGTGTCGGAAGTTTGTTTCTCGTACAAAGCTCTGGTGTCAAAAGTCGTACTCTTCACTTAGCAGGGGGCTTTCCACAGTGACGCTATTAGTCTTATGACGTCCTTTCCCTCTCTCCTGTCCTCAGGTAACATGGCAAAGTTTTACGTGCAGACAGTTCCCTCCCGTTTGGGCCATTTGTCCGTGGACGTTTCCTCCTTCAGCTGTTTGTTTTAAAGCTTTTGGTGTCTGCGCTTACACCTCTCAAACTGAAGCAGATCACCAAGTTTGACTGAGACCCAAATGGAAAGCAGTTCACAAAGCAATCATTGTCAATTGCACTAATCAGTCAGTTTAGGCACATTATTCAGTAAGAGTGGGTGTCATATACTAAAATGATAACATTACAGTATAGTACACAACCCCAAGGACATAAACTAACAAGGTAAAAACCTGATTTTAGGTTGAACTTAAGAAAGAATCTAAGAAAAATACTTTGTAAAAAAGAAATCAATGAAATGGTAATGGTACAGTGGGCAGACATCCAATCAACTGATTACTCTGCAGCTTATACAGCTGTTAAACAGTACTGTGCAGAGGTTAGAAACCATCCTCCAGTCAAAATACAGTGATTCATTCAGGAGATATTTCTGATGTGACTAACTATAAGAGAATGAACTTGCATAAGAAAGATGAAACCCAAATAATAATAAGTGGACAAATAGGAGTTTCCAAAAGATCTAAAGAAACTGGGACTCCTACTGACCATGCAAGACCTGCCAGAACACCACATCTGTTACCGTCAGATAAACACTACTAAAAGCTTTCATCTTTTTTCAGAGAGAGAAATCAAATCAGCTGAAAGGGGTTAATAAAAATTGGCAGCCTAAGGTGTTAACAAAGGTGTTAATAAAAACAAATGCAAACCAAACGTCTCCATCTCTGACAGATGTTTCTGAGTGCGTAAACTCTCTCTGGCCATTCTCCTCTTAATCCATGCTGGTGTTGCTGGCTGGGGCTGAGGAGGTCTGTAAGTGCTCTGCAGGTCCTGTGTGCTGGTGTTGCTGACTGGGGCTGAGGAGATGTGTGAGTGCTCTGCTGGTTCTGTGTGGCTGGGCGAAGGCCTCTGGGTGGAAGTGTGTGCTGAAGGATAGGGAGCGGGCTGAAAAGCGAGATAATCACTGGTGACAGGGATGTCGGGAAACATAACTGAGATACTCCTTCCTCCTTTCTCCCTATGACCAGCACTGCATCCCAATTGGAAACTGTGGGACTAGAACTGTATAAGAAACATGTGTAGCCCGGTGATCCATGCCATGCTTCTGATCAGTCGCTTTTAAAAGAGGCAAGGTAGACCTGCTTTGAGCGCGCAGTGTTCTTAACAAAAGGGGTTTTCTGTTTCATCTCTCTTCTTTTGGTTTATTTTATGGAAATCAATACCACAAATATCCCAGTAAATACAGTGGCGTTGAAAACTTCCACAACTCATTGGAAATTCTGAGCTTTTTTTCAAAAACAAAAAAAACCTGGAAATAAACAACAAACATAAATGAATAAAACAAAGAAAAGTTATGGCATGAAGAGTGAAGTCAAGATTCTACACAGTTTCCAGGCCACTATTCAAATTTCCATTACCCATGTTGAGGCTTTTGTACAAAAGGCTCAAATTTAATATATTCTTTTTTTCCACTGAAGTTTGTATTTAGAAAACAGTTCTGATGGTGTGTTCAGGTGGATTTGAATCAAAGACTTATCAGAGGCTTTCGTACAAGCTTGTGCTGTCCATGCCATGCGGTCATTAACGCAAAAACTCGAATTAGAATAAATGCAAATTAGATTAGACTTTAGAAACATCCAGTAGCCTTTGTCATCTGGAGCCAACAGCATTTATAACAACAAGGAAGAAGAAATTGAATAAATCTTTATAAAGAAAAGCTTCTTTCAGCCCATATAAATGCTGCGCATACCTTCCTTACACAAGCAGAAAGAAATGGCTATAAAAGACTGACTGTGTGAAGAAAAGGCTCTGTTCACATAAGAATGTGTGCTGGTTCTCTATATATTCATTTAAAAGACAAGCGTAGCTGCATTCTTGATTGAAGCGTATTCAGATCTGTCTTGATCCTAAGGTAGTTAAGCATGCACTGTGATTAGATCAGTGTGTAATTTAAACACACTGCAGCCAGCGTGTCTACACTGAGGGTTTAATTTTACATGAACTACATACAGGACTTTCAGGATCATTCTGACTCCCCAAGTTTGAAATATTGTTTTAGGCATGTGAGGCAAGACTACCATTGCGAAAGTTGGAACCCATTCGTCCCCATTGAAGGACAGCACAAGGTTCTTCCACCACATATGTTTAGATTTTTTAACCCATATTACTAAATTATATATTGAGTATATGTACAGTTGTATGCAAAGGTATGAACATCCGTGGTCAAACCGTATGCTTTGAAGTAGAAAGACGTACACAGGGAACAAAGCTAAACCGCACAGTTCCTTAGCATGTGTAAATGTGCTATGTCTAGATTGGTTGAGGGTCCAATCACCACAGTCTTATCGCAGTAATAGGATGCTAATGCCATGTAGAAACAGGATCTTATTCATTACAATTACATGCACACCACTAGTTCAATATTAGTCTGGCTAAAATTGTGAGTCTTACTAAACTGTGATTATATATACAGCATGGTTTAATCATTGTGGTCTGTCTTAGTCAACGTAAGCATAGTCCAATTAAAACATACTGTCTAGGCCAATACTGGCTGGACTACTGGATCTTTTTCAGGAGTGACACCAAATAAAACAAACATTAGTGACAAAAGGTGAGATGGCTCAGATTTTTGCAGAGAGAAGTGAAGTTATGTCAAACATTTTGTTAAAAATAGACATCATTATAATATTTAACTAAAAGGAGAAATACACAGATACTCCTAAATGGTAAGATAACTCATAGCTAGATAAAGTGTGTCATGTGGGTTTTAAAATATATGACAGAATATGTTGTTGTGGAAATAAAAAGGACTTTTAAAGCTGCAGAAAGATTTTTCTGGTTAAAGTAAAATGAATAAATTGTAGGTGTTGGGTCAGGAGAGTTTTTTTGAACCACATTGTTCTTGTTCATGTATTAAGGTAGGGTGTATCTCAAAATCTAGTGAGGGTCTACATAGACAGCATTTTACGTCATAGTATGCGCTCCCGACATGTAGGCTGTCCCAATTCTTACATACCTTAAACATGCTGTCTACTGAGGAATCATATTTAGACCTGATTTTAAGGAAGCATCGAATGCTTCCTTAGCCGCTAAGACAATCCCATGATGCAACACAGGCAAATCTACAAGCAGTGAAGTGGTTTTAAAATGTAAGTTATTTTGATTCTCTTTGGTGTTTTCATGTGTTTCTTGTCATATAATCACACAAAACAGTATTTTATTATCAACTTTGTAACGAGTCGTTTACTATTTTGCAGTTTTATATTTCAGTCATTAGCATTTATGCTAGCAGATTTTTTTAGCCTCAGGCTATTGTTTTGGATGCTGTACGGTAGCTTAGCAACCAGCTAAACCACCGGTAACGTGCTGCAGTGGGCGGGAACAAGCTGTGATGCAGTCGCTCTCTAGAGGGTTTAGAGCGTCTCAGTAATCTGTTTTATTAGAAGAGATGAGAGAACTCTGCCACATTAAAAGCTGCCTACCTAGACAGTGCCTACTTAGACACTCACTAGGTTTTGAGACAGACCCGTAATATGCACAGGCTTAAAAAGAAGGTTCGGCTCCATGTTAAGATCTCAACTGCAAAGCAATATTATTTTGATGAAGATATAATAGATGATTCATTTACATCCTCAGGATGTGCTTCACTGCGTTTTGGGTTTTGACTGAGTTCTCTTTGAATACTCTTTCATCAGCTTCACAATCATCAGATTCATCGCCTCATTGAAGTAGCCACAACCCAGTGTTACAAAATATTCTCCCATTACTTTTTATCTGCTGCTCTGTGATTTGTTTATTCTCTTAAACCTTAATTTACAAAAGTACAAAGAAATTACTTTGAATTTTTTGGCTGAAATTTTTATATAACCATAATTTTAGCATAAATGTGATTCTGAATTTGATGCCTGAAACTTACTCAAAAAATCAGAGTGAAACGTGTATAGGAGAACTGGTAACTGGTGATGTCATAAATAGGTTTGAAAGGTGCCTCCACCATGCAACCACTGTGCAGGCAAAGATGGATTTTGGCTCAACACTTTGGGCCAACTCTGTCATGAGATAATTGTAAAACAGGACATTTCTCCATGTACGATTGCAAATAATTCAGGTATTTTATAGCCACCCCACATGATATTGTTCATAGACTCTAGAGAAGTCTCAGCCCGTGTAGGGCAAGAGTGGAAACCATTCTTGGGTGTATGTGACCTTTGAGTCTTCAGACAGCTAGGCATGAGAAACCTACATGCTACTGTGTCAGACATAGTCACATGGGCTTGCAAGTACTTTTTGTTACCTAAAACCGTGCACTGCTGCATCAATAAATGCCACCTGAAATTTTATTATGCTAGGAGCCATGTTGTCTGGGCTGGAACTCATTTCAGATGGTCCGAAAGACAGTGGAAATGTGTGCTGTGGTCAGATAAATCCATGTTTCAGCTTGTATTTGGGGAAAATTAACATGGAGTTCTCATTGGCAAAGACAAAGCAAACATCTGTCATGGTATGTCATGGTATCATGGTATGGAGGTGAATCAGTGTATGTGTGTAGACACCAATCACATGGAGGCATATGTTGGACTTCAGAGAGACGCATCATCAAGATTTTCTTGAGAAGTCAATGTTTATTTCAGCCAGACAATGTTGAGCTGCATCCTGCATGTGCTAGAACAGTGTGACTTCATAGAAACAATGTGCCTGTGCTCGGCTGGCCTGCCTGCACTCAAGATCTGTCTTCTATTAAAAATGTATGGCACATTATGAAGCGTAGACTCCCTCAATGATGACCTTGGACTGTTGAGCAGCTGAGGTCTTGTGTTAAGTATAAAAGGGCATTCCACTTGCACAACTGCAACAATCCTTTTCCTCAGCATGGGGGAGTTCTGATACTACAGTAGAGCTCAAGCAAAACAAAATGACCGATCTCTTTTGCATTGCAGTCATGCTTGAGTTTGGTCAAGGAACCCAAATAGAATATAATGGTGGGGCCTGAGTGGCGGAGAGCAGTTCTGTTGATTGATTACGAGATTATGTGTGCTTCTCTGTTTAACAATGTCTTGGAAAACATTTATTCAATTACTGCAGAGTGGTGCTTTTTTTTTTTCTTGGGTTTGGAATTTATTTTCAGGCCCATCTTATACAGTGCAGTGCAAAAGTCAGAGACCACCCTTGGTTTAATTTCCAGTCAACATGGTCTTTGAGTGCAGCAAGCTTGGCATGCACTCACACTAAAAAATAAAAACGTACCACTCTGAAATGTCCTGCTCCAGTCTAGCTTGCAATGGTGGAACGATGCCACTGTAAAAATAGTCACAGCATTTTTACAGCATTATAGCAATGTGCTGCTCTGGTGGTTGCCAAATCAGAACAGAGTGGGTGAGCTGACTAATCAGGGAGGTGCGGCTCAAACACACAGGAGCTCATTTCAGAGGATCAATACAGATGGGATTTGGGGTAGTTTGAAGTGTGTAAATCTACTCTCATAGACCCCAAAAATATGAATATGGACATTGTGAATGAGTCCATGAAAATTGTTCCATTTAAAAGAGGTACAACAAATGAGACACCTAACAACCAAACAAAACCTGGTTGACCACCAAAACCATCACGATAAGATGAAGAGCACCCAAAGCTCTCATCGTTGTGAGACAGAAGAACAAGATGGCTCTGAAAAAAGCTGGAAAGATATGTTGCTGTCAAGACTTTTCACTGAGAAAAGGATACAGAAAAAGAAGAATATTTGCAAATAGGCTGCTGGTGTCCTCAGAACAGTGGGCTCACCACCATCACTGAATGTGCCTGCCATTATTTGGACTGTGAGGAGCAGACATTACAACTGATTTCTAGGACTGAAAAACTTTAGATTTCTTCAGAGGTGTCAAGTAACTAAGTACAAATACTTTGTTACCTTAAGTAGAAATTTGGGTTATTTATACTTTACTGGAGTAATTATTTTTCAGCTGACTTTTTACTTCTACTCCTTACATTTACACTCCATTACCTGTACTTTCTACTCCTTACATTTTAAAAACAGGCTCGTTACTCGCAGATACGCATTTAGACATCGAACTACGCTGCTACGATTCGTCACTTCAAAATACGAGAAAAGTCAAGGATGGCTTTGAGTTCAACTGTCTGTGAATTCGCGCACTAGGCAACCCAACTATGGGTGTAACTGCATTAGGCAGCAACCTGTTGGGAAAGAAGACTTCGACCAATCATAGCACTAGTATTAAACTCTTCAAACAGGCTATAAGTGGAGAGCTGCCAAAATAACAGTTAAGAATTTGTTTTCATCCCTATCAGTTCATCTTACTGTGACTGGTTTTAAAGGGAGGATGGTGCTAAACACAGTTTCATAGGTAACTGGCAGGTATGGGAATTGTGAATTATTAATGTCAAAACAAGGCGACTGAAAAACTCGAGACGCAAAATATAAACTTGCAAGTTTTAACAATTGCCGTGTGTAAATATCCCTCCCGCGAGCGTAAATGTGAAACTCATGAGCATGCATGTTTTTTGTGTTTGAATATTGGATTGGGGTGGTTTAGTTTTTTTGAGCATGCATTCACTGATTCCCGTTGCCCGGGTGCAAATGTAGTTGCGCCGACCAACCGCAGAAAGTTGCTACTCAAAAAAACACTGATACAGGTTTGCTATTTCATTTTCGGCTTGTTATCATTCATGTACATTTACATTCCAGTAAAGATTATTGATAACATGCCTTTGAACTTTGACGTTTTGCATCATTACAATACTTATATTCAACTAGTCATCATATCTTCTGCTCCATGAAACACATGTTAGTAGTACACAGATATGCTTCTTTATTATATTTACATTGTACTAAACTACATTCATTTTCAATGGGCGTATACACGGCTAAAACAGGAAGCCTAGCACATCCCAAATTTATCAACATTAGCATTGTAATATAACATTATAGTTATATAGCTTTTAGAAGAATTATTTTTTTGGGGGGGAGGTGGGCTAGTGCACTATAGACCCCTGTGGTGTGGCCTAAGCTTTCGTCCTTAATGGCATTTTTTTCCTTACATTACTTTTAATTTTATACTTTAAGTAGTTTTGAAAGCAGTACTTTTACACTTTTACTGGAGTTAAAAGCTTCAGTTGATACTTCAGCTTCTACAGAAGTATTTTTAAACCCTAGTATCTATACTTCTACTTGAGTAATGAATGTGAATACTTTTGACACATTTGGATTTCTTTGACTAAAACTAAAAGAAAGTCTCCAGAAAAGAATAGAAGCTGTAATAAAAGCAAAAAAGGATATAGTAAAAATCAGTAGATAAAGGATGAGGAATATGATGATCAATGACTCGACGCAGTACTACTGTTAAGTCCGTGTTTATTAGTTATTTAAAGTATATATTTGTTTAGGTTGCGCTGGCACCACATTCTTATTGTCCAGCAATGTGCATCCGTGGGTACATGTGTTTATTTACATTGATGTACATGCATGTGTACATGAGGCGTGCGTGTGAGGGGTGGAGGTGGACGACCGTGGCCTGCGTGTCGCCGGTGTGTATTCTCTCGAGGCGGTGGGCTGATCTGTGGAAAAGTGCTTGACGCTCTTCCTCACAGTGAGCAATGCGGAGCAGAGGAGCCAGTCCAGGAGAACACAAACAGAGGTGCTGCGTGAGCCACAAATCCCCGCTTCCTCTGAAACTTCCAGCCCGCTTTTTTCCTGTCCAAATTCCATAGCCATTAAACTTTCCTGGCAGCTGTTCAGAAAACAGCAGCGAAAAAACCTCACCCAGACCCCCCCCTTCCCCCCAATTCCCCATAATGCCCCCCCCCCCCAACAGCACACCAGCAATTGGGCTATCAGAGATCTGCCGTCTGCCTCCTTAAATAAAGCACTGACTTCATAGTTGTTTTTGCTGCAGATCAGGTTTCCTCCAAAGTGTCTACTGGTTTTCACAAAGGGTCACGATGAGGTGTGGGTGAACACGGGGCTCCCTTTTCCATGTGTTTAGTCTCAGACATGTCTGACTACATGCCCTAAGAGAACAGAGATGATATAAAACATGGCCAGATTAGTGCCAAGTAAATACTCAGCATTATGATTTCAGCACTGCGCTAACGGACGCCCGTGGCTGCCATTTAAACAGCGACTCGGTTCATTCATGGACATCATTGGAGATAAAGACGTACCATTTGCCGGTATATTTTGTGATCTTAGATGCATTTTTTCTTAGTGTTAAAATTTTTTTTTTTTAAATTGCATTTTAGAAACATACAACATAGAGCACAGCGTATAAAATGAAGATAGCTAGAGATAAATGCTGGTGGGTCTGTCTAATTTGGGGCAATACATTTGCAAATTGATGATACTGTTTTAGAACACATTCTCCTCTTATTTAGTTTTTTATTTGTGTAGTTCTATGTACTGAAACATTCATTTTTATTTAATTAGATTGAATTGTATCGAATTTTACATGATTTTACATCAGTGACAAACAATTATATTTAATTTGATTTGATTTGCCTTAAAGGCACCATAGAATGGCAAATTGTGTTTGTATTATTATAATTAAATAAGGAGAGTTTGGTACAGCACATGGAACTGACATACCATTAACTCCAAACAATGTTGTCTCCTCCTCCAATATCCAGCATTTCCAAAAGAGGGCAGTAAAATGGACAGATTCCAAAATCCTAGGCTGTCTTGATTCGTTAATATTTACTCATTTACATTTACATTTACATTACGACATTTAGCAGACGCTCTTATCCAGAGCGACTTACAAAAGTGCTTAGTGTTCGGTTAGAGTATGTGTCTCTATCTAGTACAAACAGGTTTAAGTTCAAACTACTCAAGCTACTCTACTCTACTCTACTCCCCCCAAAATTTACATGTCAGCTCATGTTGTAGCCCAGCAAAAAAAGTTTGCTCTGCACATTTCAGTCTGAAAAAAATACTAAAATCTGTTTTTGACATGTGTGATAATTATAGTACCTTGTTGTAAGCCAGCCAATCAGAGAGCACAAAAAACGGAAAACAGCTCATTTCATTTTCAAGCTAAATCATAGGGTGTATCTGGGCATTTCTCACCCTGACCAAAGTCACATACACTCTAAACAGACATCAGAGAACAATTTAAAATGCTGAATAAACGTGTTCTATGGCACCTTTAAACACTGATACATAAAATAAAGCTGTGTTCTGATTGGCTGTCCAGTAATACATCTCATTTAGAAAGCAGTTTGAACTAAAACACTCTTTAGAACTTCAGCATGAATGGACGGGGCTAATCTCTGTAGGATGAAGAGATCGACATATGCATTTGTTGGTCTTTGTGACATCACAAAAACAATAACTTAAAATGGGCTGTTTTTGCAATTTCGTTTTTCCACATATGGACTGTTCAGTCTGAGGAGTTTATGATATGTTTGGAAGCTTTAGCAATGATTATAAGCAACATTAGATTATTTTACAGAAACCAAGGAAAATTAGATTTCCCATGATTTAACACATTTAATGGCCAAGAGGGAATAACTTCCTCTACTAAAATTCAAACTTATGTATTTCAGGCATTAGTTAGAATAGCAGATACAATCATTGAAATAAAATGTTTAAAACTATGAATATGAATATCAGTCCATGTGTTTCAGTTAAAAAAATTCCTGTTTGCCATTCGTAAGCTTTGATGCCTCTTGTTTCAACCTCTTTATCTCATATCTTGCCTCATCCTTTAAACTCTCTAAAAAACCCAGGGGACTTGGTGACCAAGCTGTAAAAAAGCTGTGAGAGAGTGACGGAGAGGGGAGAGTGGACTGTGTGAGTTTGGGGTCAGACCTCTATTTCTAAATGAGAACAATCTGGTTCTGCCTGTGACTCAAAACGAAAGACATGGAACGTGAGTGAAACAAAAGAGAGACAACAACTTGCCTTGTGAATAAGGAGAAAGACAGAAAGCAAGTGAGAGAGAGATAAAGAGAGAGAAATCGGTTATGACACCTGTGGCGGAAACCCAGCATGCACTGGTCCTAGATCAGCAGGCCTTGCCGCACTACACAGAGAAGTGTGGTGCTTCTGGGATCTGATGGGCCGTGCTGCAATAACTCAAAGCTGAGCTCGGAGAAAGCTGATAGCCTGGCAGGCGTTGGTTTACAGCCAGATGCCCTGAGAGCTGCACTCTTGGATGCTGCTGAGACTTTATCCTCAGGCGCTGGCAAATTTCATCAGAATGGCTGTAAGAGTAGATTTCCTCTCTTTCACTCACATGGACAGAGAATAGCTCTGCACAATATATCCTTTGTTAATCGTTACATCAGTATCGGCCTTCGCAATACTGATATAATAGAGGCCTGCTGTATGCAAATTAGATTTTAATGAGTTGACAAACTGTTTAAGGTGTGGCTTTTTTGCAGCACATGCCCTCTTTCTCCAGTACATGTCTTCTTTTTGGACCCTAAAGAGAGGTAGTTGAGCCTAAATGTAACAAAAGCAAAAATCATGTTAAACGGTTTACTACATTAAATTTATACGAGCAGAGTGTGAAATAATGAATGTTTATGTGCGCTCTCACTGCAGGCCTGCTACAGTATCTATGCTGGTGCTGTGGTCTAGTGTCCAGTGGCCTCAACCCCCAGCCTAAAATGCTGTTTGAAACAATCCTAGTCAAAATAAATCAAAGGTTTATAATAAAGTTTAATATTCTTTTCAGTGTATCTCAGAGCATTTCGCAATCGCAATATACAGCAACAGAATCACTGTATGATAGTTTAACTTACAGAGTGAAGGCCAGTGGCAGGTGAGAGAAGTGCTGATGGCCTGTGGAATAGAGCAAGGTATATGTCTTCTGTAGGCCTATGTTTCCTCGCTATTGTTTTTGGGTGGCTCTGGATTTGCGAATCAAAGGCTAGTTTATATCAAGGCCAAGTGTTTCGTGGGATCAAGAGTGTAAGCCCATCAGAACGTCACACAGCTGTTAAAAGTTCTGATACCATAATCAGTCTGTCTGGCCATTGATGTCTGCTGATGTGAGTGCACAAACCAGCATGTTCACTAAACAGCTGGGGACGACTTTTACATACATTGTGCACATGCATCAGTTCTGTCTCTGGATTTATGGTTTACATGGGCTTAAGGTTTAGGGGAGACAGAGAATTAGTAATGTCTGGTCTGAGTTTTTTTTAAATCCCATACCTCTCTACATAGAGTTTACGATCATTAAACAGTTTGCTGGTTTCCTAGAATGTTTTTGCTTTTCCTAGAACAACTTATTACTTTTGGTTGCAGTTTAATTTGCCACTAGGAGACCAGATATTTGCTACCAGATGTAAATAAGCCAAAAGATGAGATATATTTTATCCATATGAAAATGATGGGCTAGACATTTTTCTTTATGTGAACACGTGTTACGCATTTCAGCAATAACTGTTGCAGAGTGGTGAGCAGGGCTATGAAACTAAAAAATATGCTTTGCTTAGAAACTAAAAAATATGCTTTGCAATATTCTAGCATTTCTGTATGTTCTTGCATTCCAAACCCAATGTAATGTTCTTAAGGTATGAACAACCAGTTCCCATGACATATGGACACTATCCAAAAAACCCACAATCTTAATTTTCTTTCACACAATTTGTGACAATTTGTGAAAAGTTGCACAAGGAATTTTAGAAAGCTTTCAAAATTGCTTAGAAGAACTTCTCTTGCATTAACCTAGCAAATAATGTTTTGCCTTCTTTTGTAAAATTGTAATTTTGGACATGGAGGAATAATATAATAAAATAGTATATTTGAATATTACACCTGGAAATTTTGAGATTTTACTGTTTGTGCAGTGGCTTATACTAATTAACCCCATTTTTAGTAGGAAATTTCCTGAGGATATTCAGAGCTATTGTCTATAGGAGGGGTTCCCAATTCCAGTTATGGCATCCCAATACTATGTACATTTTAATGATTTGTCTTGTCCAACATACCTAAGTTACTAGTTAACACATGCCTCCTTGTTTCGGTGAAGCGTGTAAAGAAAAAACAAGAACATTGCAGAGTAGTCTGCAATATAGGTTTTAAAAATAAAAGAAATATACAGTAGTGTTATACAGTAAAAACAGAACACACCTTCATATTGCTTTTTTTTGTCAAAATGGTCAGTACAATTACTCATTTTTATTAAAACAAACTTCACATAAAACTTTACATAAGACGTAAATAAACAAAATACAATGTAATTAAATTTTTTAATAGTTCGTGTGTTGACTATTGGGCTTTATTACAGCTTTTTGGGACACGTCAGTATTCTTTCAGTTTTTCGGCTAAATCAATAGAGACATTCTTCCACCTCTGAGTTGGTTAAGACATTGGTTGCGTTTTCCGCTTCTCAGGATCCTAATTACAAATTTACACTCAACTATTTTAGAATCAGCCCATAAAACTTTACTCCACATCTCAGATGTCCAGTTTCACTGTTCTAGTCCAAATGTTCTTTCTCTCAGTAACAGATTCTCAACAGCTACACATCCTTTAAAACAAAACATATTACTTGGCATATGTTATATTGCAACACCCTGCAGCTGTTGTGCTGTTTCAGACTGTGTGGCAGATTCTGTGGGTTTACTATCTACAGTGTGCAGGGAACTGCTGCTGTGTTCAATAAAACAACATTCACTTAAAGTGCTATGTCTCCCACATTGACTTCTACACTGATGCTACACTGGTGTCAGAACTGGGATAGCACCCCCCAAGGGCCTGATAAGAAATGGTGCATCCATAAACTCAAAGGTGAAACAGCAGAGAAGGCTGGGGTCCAGCTATGGAAGAAGAAGCAATGCGGCTGAATAAGCTAATAAAAGAGCATTTACTTATAAAGTTCATATATATTCTTCTTTGCTGATGCTACGATATGTTTGCTGTTTTTTCCTGATGCTGAAAAATGAAAAAATTGTATCTAATGGCTGTTTTGACTGGGATTGAAATAAATGAAATAGTTTTTTTACTTTTTTTATAGTATTGAACATACAATTAAAACTGAATGACATGATGTTAATCAAAAAACACTTGGAAGTTTGAAGGTAAGACATAGATAATAAGCCAGTAAACTCTACAGAACTAATAATAATTACCTTCATTTCCAATTAAACTTTGAATTCTGGAAGGAGTTTTTGTTCCAAGCAAAATGCCATTTCTGGTTTTTGTTTTAATTCCCTGAACAGCTTGAAACTCTGGTACAGAGCCTTTCATTACACTGACTGAATGAATCATATTCAGGTCACCGGGTGGGGAGTCTCAGAGTGTAGACAATACCTATTAAACATTAAATGTCAACATACAGTAGATTGTTAGACTGCCTCTCACTACATCCTGTTGATAAATTTCTCACCTAATACCGTACTGTGCATAAGAATGTGTGTGTGTGTGTGTGTGTGTGTGTGTGTGTGTGTGTGTGTGTGTGTGTGTGTGTGTGTGCACATGCCGGTATATCTGCGTTTAACTTCAGAAACCCCCCCGGTTCCCATAGGGCCTGCCCTGCTTTTGCAGACAAGCTGCAGTATGTCACATTAAAAAACCTTTTGACTCCCACCTCCGACCTGGATCTGTAGTTTTTGCTGTTGTTCCTAGTCTGACTCGACACTGTGTGCACAGCTAACTGTTCTCACATATCTCGTTTCAAACCAGAGGAGGCGCTGGCCACAGAGCGAATGCTTCTCTAATTGATGCTAGAGGGATATGCAGACACAGGCGCAGGTCGAGGAGATAGGGACAGAGGAAAAATTAAATCAGAACTGTGGAAATTCAGTGTTGTGTCAATGGGGAAAAATTTCAGGGCATTACGAGAACTCTATTTTCGGTGAAGATGCATGTTTTTTCTTAGCACACCATGCTTATGTAATAACTGATGTTTGTTTCCATCAGATATAGACTATTTTTTTAATTGCATGACTGTACAGATGGGGTACACATCTACTAAGGGTGTGTCCTCATGTCCTCATAACTTTTTGTAGTGAAGCAGTCTTTTTGCTTGATTTCTACATGTGCATAATTTCCTTATAAATAACATATATTGCATCAGCACATTTAGTTCCACAGTATATATATATATATATATATATATATATATATATATATATATATATATATATATATATATATATATATATAATAGAAACAGATAAGTAAATCCATGAACTTTATGAGTGTATTCTCTAAATCTGGCTAAAGCATAGTTTACTGCATTCTACTCCACTGTTTTATTGAAAGGCAATACCTGTTTTAGCAATTTGTTGTATTGTGCAAGTCACAATTATAATCAATATAAAAACACTGTTTTCACTTACGTTATGCTTTATGTAAATTTTGAGTCTCTAGAAACCGTGAAGTTATAGGTACCCATTTTGAGTCAGGTTTTAAGTCAGCAGGACTCAATTGTGAGAAAAGTTTGGAGTGCGCAGGATCTGACTCTGAGTGCGGTTTAAAAACTACAGGGACAGAGTCTGAGTTGAGTTTTGAATCTGTGGGACCTGAGTCTGATTGAAGTATTGGGTCTGTAGGACCTGAGTCTAAGTCAAGTCTTGGGTGTGTAGGATTTGAAAATTTTATTGCCAGAGTATGAGTTGAGTTTTAAGTCTCTGGGGCTCAAGGCTCAAAGGTCGAGTACTAAGTCTTTGGGGACCCATGTCTGAGTCAAATCTTGATGTAGGTCTTATGTTTTGCAAGGTTCAAGGTGCAATAACAACCCTTGCATTATAGATATAGTAATAGAAGAGATTCTTCAGATATCAAAGGGACTGTTGGTGCTGTTCCGACCCACACTTGCTACTTTCATCCAGCCCACATACCACCATGAAATGATGATGATAACTTAATCTGAACTGAACATTAACTTTCTATTCTAGTTTGAATGAACACAAAACCTAAAGTCACAACTCATTTCGAATCAAATTTGAATTGCATTACAAATCAGACTATTTAGGCTACTTTCAGGCTGCCATTTTTTCAGTAAACAAAAACAAGATATATAGGCTAATGTTCTGCCATATCTCTGCCACACATGTTTTAGCACACGTGCACCAAATAAGCATGTTTTAATGTGGCCACTTTTGCCAGTGGGCCAGCAGTGCCATTTGTTTGGCAGATGTGCCCTACAGAGGCATAACGACTTACACAGCACAATATAGCCTTGTTAGCCAGCACAGTTCCTAAATTAGCAAAAAACCTTTTAATTCTGAAAGGAATGTGATCTATAACTTATTATAATTAAATTAATATGAATTCAGCTATAATGACCAGTACTCTGGCTAGATGCTTTCTTAACTATATGCTTGCCAACAAGTTGCTCTACTGCATGCATGGCTTTATTCTGTCTGTCAGACTGCTGCTGCAGGCTAAAGAGGAATGGCAACACATAGTCACACGTGTAATGTTGGAACAGCTTTATTCATTTACGACACTAAGCTTGGCACTTCTAATTTTGTTTGTGTTTCTTACTCAGGCTGAAATTTCACAAGCTGAGGTCTGAGCCATTATAGGGGGAGTTAAGCTGTGAATCAGTCAACATGAAACTCGAGTAAGATCTGTAGCGCACACACCATACAAAACTAGAGGACAGAGCAGTGTAGACAAGTACTGTTTGTAACTGAGGTGCAGGACAGTTACAAACAGTGTATGCGGTGATGAAGAGTGTAGTGCAGATTTGGCAGCGTTATTTGTACATTTACTGTTAACATGACAAAGTTTGCCGCCATACTTTTACTGCAGGGACCAATTGCTGGGCAATGTGCCAGACTGGCTGCCCACATGTCTGCAGTGCCAGCCGCGACTGGACTGAGAGCAGAGCTGTCTCTGTGTGTGTGTAGTGTGGGTTAGTGTCCTGCAGACGTGAGCGAGACACAAAGGCTGTGCATTACTGCTGCTCCTACACTAATCCCACCCAGACCAAACAGCTTACACAGGCCGGGGAACACGCTCGTGAAAGCAGGTGTTAATTAGAGACAGTTTAGTGCGGGGGTGACTCTGGCGATACTGGTGGTTGTGGGTGGAGAGTTTGTTCAAGCATGTGTGTGGAAGGACCTTGACACACCAAGCTGACACTTAAGAGCTAGCGCCAACCAAGGCCGTATGATGATCGCCTTCCATCAACTCGACATCGCAGTCTTCTGTGCGAAGTTTAACTTGTACACACTGCAAAGAATACACCATGATGAAAACAAGAAAACCAGAAAACCCAGCACAGAAACAAACAAGGCAAAAATTGCAGGGCATGAGTAACCAAAATAAAAAATAAAAAAAGAGAATACAAAACATTTCAAAGCATTTCATTTCATTTAATTTCCCCTGACCATCTACTTCAATGGAAAGGTTTTCAGTATTTCAGCATAATTCATTCACTGACATAAAAACAAAGGCATTCAGAGTGGTTTACTGTGAATAGTTCATGTAGGAAACTGACCTCTTATTTCTTAACAGTGGTGGCCAAAGGAAACCAAAATGTCTACAGCGCAAATTTAACCATTTTTCTTCTATCCAAAAAGATCCTCTGAGTTTATATATGTAATGTTGACAATGGTTAAAAAATGAAAAACGATCCTCACAGTACCAACCAGCCAAAAAGACTTTAAAATGATGTAAAAATGACTTTTCCTCTAAACAAATATCCAGCACTGCATTTCTAACCATAATAATCTGTGATTTAACTTTTAGATGCATTAAATGCTTTTAATGTCTGGTTCCTATCAACACCACTGTGAACCAATGTTTCTCCACAAGAAACAATTTCACATCAGACAACGTTGAATAGTTTGTTTACATGTTAATGATTTAATAATAGAGAACTAATAAAAACTAATATTAATTATTTCTTGAGATGAATGGAGCATGGTATGAGCATTGTAAATGCTTTATGAATTTCCAGCCAACAGTCAATATCATAGAATAAACAGAACATCTTTGTCTGTTCTTCTGTGTAATGCTCATAGTCGATGAAGGACAGTACATGTCAGATGGATCCAAGATCTAATCACAGAACACAAGCATTCCTCCCTACTTAAAGTAGATACATAGATTTGTTTCTAAATATATTATATAGTACTATGTTAGGAAATTATTAAACTATGTAGTACTGAATTGTGGAGTCATGGTGTTAAACCTTATATTTTTAGGATTAAGGTCCTTTGGGCAGGTTTATTAAAATAATTGTTTGATGACACATGGGAGCCATACTTAGCATTATCCCTTCCCTAACACACTCTCTCTCTTTCTCTCTCTCTCTCTCTCTCTCTCTCTCTCTCTATATATATATATATATATATATATATATATATATATATATATATATAATTGCAGAACTTTTCCTCCTTATTTATAATTCCAAAACATGGGATGAAAATGTGGTAGAGTGAGTTAGTGAGGAGCCACAATGATGGAGATCTAAGGATTTACATGATCTTTGACCCACTGGCATACTTTATTCTGTTAGCCTTGCCCTTTTCCAAATCTAATAAATCTATTAAATTATGTTAAATTAAATTTTATTGCATTAAATCTGTACCGTTAAAATGATGTTTATCCTGACTCTCACTCATGCACTGATGCTGGCTCTGAATTAGATTCTGGCTCTGGTGGCTCAAACATGTATGCTTGTTCAAGCTGCTGTACAAAGCCTCTGTTCTCAGGTCATAGTGGTATTTGGCACTTCAGGGAGGCTGCACTGAAATTAAAGCAAATTCTGTGTGTTTGTGTCAGTTGAATATGTGCTAGTGGCTTCTTTTCAATCCAAGAGAGGCTTTGCAGCTTAACCCAGCAGGCTAATAGATATGCTAATATTAGTGTGAAGCTGAAGTTTTCTACCTATTTGCCAGCTTCTTGTTTGTATTTTTAGGCTGTAGCAGTTACATTCTGGCAAAACAAGAACCCAAGGACAGGCTGTACCTTTCCCACGTTTGGCTGTGGTTTCAGGGCCTTCAGTGGACACGCCTCCAGCATTTCGGAACAGAGAATGTTTTTTAATCAATTAAATTTGGCTAGGTTGTTAATTACAAAGTGTGTGACAATTAAGAACACATATCTATTACTGCTTTTCATGGAATGTAAGAAAACACACATTTCACAGAACAGATGTATTCTAAAACATGCAGTATGCCTGAGATTACCACAACCTGGTGTTCTGCAGATTGTACAGTAGGTAAAAGGGGCTCAAATCTTTATTGATGCAGAAGCATGTAGTCTATAGAAAGTGACACGTGGATCCATGATGGATTCACTCATTTACTAGACTGAGCAGAATTCACCACCAACCTTCAACCCTGAATAAGCTTGCTCAGTTGACTGAACAGGCAATGATAAGTCCCAAAATGTGTCAACACTGAGGGTCACAGCGGCGGTCAGCCACAGAGGTTCAATACAACCCCATGGCAGCTGACAGCTGACAGTCGGCTTGGTGCATCGAGCCTTGAGGAACAAATGAGTTGGCTTGCTGTGACATCAGCACCAGCAAGTCCCAGAGAGAGAGAAAGAGGCTGAACCGCACTAAGCCCTCTACTTCCCATATACTGCCCTACACAGGTCATGAAATGAGAGCTTTTGTACCAAATACTGCACTACATGTCTGATAGGAATCCATCTGGGATTCAGCCAAAGTGAGAGCAGACACTGACAGGACCTCCATTGTCTGACGGAATCGGCATCCATGTGTTAGAAATCATCCTCCCACGTGGCGCAGACGGCTGAAACCCAAGCCCAGGCCCAGGAGCACGCCACTGATGAAAGACAGTGCGGGAAAAGGAATATTAAAGCCAAGGCTCCAGAAATCCCAGCCTGTCACGCCACGGCTCAGCCACCCCCTCCCCACGGCCTTATGGGAGTTGGAGTCTGACTGTGGGGGCGGAAAGAGAAAGGAGAGAATGAAAGAGAAGAATGGGAGAAGGGGTGTTGAGGGGAGGGAGGTTATAAGACTGTGCATGCGGTCTGGCCTGTCGAATAAACTCAGCTGCAAGTTTGCCCTTAGCAATTTAAGGAGAGGAGAAGGACATGATAGCAGTATTACTGTACATACAGCACTGCAGTACTAAAGGAGTGTGTTTTAATCATTTGTTTACTTGTTTTATTACATAAAAATGTATTAACCCTTTGATGCACAAGCTAAACAGACCTTTTCTATTGCACAACATGGAATATTTTATGTCTTGCTGAATATCTCTTAGGTGTATCTTTTGAAATCAGTTTATTTCATTATTTAACATTTCAAGTGTTCTTTAAAAATCTTTTTATCCATCCATCTATCCATCCATTATCTACTGCTTTTCCGGGGATCCTGGTCATGGGGGTATCAGTCTTAGCAGAGAAATCCAGACTTCCCTCTCCCCAGCCACCTCCTCTAGCTCCTCTGGCGGGGTACCAAGGCGTTCCCAAGCCAGTTGAGAGATATAACCCCTCCAGCGTGTCCTAGGTCTTCCCTGGGGTCTCTTCCCTGTCGGACATGTCCGGAACACCTCCACAGGGAGATGTCCAGGAGACATCCTAACCAGATGCCCGAACCACCTCAGATGATTCCTTTCGATGTGGAGGAGTAGTGGCTCGACTCTGAGCCTCCCCCGTATAATCGAGCTCCTCACCCCATTTTTGAGGGTGAGACCCGACACCCCAGGGAGGAAACTAATTAGGGAGGAAACTAATTTCGACAGCTTGTATTCGCGATCTCTTCTTTCGGTCACTACCCAAAGCTTGTGACCACAGGTGAGAGCAGAAACGTAGACTGACCAGTAAATCGAGAGCTACTCCTTTTGGCTCAGCTCTCCCTTCACCAGGACAGACCGGTACAGAGCTTGCATCACTGCAGAGGCTACACCAATCCGCTTGGTAACCTCTTGCACCTTCCCTCTCTCGTGAACAAGACCACGCGATATTTAAACTCCTCAGGAGATCATTTCCAACCTGGAGTTGTTAATAACTGTAAATCATTATTTTAATTTTTATTAATTTACTTCAAGAGCAAAAATAGTGTTTGTAAATATGTTCATGACTGCAAATGTTTACAAATGTTAATAATTCCTGTCAAGATTCTATAGTGAACAGATAAGGGTCAGTGTTGGCCCATGTTGAGTGTTAGAAGGGCAGTGGTTCAAAATTATTTTTATCAAAAACGTACAAAATAAAACTGAAATAAGGATTTGTGATGACAAGTAAATTGAGGAATTCATGAAAGCTTAAATGTTGAATTAATTCCATACAAAGATATAAAAAAAAAATCTCAGTTGGTTCACTTTTGACCCGGGTTGTGCATCAAAAATCACCGACATAAGTCCTTTATGACAATGCTGATATAAACCTACATAAACATTTGTTAGTTGAAAACACATGTTGGACTAAAATCCTTTTGAGTGACTGTTTTCCTTAATTATGTTATTCTATTAGAATACAGGATTGAACATTTCATTTATCACTACCAGAACATAATGCCTTTTAAAATGGCTTCATCCCAAAGTGACTGCTTTAGCTCATTCTGAGCAAAACTCAAAAACACTAGACAGTACATGACCAGCCAATGCAGCTTGAAACAGTTGTACACACATTGATCACCATATATTTTAATCAAAACAATAAAAATGCAAAAAACATAGATCTTGACATTGAAACACATTTACTTTAAAACAGTGAGATCTATTTGCTCACCATGTGGCTATGATGGACAGGGATGCAGTCTTACTTTCAGCTCATCAGTGCAGGGGTGTGGGTGAAATAAGACTAAACCCACAGATTGACACAAGTGACATGAAAATGTAGGGCAACATTTATGGAATACATATTTTTTTATTTTTGAAATTAACTGTACAAACTTCACTTTAAAAGAAAAGTAGCTTTTTAAAACAACTCCAAAATTAAACATTATTCTCTAGTTTAACATTAGGGGACATACACCTTGCAATAAAAAGTAGCATATAAATGATGATTTTATATATCATGAGGTTTTATATGTGTAATGAATATCTTATAATTATATAATTATTGTATTATTATTGAATATTTGGATTGAATATTATTTTTTTGAGTTCAGTGTATGTCACTGTGACGTAATGCTGATGATATGACATGGTTTGCCAAGTCAGGCTGGATGAACAAAAGGACACAGTTTCTTTAGCTGTTAGGTAAAATGTAAAATTAATCTGCCTTATGTCAGAAAACTGATGTCACTGTGTTGAGCTTTTATGTCAGTTTAACATTAAAAAGCAGCCTCTATGAATGACTACATCGTCACAGCTTTATTTATGTTTGCGTAAGGTGTTCTCAAAAGAAAGTTGGAGGAGTTGAAGTTCCGGGGTCTGGGGTCTGGTATCCCACTACCCTGTATGCTGTGCTTTCACCTTTGATCAGCACTTTATTAAAAAGATAAGTGACATTGTTGTGAGGTAACCTCAAAACTAGAATAAATTAAGAATAAAAGTGACCATTTCTTTTCTTTTCTTTTTTCATCCTCTGGGGTAAATGAATATGTCCACATGTCAAATGTGATTTTTCTTGATGTTCCCGTTAATATCTTTGTGATTATACAGTGTATAAATGCAGTTCAGACCTCTCCTGAATCTGTAGAGTCTCTTTTTCCATTTTATTCAAACATAAGATTGCATGTGACTCATAACTGGAGTTATGAGTCTATGAAGAGAGGTGCAGCTGGTGAATTTGAGCGTCTATAATCTGCCTCTTAACTGTAATTGGTGGATTTGTGTGTCCATCTATAGTTTCCTGAAACTGACCAAAGTACACACAGGAATAAAGACTTACTCATCACATCAGAATGCTTTCACTCTCACTTTAGTCGACTCAGACACTGATGTAAAATGTTGAGTAAGAGGTTTATAGCCGCTTAAGTTGTAAATCTAAGACTAACCCATTTGAGACACATGAGTATAGCTATTATTTCACAAGAGATATTAAGAATTTCCTAAATTAAGCTTTATATGTGTAGCTTTTGGATAATATTATTGCTCTACTTGTTGCTCTAAGTTAAATATTGTTGTTGAGAGAGTTGAAATTGCTCTAAACAGTTTGATATCAAACTTGTGTGTGTTATGTTGTATGCAAGTGCCTTTCAAAGGTGAATTTTAGCATATATGCAACAACCAAGAAAATACCCTTAGACCACAGAGGGTTAAACTCAGACACCACAATATTATGAACCCTTCTAGAAAGCAAATGTTTTAAATCCCTAATTTTCTTAATAAACTGTATTATAAAAATTATAGTTTCATGTAAATTGTGTTTTAAAAATCATTTTAACTTGCTTTTTAAAAAGCTTAAAAAAAGATTTAAAAGAAGTTGTTCTTCCTTTCATTTGTATAATGCTTTGCTTTTTTTGACCCTGAGTCAACTGCAAATATTTCACCTCATTCCCTCAAGAATTTAAATTTGGGCCTGATATTTTTAAAAGAAGAGAACAGTCTGGTTTAAGCCAGTTCAAGTTATTAGTCAAGTTATCATATCAACTTTATACAACTTTTACACTTTTAAAGTATCACAAGGTAGCTTTACAAAATATCACAGTAAGTAACCAAAGTAAAAGAAATAAACAGAAGAATATTAGTACTGCAGTAATGGTGGAGATTGAGCTGTGCTAATAGAGAGGAGAGGGAAATATGAATTTAAGTGATTTTCATAGCCAGAAACTTCACTTTCACACCACAATATCTGATCGTTCACATGACCTTCGAAAACATTGTATGAATTGTACATGTGCACAATGGCCACATTGCTTTATTTTTAGGTACAGCTCTTGCATGGCGCTCACTTCCCCCAGCTGAAGTGTTCCCATGGCTGGACTGCTTTACTGAGCTGAGTGATGGTTCATGAATTGACCCACGACTGAAGGGTGACACTGATACACATGCTCACACCAGACCGCTGATGAACATGCAGCTCAAGTGTGTTTACCTTAAAGTATGTCTTCAGTTTATTAAATACTTATTTATTTAATATAATTTAATAAATATATTTCAATATATTTATTTGTTATTATCATGTTGTATAAATAAATATGCCATATATCCATCAATATGCAAAAATTAAGCAAACAAGAAAATCCTCTGTAGTTTCCTGATTTAACAGACAATGAACCAGACAATAAATCAATAAAATAAATAAATATTTACCAGGGCTGTTAGTGGGATGTTGTAATATAGGTTAGCTGTCCAAGACTCCGAAATGATAAGAATCCTTTTATACTTGTACAGAATTTAGCGAGTATGAAAGGCTGTATGTACAGCTGAATAAAAAGGAAAATGTAACTAGACTTTTGTTTTTCTAAAGTATATTTATTGGCAGTGCAATCTTTTCTACAGTTTTGGCCAAGTATTTTTAAACAAAATCATTAATTATTACAGGGCATTAATAAATCATTGGACTACGGCAGCAGTTTCGCTGTAGCTTAAGTTCCCTACTGGTTTGGATGAGTCACTGTGTCGACTGTGCTAACTCACATTTTTATCTAAGTGGCTAAACAAAATTTTATTTTTCATATGAGGGGCTTGTTGTGTTGTGTGGGTGATGTAAGTACAGCTGGAAGGCACCATGTCACAGAAAAATTACTGTAATAAGGTTGAATATCACCAACTAGACAACTTCCATACCACCAATGACATATTTAAAATGATTTCATTTAATTTTTTAAATTATTTTTAATGTAAGTTTAAAAGCAAACACAGATTTTGCCAGCAGTTTATAACAGCAGATGAGCATAGCGCAGCGGATATTGTGTAACTGAACAGAGAGTTAGAGTTTACAGCACTAGCATTGGATACCTAGAGTTAAATCTGATGTATTTTATAATTATGAATACATTTTCATCTCAAGCCCTTAAGTGAGTGCCTATGTACACAAATATTCTAAAACAAACATTTTACTGTAGATTAAAAGGAAAACAAATGACAATACATATTTTCTATAACCCCCCCCCCAAAAAAACCCAAAAAAACCCCAAAAAAACAAAAAAACCTTTTGACTGATATTGTTATGTAATGAACTTTTTGACCACAATCCACTGAAGACAGATCATTAGAGCTAATAGGATTAGGGTTACCATTTCAGACCCTTAAGATTCCTGAATGCTCAGTGACTACATTTTTGACTAACTCAGTGTTATGGGTTTGCTCAAGATGCAGTCAAGAGCAGATAGTTCAGCTAGAGAAGTTGCAGTGCTGACTAATGCCTAAACAAGTCACTAGCACGTCATCTTTCTGCAAGAGTTGTCACAATGTTGAGGGAAACCAATTCTTTTGTATAAACAGTTTGATTGGATATAATTGATGTTTTTAACTTAAGAAATGCTGACATATAAAAAAGATTGGATTCCAAATCCAGGCCACCCTAAACAGGATTAAAGACAGATGTTTTTTTTAAGAAATTGGCTTAATGGATACTATTAGAAACCACTAGTTTCCCCTAGGAGAACTTTAGATCCCATTAGAAAACGAAATCAAATGCATCTGGTATCAGTCTGAGAACACCTAGTAAACCATTAGAACCCTTTACATTGTGATATCAACTCATTAGAAACACACACAATACATCACTGACTGCTGGTCACTACTAGGAACCAAAAGAAACATGATTCTGTGTTTACATGTTAATGTTGAAAAGATGTTTTGTTTTGTACTTTATTATAGAATTTGTAGGAAACTGTTGGCATATAGCATTAACACTTGGCAACTCCCAGCGCTGTCCAATTCCTCCACATTCTCCACACTCACTGAGTCAAGCTGTAGTAGGTTATGTGTCTTTACACCCAAGAAAGAGCGAAAAAGTTCTTTAGATAAACAGACAAATTCTTATTGGTTGTTACCTTGGCTAATGTTACAGCCCAGTCTTTTTCACATCATACATATCAGTTCAGCCAGTTTGTGAATACTTAGTTTCTGATACCAAACATAGAACCATAAATTTAGACATTCCCTTCAAAGTTTTATTTCGTTACAGTTATACGAAAAGAGTAAATCTATTATTGAATTTATTGTATGGTGGTCCACTGTGCAGTGGTCTTTAAAAACTGATAAGAAGAGGTAGCAAATCATTTTAATAGCTTACTCTGTTCTCAGTTAGTTAATTAAAATATGTTTTATCTAGGTGGAAAATTATGTAGCTGTCTATTTGGTCCCATTAAAGAAATGGAACCAAATTATAATTCAGTTTGCCAGAGTACAATTCTGGTCATACATGGGTTGTTGCATGCCCTACCCATTGCATGTTCTTAAAAAGCCTATGATGAAAACTCTTTGCTAATAAAATATATTTGCTGATTTATGCTGTTGACAACTCTATTGATTTATTATCTCTGCACATTCATGGCTGTTGCTGAACAAGTCTAAGGTCTAATGTCTAATGACAGTATGAGAAGTGCTTGAGCTTTAAGCTTTCTTAGTTTTAAACCAGAGTGACGTGGCTTGGTGCACTAGATTGTACAGTTACGTAAGGATTTAGGACTTGCCAAGTTTACACCTTCCCTAAACCCTACTTATTAGCATTTTGCAATAGAAGTACTTAATAGAGTCCTGGAGGGAATGGAAGTAGAAAATCTGTGTTTTAATTGGACAAATCTGAAATTTACTCTGTAATAATACATATGGTAAAGTGGTCATATCAATGTTGCATCTGCAAAAATGTCAGCTATGACATGAAATTGTAGTTACTCTGCAGGAGAATGTTGGAGAATCCTCACACACACGCATACTTTTTGGCCTCAGTGTCTCTTAAAATATACTGCAAAATCCAAGGCTGGTATTTATTGGGGGCAATAAAAGCAGTCTGAAAGACATTAGCTTTATTGATAACTCCTGGATTGTACTGTGGAGAAAAAAAGCTATAGTGATCCGTAACAGATCGTTTTGCTCTTGTTTCAGTCAAGAGGGTTGCTCATAAAGCAGCACCTTTACCTGTCAGAACCAATTCTTTGGGCATTAAGTTGCTAGGAAAGACACTGGATCAGATTAACCGAACAGACAAGACTGCTTTTGTTGGGCAGAGACTGTCTGGCTGCTGGGACACCTCTGAGAGTGATACACAGACAGACAGACTGCCAGGAGAGACAGACAGTGACTAAAGGACTTTGTCCATCGGGCCAAAAACACTATAGATCCTGCTCAAAAGATGAGGTCTTACTGCTTTGAATGCTAGATGATCATCATAGAAATAGTAGAGCCTGGCATCAGTAAATTAAATCCTGGAAAATTGTTGTTGAATCCCAGAATAAACTGTTGAAAATAGTAAACTCACTTTTTATATTAAATTTGTTTTCAGATTTTTTGTATAACCATATTATGGGTTCTTAGAAGCAAACTATATGTATAAAGCAATGTTTTTCTAAAAGCCATACTAATCACAATGCCTAATTATGAGCAAGTTAGTGAAGTGAGATTCTGACAATGTTTTCTGTTTTAGCTCCTCTGAAAGAAACTTGAAAACATCTGAAGAGTAGACATTTCACAAATACTGAAAATGAACCAGTATCTAATTTATGGCAGTGTATTTCTGCTCCAGAGCGGACTCTAGGGCGGGCACCAGCGTTCTCTTTTTACTGTAAAGTAAAGGTGAATTCTGTTATATGAGCTTGCCTGTTTTTGTCCTGTAGTCTATTTTATGAGCATAAAGTCATTAAAACATTAGCATTTCTTATGAACATCTTTGTATCAGGAACGCATTGACCGTTTGGGAACCCATGCTTTTTTCTTACAAAACTCAACACTAAATTTTATTTAAATTTTTATTTGATCTGACCCAAATTTTTTATTGATATTGGAAAAATGATTTCAAGGATTGTTTCACTTTTCCTCTTTTAGCACTGCAGGAGTTTTCTAACAGTTTGAGTCACTTTATATAAACAGTTGTAGGTTTCACTTATTGTATGCTGTTATTAGTTTTGGCCCTATATGTCCTGAATTTTTGGTTTTAGTTTTGGCCATTTTTAATTCTATTACTAATTTTAATTGCATCGCTAATTTGTTAATGGTAACACGTTACACTATTAGTTATTGCTTAACGATCAGCTGTACTTTTAAGATTTTTTTGTTGCTTTTAAATGTTTTTTTTTTAAACCACAGGCTCACAGGCTCATGTTTGTCCTGTAAAGTAAAGTGTTTGAGTAACCTTTCTTACTGAAGTACTTCTTATATGCCTCCTTGTTACTTATATTTAAGTCATTCTTATTTTAAATGTGCTACAGAGTGGAAAACATTGGCATAGTTAAATCAGGGGAGCTCAGTACATAGAAGAGACACACCATGAATTTCAAACATATGTTTTCGATACAAACTGCACATTTACAAAAGTGGGCAGTAAAACAGACCGATTCCAAAAGCCTAGACTGTTAAGCTACAGTTTCGACTTATTAGTAATTACACCCCCATAATATACATAAAACAACGGAGCAGCAGCAGTGATAATGAAGGACTGTGTGAAGAATTCTACAGTCCCTGTCTGTGAAGGCAATGCTGTCACATTTCATACCCTTTCCAAGAAACCGAACTTCAGCAGACATGGTTGATGTTCATCTGTAAACAAAGCTGAAGCTGGCTTCCTGTTTGCCAAATTTTAAATCAAATGTTCCGTGCTATCCTTAAACGCTACAACTTGCACTGGCACCAGAATGAAACTGGCGCAAATGGAAAATTCAGGAAACCAGCTGGTGAACGGGAAACCTATTCTTCCCGCAACTACAGTGGCCACATCTTTTACACGATCACCGACAGCTTAAATTCAGAAATACTAGTTTGCTCTGCAGACTTCACTCTCTGACACTATTGAGCAGCTTTACTCCGCGTTTGACACTGAAGAGGCTGAAGAGAGAAGCAGTTCCACCTTTATTAGCATCACAACCCCAACAATAAGTTTGTGACTTTATCCACTGTACATTGAAGCAGATCATCTTAAACTGCAAGCTTCACAGTGAGTAACAACTTTACTTAACTTTGTGTTAATGTTGAGAGTAACTAGTATAGATAACATTAGCTACTAACATTAGTTCAGCCAAATGACGATGATGACCAAGCTTCTTTACACAGAGGTTCAGTTTGTTTTCTGTTTGTGTTTATTTCAACATGTTGCCTCTGTGTGATCATTGCAGTGACTCACTGTAAACCAAATTAGAGCAAACGCTCTTCTAATCTGAATCACAAGTTTGTTAATCAGCATGTAAAACTAGATAGATAGAAAGATAGATAGATAGATAGATAGATAGATAGATAGATAGATAGATAGATAGATAGATCAAGGCATCCTCTAGCTATTCCACAAGTGCACAAGGTAAGATGAAACAGGACAGATATAACAAAAATAACGATAAAATATAATAGAAATAATAGAAATATAAAATAAACAGAATATACAAAATAGTAATAGAAAAAGTCTCACAGTGTGTATATGAGAGTGATAACAGTAGTGCAGTTAATCAGTGTAAACAGTGTAGACTTTGCTAGTGCAAATATGCAGTTATGCAGTCAGCAGTGAAAATATGTAATAAAAAGCAGCAGTACTATATATATATATATATATATATATATATATATATATATATATATATATATATATATATATATATATATATATATATATATAGACTGTACACATGAAGTATAATATAATAGGCATAGTATAATAATAATAGTATAGTCATTATTATATATAGTTAACAGTATAGTATGTATATCATAAAGGTATACATATAAATCTGTGAAATAAATATATAATATGATACAGTCTGATACCTGATAACTGATATACAACATTGGGGCATTTATGGTCAGCAACTAAAGTTATATGCCTTCTGTGTAGAACATCAGAGACCAGTTTAAAACGCTGAATAAATTCACTTTATGGCACTTTTAAAACAGCAGTTCTATACTAGTCATATAGTTTTATATTGTTTTACTGTACTAGTCCATCCACTAGCTTACTTTGATCCTGATGATGGTCATCAGTGCTTATTTAATTTTCACTTTGTTTCTTATTCACTTCAAACTTACAGAACGAGAACAGCAATATCTTTCAATGACTGGCAGTTCTTATAGAGGTGTACAGGATGTTTCTTATCTCGGAGATGGTAGAGGCAGGTCAGCTGCAGTAAAAGAGGTTCAATTTATCTGTTCAGTCTCCTGCTCTCCTCCTCCTCTCAGCTATAGGAACCATCAGAAGAGCATTGCAGGAAGTCTTGCATAATTTAAAGCTGTGCTGTGCAACCCTGGCCCGTCTTGACCGATTGTGCAATGGAACTGCAAGATTTACTTGTCCTTGGGGGGTCACTTATCATTAGAGCGGTTTTTGGGGGGAGGAGGGCCTCAGACGTTCACTGACCACATCCTTTGTACAAGCTGTTTCAACAAACACGCGGGAGCACACATGCGCTTGAACATGCTACATGCATTCACCTACCAAGCTACACAAACTGGCATGCCCTCATACGCACGCTTTTTCACTGCATCCTCTTTTTAGTGCAACTGCTGTCTGGGGAGGCCATGCGGAAGCCATCACACGTTTCCTCTGAGCTCCTCTCCTCTCCTCCTGTCCAGCAACTTCTCCCCCGTGTGCAAGAGGAAAACTCAGACATCAGTGTGGAGAAAGGGGAATAGATTTGCAGGTGGCTTCAAAATATCAGAGCAGAGGAGAAGAAAGCAGGGACATGTCTGGGCTGTTGGAGGAATGGAGAAGCCCAGGCAAGTGGTGGGGCCTGTTTGCCTGATGAAGGCCAGTCTTCCTGGGCCTCTGTGCTGCTGGGTGACAAGGAGTGATGGGGAGAAATGGAGCAAAAACTACTCTCTCCCAAATTCCGTGACTGGAAATTATAGATGGCAACACATTTTTGGATAATAGAAAACGCCAGTCATATGTACGCACTGCAATCTAAAAGTTACAGCTTTTACTGTGATTTCAATAAGACAATGACTAGTGTGTGTATATATATATATATATATATATATATATATATATATATATATATATATATATATATATATATATATATATATACACACACTATATACATGTAGTTAAAACCTAGAATATATATATATATATATATATATATATATATATATATATATATATACACACACACACACTACCGCTCAAAAGTTTAGGATCACTCTAGAATTTCTTTTCATGCAATTTTCATGCAATTCACAAACAAACAATATTGTCCATTTCACAATTAATGTAAGTGTATCAGATTATTTTTAAAGAATAAAAATGTTTGTATGAAAGCCTATTTTTGTATAGAGGCTTATTTTGCATATAGTTCTATTATCAGCAATTCTCAGTCCTCTGCCTAAATCTCCTGGTATGGCCGCCAATCCAAGTTAAGGATGTTATTGGGCTAACCCGCCATCTCTCAAGATTCATGGAAGACATGCAACAAAACGCTTCTCTGTCCTGGCACCCAGATGGTGGAACGAACTTCCACTGGCTGTCCGAACAGCGAACTCTCTCGCGGTCTTCAAACGCAGACTGAAGACCTATCTCTTTGTAAAGTACTTATAAACACTATATACTAAAGTACTGGTACAAACTGTAATTGCACTTTATCTTCTAGGAGCACTGGCTAAGTACTGCACTTGTACTGTATGTAGTCTTGTATTTATTCTCTTATAGATGTTCCTGTATTGCGTTGTCTTGTTTCTAGGTATCAGCACTGGCCCTGTGTTTATGGCAGTGTTTGAGTATAAGAGTGGTTTGGACTTAAACCTGTTTGTACTAGATAGAGGGTCATACTCTGACTGAACACTAAGCACTTTTGTAAGTCGCTCTGGATAAGAGCGTCTGCTAAATGCCGTAAATGTAAATGTAAATGTAACTGGTTGTTAGGACACTCTTTCTCAATTGTGATGCACAGCTGAAAAACATTCTACTAATAAGTGAGCATAAAAGGAAGAACAACATTCTAGGTTAGTTTAGTATCTGAAGCATCAGCAGTTGATGGCTTGCTGACAGACTCAAAATGGCCAGAAAGAAACAACTTTCTTTAGAGACCCGTCAGTCCATTGTTGTGTTAAAGAAGGAAGATGCTCCACTGAAAACAAGAAAATTTCACTGTGATCCCAAACTTTTGAGCTGTAATGTATGTATGTATATATATATATATATATATATTTTTTTTTTTATTAGGTGGGTGTTAAGTAGTTTGCACCTTGTAAGAAATCCACTATTAACATGCAGGTTTTCATTGTTTCTATTTTGTGCTTGCATATATTCTTTGCTTATCCACTATTGTGGTCCTTTGTGTTCTCCCAGGTCATTTACTATCACATTAATCTCTAACATGTTCCAGCTTCATATTAATCTACTGATTTTACTTTTACATTCTGATTCAAAGTAATTAAATATTGCTGATATTCTATTCGAAGTCATGCACTGGCATGACTAAACAATGAAAGGTGTCAGAAAGAGCTTTGAAGGGCCGGTGAATTGTTGCCTCTGTAAACAATAACAGCCTGCAGATGGTCTACAGCATTGAGGCTGGACTTGCAGGACACGCTTTAATTTTAGGAGATGACCTACCCACCTTCAACTATCCATCAAAAAAGCTGCACTTACCCCAGGAATTATAATTTATCTATCTATCTATATGCAAAAGTGAATAGAAAGTGTTTTTTCTGTTTGTCTAACTGTTTTTGCGAGCACATTTATTTAACTTCCCACCGAAAGGTCATATTCGTAAAACCTGTAGTCATAAGCTATTTAAAGAATTTCCCCAAGTGAAGTCTGCTTTCATCATCACAAGCTGGCCGGAGAATGTTCTGTTTTCCGTCTCAGTACTGTCAGGTAGCACATTAGTTTGCTGCTATCAGCTAGTGACAAAGAGCAGAATTGCCTCATACATCACTATTTTATAGTCCATTTTTCCAGTAAGGCTGGGCTTATCCAGTTCAAGGCTATGCAATCTGATCACTGGAATGATAAAGTATATGTATAATTTGGCTGTGTCTTTCAGTTCCTAAACGTCTACTGATTTCTTTAGTAATAATAAAAAATATATGTTATCTCTTGTTGAAACATATGAAATCGTATGTTCCTGCCAAAAGGAGAACTAATATATATATTTTCCTCTAAAAGTGTTTATTTTATAAAATGTCACAGGTGTAAATGAACCTCTGTCCACTACAGTGCAATTTCATTAGGAGCTCTAATATAATAATTATGGTTTATATGTGGGGTTTGTTTTGACAGCCATTAGCACTAATACAATAATAGTCCTCATAAGAGTGGAATGTGCAGGAAGTAATGAAGGATGGGCTGAGAGCAGCTGTGGTTGGCTGGGGTCAACGGCACTGGAAGACTTAGCCCTTGCAGTGGGTGTGTATGGAACCATTCCTGCACCGGTCCAGCACAGAGGCCACTCACCTCTCCAGTCTTTGTTTGGCTGGCCGGCCACAGTATAGGCCCGCCATTGTAAGCCCCCGGACCCTGGATGCTTTACCACTGTTTTCTTTGGGAAGCAGGAAATTGGATGACTGGCTACCTGCTACAACAACATCCTGCACTTGAGAAGCCGTCTTTTCACCCATACCCACCTATTATTTCCCTCTCTCCGCAGCGCTACGCCAGTGGTCAGCCTCCAGACTTCTGGTGCGCCAGGTCCCCACGTGGGCTCGTCTGAACTCCACGCAGGGCCAGGATCAATTTTTGTGTGCGTGCAGATGCTTCCGTAAAAAACTAGATTCCGAGCCAAGTCTGGATTTGACGCCAAAGTTTTCAACTAAAATTGCTCACTTACAGACAACTGGAAGCTCAGGTGGAGTAACAGCCCTCGGGCAGGTAGCTATTATGCACAGACACAGCCTGGCAGGTATCAACACATGATGAGGAACTTGGTAACATTTACTATAGGGCAGTGTTTGTACGGTTACATGAGCCCTACTCGAGAACTTCCTGACAACTGAGAGACCTAAGGTTTTATTCAAAGGCCTGAATATACTGTGTTGATTCTAAGTGAAAATTTGTTAATACATCATCTATGAGGAGTAAACTCAAGTAAGGCATTTCTTTGCAAATAAATCTTTATTTGCAGAGTTTAACACATTGGAGGCCAGACGTCTTATAACTTTAACACAGGTCACTTTTTTTGCTTTACTTTATACAAATATGTTTAATTCTGTATAAATGTGCTATTTATATGACTGAAGCTATACCACATCATATCACTGTGATGTACACAAAGTTACAAAGTCATTTGTTCTAGGGTTTTAATGTCATTTCACCAAAACAAGTGCCATATCACAACCATATCAATGTCACCTGAACATAGACGTTAAGTCAACTTGATATTAAAGTTGACAAAAGAAACCTTTCTCACAATGTCTATTCAAATAAGCCTGTAAAAATGTTTGTGTAGGTTTATATCAAGACATCATACAGTCTAATGACCTCTAACTACAGTAATTGGATCAGTTTTCTAGCCATACCAGTGCATAAAAAGTGGTACATATTGCATTGGCCCTTAAAATCCTATATTTTCTTCTTACAAATCATCATCTCTGGAGAGTGTTTATACTAGGGTTTCTACCAGCTGTCCACTGCCTATCATGAATGATGGAAGACTTCAAGTCCAAGTTACTCATTCAACTGTAGCCTTGGCTGAGACACACTATTAATATATTATTTCAAATGTCATCTTCGTCATAAGAGTTACGACACAGGATGCCATAAAGTCTCATGAGAGCTTTATATTATTTCAAATTTCTATTTCTTCAGGCATCGGAAATAATATACATTGTAGACAGAATTGTTATGCCAAGCAGACTCAATCCTACACAATAATGCCAAATCACAGACAGTGTCCAAGAAGCTGTTTCAAAATGTTTTTCATAATTCATCACTTAAAGTTGAAAAAAACATGACACTGTTCCCATTTTTTCAATGATTTATTCATTTTTATATGCTTTTCAGAAGAAACATCTGTGGTTCATCAATTTCGATCAATGTAAAAAAAGAGGTATAAAAATTGAAAACAATTGTTTGGTAGAAAAAAATATATTCTAAGAACAACTTGACAGCACAACCTAGAGTAAAAACAAAGACATGTGACATTTAGTCTCTGGCACCAGAAGAGAGATCCTGAGCGGGCCCTTTTTTGTGGAGCTACAACAGGTGGTTTTGATCAAGCTTCTGAAGCCACCACTGCAGTGTGAAGTCAGTCCAGCAACAGACCTACACCGTAGTGTCGTCATTGAAGGTCAAAAGGCTATTAAACCAGAACTTGAGTAGTTAATGTAAAGCTACATTAAAAAAAGAATAAATGCAGGCTCTGATATCTCTTGCTGGGTAATGTTAATACACGGACTTTGATTCAAGAAGGTGTCCAAACTAGTGATCTCACAGGAGCTGTATTATGCTGTATTTGTGGCTTCACTGTAGCAGGTATCCCAGGATGCATCTTGGTCTGTTTGTGTGTCTGAATGTCTCTGTACATGGAGGTGGAGGGCAGGGTCATTTACTCAGAACTGGGAGAGGCTGCGGAATCCAAATCATCTGCTTCCAGGTCATGGGGGGAAGCAGGCTGACCACCTTTCACCCTCTTCCATTTCATGCGTCTGTTTTGAAACCACACCTTCACCTGTGGAAAATAGCCGCCATCAATACAGCAGTCGTAATCAAACATACCAAACATTCAGTCCAATTTTTAGGAGCTATTAACCCTTTAAATCAGGGATGCTCACACTATTTGTCATCAGAATCCAAAGTGCAATGTTTATAGTGGGCAGAGGGGCAAAAAGACAAAACAGTATACAAATAACGTCACTTCTGGATAGAAATAACATTAGCATGGATGTCTAACTTCACAGGATAGCAGTAATTTTGCACAATTCCTGTTGGTCATTTTTTTAAGAAATGTTTTTTCATATAAGTTAAGAGCATTACACAAGATTGTATTACTAAACTACTTAAAAGTTGCTTTGTTATTAAGTTTTATGGGCCGTTCTGTATATTTTAACTTTAGTTAATTGTGAACATAACTGAAAAACACAAACCAGTATATGTCTAGCACGCATAATTTTGAACAGCTGTACACACGCAAAATAAAAAATACTAATTGAAACACAAAAACAACTTGCTGCAGAAAACAATATATGTTTCTATATTGGCTATTCCTAATCTTACACAGAATGTAGCTTTAGATGTTGGGAAACTTTACTTACAATAGGATCTAAATTCTTACCATGTGGCCATGAGCAACAGGGATGCAGTCTCATTTCCTGCTTTAAAATGTAGAGGCGTGGCTAAAATAAGATTCCGGTAATGCCAGGCAAAGCTAAATAAAGTCTGAATCTTTAACTTCACTTAAAAATGAAGTTAAAGGGTTTGGTCACTTCTCAATAGTTCTCATAATGCTGGTTAATCTTAATTATTAATATTTAAAAAGATTTTCTAGAATGCTAGAATAGTTAGGGTAATGTTCTGGCTGGCTGAAATCTAATTTCCCCAGAAGCCACAAATCCAGCCCTGCTTTAAACTGTGTGCTTATTTTTGAGATACATTGTGTCAAAATATATTAGTTTTTATTTACTACAAAGAAACATACAAAAGAAAAAGAAAAGAAAATAACATACAGTCTGGTTAAGAGAGTATGTAATTAAAGTGTGAGCCATTGCTCAGTTTAAGTGTTCAAAATGCAATCTTTAGTCATATGAACGTCTGGTCTCTTGTGATGTTCAGAGAGGGGGATTTTGCACTCGGCAATCAAGCAACTTGCGATATAATTGTTTTGATGGCTAAACTCAGAGGAGCGCAAATCTGTGACCCTTGTGCATCCCTCTCAGCATTCCCTATGGAAACACAGGAGCATAGACCATCTGTTCCCACACTATTTTTAAGTGTTTGCCTTTTTCTCAATCTGTCTGCCACTCAGTTGAGAGAAAGGCGCGGCGTTCGGCCAAGAAATGTAGGATGCATCGGAAAAAGTGGAGACAGAGTTGCAGAGGGATTTAAGAGGAACCCAGAGCGGTTTGGGGATCTAGAATGGCTGGTGTGTATGTTGCGTGTGTGTGTGTGTGGGCCTGGGAAAGACATCTAGGAGAAGACTAAGTGTAGTCCATGTAAATAATAAAAATCTTCAAAATTGAAGGTACACATCTCAGTGGTTCAGACTGACCTATACACAAAGCACCACCACATAGAGATAGAGTCAATTTTCAGTTTGTATATAAATTTGGTATAGATTTGGTTCTTATCAATAACATTATATCAATATCAGTTGACATTGTGACTCCTGGAATGTCACAAACTCAAATATTTAATATTACAATTAAAAAAAACTGTTGACCCATCGTGTTTGGTGTGAATTACTATACTTTACTAAACTTACATGCACAGTTTGTATTAATCTTAATCTATTGCTAAAGTGTATAAAACATTTTTGGTGCACTGATAATAATAAATGCATAACTATAATTGTTGCTCTTGACCAACAACTTGTGCTTTTCCTCCTACCCCTTTGATCTGTGGCTAGTCTCTGCGCTTAACGGTGTGAATGGTTTTACAGTGCATGCTGTACAGAAGAGTTTATCGTGCAGGGTTTGCATGGTTTGTTTGCATTTGTCACATTAATTGCAGTTCTGCTGCAGTTCTGTGGTAAATGTTTCACTGTGTCCTGGATAAACTACACTCTAAATCTAACTTTGAATTGGTATACAGAAGGTGAAGGGGCTGTTGTGCTGTACCTGTCTCTCAGTGAGGTCCAGGTTGACAGCAATCTCGTAGCGACGCAGGCGCGTCAGGTAGTTGTGATGCGTGAACTCTGCCTCCAGCTCCCTGAGCTGCTCCTTAGTGAAGGCCGTCCGCTCCTTTCTGGCCTTGCAGTTTGAATCAGCCTTAAATCCAGATTCCTGGATATCTGAAAGACACAGACAGGTAGTAAAGAGGTTAATCCTTTAAGCTATCCAATTGCTCACTCCTACATATTCATGTAATTGTATATATTCAAATCCAAATAATTCACAGTGGTACTAAATGATATGTCTTAAGATTATCAAACTCTACAGTGAGTACTACATAAATGAATTTACTCCATACACACAAAAATAAAATATAAGGTTTAAATCTGATGACATCAAGGAGTTATTGGTTCACACAATACAGTCATTTAATTTTAATGAAGCCAACAGAACAAAATCTTCGTTCATCAATTATTATGGTTTTTAACAGAAATTGAAAAAGCCAACTGACATTTACACTTCAACAGAATTTATGATGAAAGAACCAACAGATTTGGGCCAAATGGCTTAGAAGAATACATTCTTATCTTAACTTACATTGAAAGTTAAGAATGCTTTTGAATTTTTTGTAAAAACACTATTTCAAATAAGATGTTTAAAATCTAATGATATATTCTTCATTTCAATGAACATTCTTTATGTTTCATCACCAAACAACAAACTGTACAATGACCACCCCCCCATGAAACAAGTGTGCGACATTAAATGAGATCTTCAAGGCTGTGGTCTGTGCTTCATGGATGTTATGTTAAAAACGCCCCCTCTTTACGACACGGTTACTGGCCACACACTTCCATGAGGCTCGGGAAGATCAGAGAAGCCTTGGGACGGAGTTATAGTGTGTCGGGGCACTCCAAACAGGCCACAGAGGAGTCGAGTTAGGAAGGAATGCGCCGGAACATTGTTAAATCTGCTATCAAAAGAACAAAGACTTGGATGGGTACAGCTGAAGTGAGCGTACGTGTGTGTGGGAAATCTTCACGCCCTTTGCCCCCTTTGCCACTGTAATTTAGCACAACCTGACATGCCGCGTTGGAGCAGAAACAGAAAATCGAGTTTGTTGTGCAGGGGAGAAGTCGCGGCTCTGTCTTTTGTCAAGCTGTCGGTAAAATACTTATTACAATGTGTAAAGACATGGCAGGTTGAACTTTTTTCCATTACAAATGAGGAGGCTGGCCTGGATTGTTTTCACCATCCAAAACCTTATGAACTCAATTAACTTCTGAATCATATATCAGCATCGGTAGCACCACCAAGAAGTGACGCAATACCTACAAAATGTCTATAATTTGTCAAAGTGAGAATTTGTCTTCGGCACTTGCCAGATCCACGAGGCCAGACTGTGAAATGGACTGCAGTCATATGGCCAGATGTGAGTAGGGAGAGCCAGACGGGTCGCTAGCAGCAGAAGAAAAGGCTTTCTCGCACGCGGCAACCTGTGGCCTGTGCTGCGCTATTAATGAGAGTCTTATTGTCATCGTTAAAATCCCATTGGCGCACTGCAGTGAACGCTATGGCAGCAGGTTGGGGGAGAAACACCTGGCACAGTGTGGTGTGTCTACCAAATAGTCGCCAATAAATTTCCCCAGCAAAAGCCTATAAAGTTTTAGGGAGCAGCTTCTAACCTCAGCAGGGTGCCTGGAGGACAAACAACATTTGGGGTGTGTAAGTTAGGGAGCTAAATGAAGTCAAAATAAGTAATTTAGGTCTCGTTTATGGCCGGTTGAGGGTAACAGCACAAAATAACACGGCTCAATTTGTTCCACACAATGTTTTTAACAACAGTTCGTCAGACAGAACAAGTGTTATTGGAATATTCACCTAAAGGAAATAAAGTGATAGAGAGTGACTTTGTTTACTGCGTCGTTCCCTTTCAGCACGAGGCCTGAAACCATTGGAATACTGATCCGCTTTAAGACTAGATAGACGAGGTAGATGAGGATGAGCTCATTGCTTTTGACAGAGAATTAGTTTTTGGCAGCAAAAATCATATCTGTTAACAATTATGTACAATCAGCAAGTGTCTTGTTGTCACATGGGCTGAAACTCCAGTGAAAGCATAAACAGAGCTGGGAATGATTATCCTGTCAGCACCTACCACTTTACACAGTCTCACGCTAATTTTTTTTCCTCGATATTTCGCCAAATACACAATACGGTTGTATGCATTATGCATGCGGCATATTTCACTTTGTGCTGCGAATACGCTTTAGAACGCCATACTTTCCCTCTGTCCTTTTAAGAGTGTGTTCGCTGAGGATTCTGTTACCTCTTAACGACAGGAAAATGTCAGTGGGTAAGAATGCAGGGGTGGAATCGCAGGGAAGTTATATCACAGACGTGGTCTGGCATGTTTCTGCTGCAAGTGACTGAGGGTTACATTAAGGTAACTCAGAGAGAAAGTATATATTTCTACTCCACATTAAGTCAGGAGGCCTGAGTTTACTGGTGAGCGAGAGGGCCTCATGATGGAGTTCATCTAATCACTTCTTCAAGCTTAATCACAATTGTCTTGAGAGAGAGAGAGAGAGAGAGAGAGAGAGAGAAAGAGGAGAGAGAGAGAGAATATTATCTTGCCTTTTTGGCCAATGAATTGCAAAACCACTCAAACGCTATTTGGGAAACATATTTTTCTTTGAGAAAGTTTCCTTTATTCCAGAAAAGCTGGCCTGTCTCAGTTTCCACCAAAAGCTGAAAGCTGAAATTAATGCCTGCTCCAGATGTGCCACAAACATTGAGGATCTCTTTCCCTCTGCTCAGAATAGCATGGAATTGGAAAAATGTAAAAAAAAAAAACTTAATTTATGAAGCTATAATATAGATTTCATCATTTCTGGAGTTCATTAAGCATAGTTATAAAGCTCACTGACATTCAGACTCCTATAGAACAAAACACTGGACTTTTGAATATTGGACTTATCTATAATGGTTGACTAGCAGCAGGTTTCTGTTCTGTCCTTGATTCTTGACTGGTCCTGCACGAATGCTTAATAAATATATGGGATTTTAAACATTATTAAGGTGAAAACCGCTGTAATGACATAGTAGTTATATAGTAGCTAACCAGTAACTACTGTCAAAGATTCAGCAGCTAAGCTTTTTTCTTATAATACTGAGGAACTGGAGTACAGGGTCATATACAGGACTGAATAATTAAAAAATTAGCCTGCATTTTAAGGTTAATACTGGTTTAGTAATACTGAGCTATTTAACAGTATCTACTGCCTCAGTGTCATGGCTTTAGTTTTTGTCGAGAGTGGAATGACTCACTGAGTTCAGGTTATTAACAGATTATTACTGTCATCTGCGCCATCTTGCGCTGCTGTCCGTTTCGTCATAACTGGCTATCTATCTATCTATTAGTCAGACCTGAGCATATATTATTTTTATATTTGTGCAGTGACTGGTGCAAACGTTTATAAGTGGACATTATGTTGAGTATGATGTTGTATATTTATTTGCATGACATGAACACTACATGGACCTATATGAAAACAATTGAAGGCACTGGGTGTTTGAGCATCACAAAAGTGCTTAAGAGCTTTTAACAATAGAAGGAAACAACTGCAGAATAATAATGTGTGTAATATTAATGTGTTATGTGTCATCCGCCATGTGCACGCCTGCTATTGTCATACACTTTTACAGGGTATACTGAAACTGCTGTTCTGGGTGAATATCTAGTTATATTACTGCAGTTGGTGTTTACATGTGTAGGGAGTGTGTGTTCAATTGAATTGTTGTTGTTTGTTATTGCACGTTGTAAAAATAGCAATAGTTAATAGTTAATTGCTTATTAAGAGGACTATGGAAGATATGCAAAGAAAATATTACCTTGGTTTTGCAAAACAAAAGCAATGTGCAATCATGGGGACTCATTAGCGATTATTAGAAGAGGAGTGATATTTACATTTCCACCTTATTAAGGTTTTTACAGTTAAAATGTAAAATGTACCAAAGAAAATGTAAATAAATGATCGATTAGTGGTTTAAAAACCCTTCCATTGATTTCTTATTTAACTCCTACAAGGACTCCAGTGTAATAAGTGCATGTCTTATAGATGAATTTTATATATATTTTTTATCTTAGTTTTTATCATGTTTTAGTGATAGTCACCAAAGTGTTAACCAGTAGACATCAGGTTTAACTCTTAGTTAGTAACATGGTAGTTATACAGTAGTTACTCAGTAACCACCACTTTTTTAATTTGGAAGATATTTAATTAAAAGACAGATGAACTAAAGTGTAAGGCCACATCATTCTCATTAAACAGTCTCCACTGTAATGTGTACAGAGAACTTGAAAACCTGAGAACTGATACACAATTACATGCAACATCCCACCTGCCCCCCAGCATGGGACTCACCTGTGAGTTCTCTTTTCCTCTTGCAGCTCTTTTTCTCCGTCTCAGCTGTGGTTATGCTCTGAGGGGAGTATTCTCCGTCCAGCGTGGCTGTCACTGTCCCGGGCAGTCTGTCTGCTCCTGCACTGTCCATGTCTGCTCCTCCACCTACTGCTGCCTGGCATGGCTCCTGGCCCCTGGCCCTCGGCTCGCAAGGGCTGAACTGCCACTCAGTCCGCTGGTAGGCAGCGTGGTGGGGCTCCTGGTAGAGCCTGTCCTCGCGCGGGTACGCGTGCGGCGCCGGCACCAAACACGAGCCCGAGAAGTCTGTGTAGGCCAGGAAGTCGGGCTTCTGGTGCAGGGAGAATGGGGCCTGCTGGTAAGGCCCGGCTCCGGCGGTCGTGACTGGGTGAGGGCCTCTCACACATCCCCACAGAGAGCTGGCGGGGTGGGAGCTCCGCATGCAGCTGCTGGCCGGCTGATCCATCCTGAACCAAACGAAGGCTCAAAGTCGCTCCTGCGCAACCACACTCACACTTGCACACGAGTGAGTCCCTCAGAGACGCAGCTGGCACAAGACTGTTGGAAGCGTCCACTTCAGCATGTGGTTCTACGCGCACACGTCATCATCACACTCGTCCACCTGGACAAATCGCACGCTAACTCTCGAGGCTCCTATTCCTGAGCTTCAGACTCACTTGATAGGAAGAAGTGTGGGGTCGCACACCCTTCAGCAGCAGTATTAAGCTACAACTCCCTCTCTCTCTCTCTCTCTTTCTGTCTCTCTGAAAGTGTGGGTGTGTGATGTCGTCCACACTCTCACACCCTCTCATTCAGCATTTAAGGTTTAGCCCACTATATCCACTCCCAGCTCTACAGGCTGCTTTCACAGTTTCTGAGGCAATTCCTGTCAAGTGATCCCTCCTCCCTTTTAAACGCTTAGGTGGGAAAGAGTGGCAAGTTTATGGAGTGTAACGTGAGCCCGTGGAGGAGGAGTCCAGCAGGCCACATGTTGGTACCCTCCAACACAGCCCTGCCTCATCTACTATTAATCATGGGGGGAATTTTATATGCACATCTAATGGGATTTCCAGGCACGGGTTTCTTTAAAGGAACATTGTCTGTTAAATATAAAACGAACACCCACATGGGGAAGAGGGCCCCCCCCACAAAAAAACCCACTTTCATGTTTGTGCAGTTTAACTTTAACCCGACATGCCATTTCTCATGTTGTTCTCTTATTGTGAGCGGAAGCAGCGGACCCCAAGTGCTCCACGCGGCTGTGTAAAGTCAGTTTTTGTGGCGTGTTCTTCCACACCCTTTGTGTACAGAAGCTTAAGCAGGACGAAAACAAACAGAAAGGCATGAATGCTAACACCAAATTATTCCCAACTTTCGAATAATCAACACAATGTGTTAGACCTTTAGGTGAGACTTTATTTTGACAGTGCTCTGTATGTGTGTTGTCTGTTTTTAACTGACATTCAAATAAATGTCTATTAAACACAACTGAGCTAAATGTGATAGGCTCTATAGAATCTACCCCTAAACCTAAACTTAACTTTAGCCTTACACCTACTTCTAAACCTAACCCTAACACATTATGTAAATTATGCAACTTGACGTTTTAGGTCCACTGAACTTATCAACAAAACATTAATTTGTGTTTCACGCTTGCTAATGAATTGTTTGAAAGTCCGATTTCAAGTGAACTTGGTAACTGAAAAAAAGTCTTTTTAGGTTTAAAAGCTGCATAGTCTTTTTAATTTGTGGTGTAGATCATCAATCATCACCACAATGTAAAAAAAACAAACAAAAGTAAGCATAACTTTAAATTATATGTAAACTAATTACGCTGTGTCATTTCAACTAACTCAACCAGAGGGCACCACAGTTTCGTTCAGCTTAGACTGCTTAGTTTAGCTGGAAGTTTGTCTGATTTCACAATTTTAGAGCCTCATCTTAGGTAAACAATATCACTGTAAAGATTATGGAGCTTTTAATTGAAAGAAAAAGCAACTTAAAGTAACTTAAAATCGGAAATTCACTGAATATTAAGTTAACCAAAGCATTTGTGTTTTACAGTTGTTAGCTCATTATTTGAAGATCAATGAAGTCAACATTATAAGTTAACTGGGTTACTTACTTTCTTAGTTTAGGCTGCACAAAAAGTAATTCCACATGTATATATATATATATATATATATATATATATATATATATATATATATATATATATATATATATATATATATATATATATATGACATTTTCAGAACATATTTGGCATCATTTGAATTTTAACAATTATTCCCTAATAAAGGTGCATGCATTGTAAAAAGGTATATTGGTACAAACTAACACACTTACTTAATGTTGTAACACACAATTGAACTAGCTTTACTTAAAAATACTCTAAGTAAAAAAAACATTTGATATATTTTTATGTTAAATAAAACTAGATCGACTGCTTGTTACTACATGAGATCTTTTTTTAAGGTTGTACCAACAAAGCATTTTTAGAGTGTGGTTATGCCACTTGGCAGTACCCTGAAATCAGTGTTCAAAAATGTTTTATCAGTAAGTTTACATAGCAAACTGTAGGACACATATTGGATGATCCGTATACTTTTGGGTCAGGCACATTTATAAGGTTAAGTTTTAAAATTCATGTTTTTACCTATGAATTGTATGTTTTAGTAGTAAACTAAATGTCATATAATACAATTTCTGTATAGTTAAATAAAAAAATAAATTTAAAAAACTACAATATTGAAATGATGTAACATTATGCTGCAATATATTTTGTTGAATTGCTGATAAACAGTTTTTGTTTTCACTTCTCTCACCAGTTAGCTTCTAAAAATGAATTTGGATTTTTATTAACATTCTAATCTGAAGTGTTTGTACAAATAGAAGAACATGTCTCAGATTGTCAAAATTTGCATGAATACATAACATCTCATGGTGCATTGGTGAATATCAGCGCCAGTCCCTGATAATCAGAAAGACTGCGCACAATAAGTGACTGTGGTCAGACTGTTATTTCTGCACATACTCTGGACCACTCACTCAAATTCTTTGACTTCTAGTCTCTGATTTCATCTAACAGTCCAAGTTATTAGTGAGTGTTTATGCTGGCCGCTTGCTATTGTGCTGTTGTGGGTCTCCGCTGTTACTTGAACACATTTGAGGTTTGAATCCAGCTCAGGTCCTCAGGCTGTGTTGAGAATGATGTAAAGCATATGTTTGTATTAGTATTTGTAAATAACTGCGGTTGGTGTTCCTGCTAGGTCCTCACATTGTTTCCTGGCCTCTCGGCGCAGAGCGGCCTTCTCCTCTCCTTGGGCAGTCAGAGCGTGAAGGGGCTGAGGTCAGCCTGAAATCCTTTCCCTTTAACCAGCAAATAGCTGAGCCATGAAGCATCCCCCTCTTTACTGGCAATCTGGGCCCTGCCATGACCACAGGGGGCTGGGGTTACACAGCATTTGTGGTTAGTGCAGGCCATCTGTGTGAGAGCTGTATACTTGAGTGCATATGTGTGTGTTGAGAGAGAGAGAGAGAGTGAGAGAGAGACTGACCTTTTCAGTACAGATATTATTAAAAGGCTGCAATTTTTAAATGAGAATATTGATTTTACTGATTTACCTTTCTGAGGTTCTGAGGAAAATGTTTGTTCCACACCAACAGCATTTTATAAAATCGCTCTGAGAATGCTCATGTGTACGTGCCAACACTAAAGGTTCTGGTAAGACATCATATAATTTTATGTCTTATGCCTCAAGCAGAACATTGTGAGCTTTAATATTATGCAGAATATAGAGTACAAAACTAAAGTCATAGCAATATGTTGCTAAATCAATCACCTTGTAAGTTGTCAGATCTCCAAAATGTACAATTTCTGATTCAATGTCTGATTTCTGCCAGAAAATAAAATCTGTTTATGTTGAATTATGGTTTGAGATCTAACCTCAGTTTTTATTCATCAAACCACACATCTTTAAAATAATGAGGATATTTTTCATGTTTGCTATTGAGTTATAACCAAACCCCACCCCAAGCAGCTAATTCTGAAAAGTATATACAGTTATGAACATGCCATCTGATGTCAATCCAGGTGTATTTCAGAGTTCTGTATGCAGAACAAATGAAAACATCAACAGCCGGTCAGTGTTTTCAAATAGTGTTTTTTTGCCCGTTAGCAAGAAAATACTGAAAACAAAAAAATAAAAATTCTCACAGACAAAAATATCTAAAGTATCAGGACATGTGAGGATATAGCATAAAACATTCACAAAAACTAAAGAATGGAAGTAATTTTGGTAATGTTACACTAAAGCTTCAGCATATTGCAGTTGTAAGATGTGTGGTATTTTGTCCATGCCATGCGGCTTTAGTGTTTGTGTACGTTTCCAAACGTTTTTGGAGGGAAAGTAGGTGCAAGTCATGAGTTAGTCACCGCTCCACTCTGAAACCTGTTGCCGTCACTCTAGCAGGCCAGTTGTGGAATGGTGAGAGTGTTTTTCTGTTTTCGTTTGATCCATCTTCATGTCAGCAGAGAAGATGAAGTGGATAGGACGCAGGCGAATGGGCAGTTTGGGGATGGTCCAGCCTGGGGTCATAGAGCTGTGGGAGCCCAGAGGAACCTACAGCCCTTCTGAACCCCTGCTGCTGTCCACTTCACTCACCACACCAACCCAGCACCAACACGCTACACTCACAGACCACTAAGCACATTGGAACATTGATTACAATATCTTGGCTAAGAACTGGAGGTTGAACGAGAATGGAATAAAGTTGGAAATATTTTCCTGAAAGAAATATCTTGCCAATAATAGCTCGGTACAGAATATGGTAATGTTATATGGAGGACACTTCCTTTTTTATTATTGTGTTTGTGGTTTGGACAGTTATGAAGTATTAATGTGTCTAAATAGTTGTAGGCATATGTCTAAAGAATAAAATACTAATGAGATTTGTCATTGTGTTCAATAAAAAAACAAAAGTGTGTTCTATATACAAGACCAAGAGTGTTTAACACAATTTGCTAGTAACGGCACTATTTTAAAAAACCTTAGAACTCGCAATTATGCTGCTGCCAACAAAAGATCATCCCATTATTGCAAGCCGATCCTTTGAAGTGAGTCTTGTAGGGCTAATGAGGCACAGGGGATTGAATTTGTGCTCATGAAATATTAAAAGAAGTAGTTGATTTGTTCTAGTTGTACTGTAAGTAAGGTTTGATACATTTATTTTTTCCTCAGTGTTTTCTTATTAATTGTTTTGCTTATCCTCAAGTATATTTGTGATGGAAGTATCCTTTTCATGTTTTAGTAGTTACTGATTACATTTCTGTGTTTAAGTTTGATACTTTGGTGAAAACATTGGTACTGATGTATCATTGGCTATTTCAGTGGTTTTATGTGGTAAAGCTTATGTTCTCTTTGTTTTGTTTTTTATTTGACTGAGGATTTAATCTACTCTTTTCACTTCTGGTGGCACACAAATGAAACAACTTCAGTGAAACAGCTTTAATTCTTGTTCAGATATCTGTATCATAAAATGGTCTAATAAAAATAAATAAATAAATACTTATGATGATGATGATGATGATGATGATTATTATTATTATTATTATTATTATTATTATTATTATTATTTAGTGTCCAGAGACAGAATTAAAGTCTTTTACACAAGCTGGACCTTTTATGCACAATTACTGTAAATTTACACAACGCAGTAAACACAAATATTTACATATTTACATATTCATTTACAGTCTGAGGATTTATGTGATTTAGAACAGTGCAGTCTGCTTTACTATCAAGCCTTTACTAGATGGAGTGAAAGAACAAGTGCATGCTGCCCTCTGGTGGAGGAAATCTGAAAGTTGTGTCTGCTACAGTCATTTAATAAGATCCTAACATGCTACAACATTAGCCTTGCTGCAAGACAGAAAGCAAATGTGACTTTTCTGTACAACTCTTTTTTTAACACCAACAGAAAGACAAATGGGGAGGGGAGCTCACCACTGGCCTTACACTTCACTCTAATAGTGACTAACCCTTTACACAGAACACTCCCACAATAAGACCACTTCCTGACACAGAATAACACATACCCTGCCATACCTACACAACAATAACCACATAAAAGTTGTTAGAAGTGTGAGAAGACAAATCACCACTATGGGTTTGAGAGGTTGTGTAGCTGTCAAAAAGCCTTTACTCAGAAAAAGACATGGACAAAAAAGGAAGAAAATCTGCAAATGAACACCAAAACCAGAAAACAGAGTGAAAGAAAATTTGCACAGTGTAAATTGGACGCGTTCTGGAAACATCTCAGGTATTCCGGGCACCTGAGATGTGGAGTAAGGTTTTTTTGGACTGATGACAAGTTTTTTATCAGGACCACTTGGATCATGAGATATAGTAATGCAACCAACTCCTGCTAGTCAGGGTCATGGGGGAAGCTGGAGCCCATCCCAGCCCCATAGGGCAAATACGGGGTACGACAGGTCGCCATCCATCGCATTGCCAATACATACTCACGCACACACTCACACCTACAAGCAATTTAGATTAACTGATCAACCTAGCATGCATGTGTTTGGACTGTGAGAAGAAAACCAGAGTACCTGGAGGAAATACACTTAAGCACGGGGAGAACATGCACACTCCACACTAAACGGCCCGGACTGGGAAACCAACCCAGATTGTCCTTGAGAGTGAAGGGTTTGGAAAAAAATTGCTGTAGCTGTATAAAAACAAAAGGTGGATACACAAAATACTTAGAATGTTAATACTATGTTTAGTTGTTGAGATTTCTGTATCATTTTTGGTTAAATATGTTGTCTCTGGTCCCGATACTGATTAAGTAGATACTAAGTCATTTAAGGGCTGGGACAAAAAACAGTACACCAATCATTTATAGTTTGAAATGTTATATACATTTATATATAAAAGGCTTTATGTTTTTGAGCATACGTTTTCAACATTACTGTAATTGGTTATATTTAGCTGGAGAGTAAAATCTGTGCAGTTGCTCACAATGCCTCAATGCATTTTCACAGTCATACGCTTCAGACGTGTATCTGTGCAGATGTCTGTTATCTGTGCAGGGATTTCTGTTTATCTGTGCAGGCCTGAAGGTTTATTTTCAGCAGTACAGTTAAAGGCAGTCCTTTGGTCCTCTGTGATGTTTCCTGCAGTGGAGAGGGCATATTTCTGGTGCTGCTGGGATGGGCTCAAACTCCAGTGTTCATGGAATACCTTCCTGTCCTGTCCCAAACAGCCCAGGGCTGGACTTCCTGCTGTGCGATTGGCTCTTTGAACTGTACCGTCTCTGCTGGTCTCTTGAGACCTCTCAGGATCAGGCCTAAGCCTGCTAAACAAACCGACTGGGAACAGCCTCTACGAACATTTCCTCTGACACTCTGTAAGCACTTCAGTTTACATGACAGGCTCACGAATGCACATGTACGTACACACGTAGTATTTGGTTTCCATGTATGCAGGATCTGCTGAAATTCCCAGACCACCACACTCTCTCCTATACACACACACACACACATGGTCCATGTACTAGATGCGTCTTATGTTCCCGTGGGGATACAGGTTTGGTCTGACAGAGGAGGGGTGGGGGGTGTCAAACAAGGAACAAGGAAAATCAAAATCTAGGTAAACAAAGTATACCTACAGTTTGAGGTTCTGAATTAAAACTGTTTTTTTGGGAACTGGAGACCTCTGTGATGGGAATTTCAAGGGACATGTGGAAGAACATTTTGTGATGTGGTTTGTGCTTCGGACCCCTTCCCTAAGGGGATGAATCTGATAATTGGGTGGTGTGTTGAAAGAGTGTTGAAAGAGCACTCTGTTCAAACTGGCTAAAGGACATGTCTTGAATGTAGTGTAATAAATTGTCTACCACTATCATCACCTTTATCAGTGTAATGTTGATTTTGCAATTGAGACATAAACAAATCGGACCTTCTGTTTGAGGCTTTGCATGTAATGTAAATACATAAATATGTATGGTGTGGTCTAGAAAAATCCCATCAACCTTTAAATGATTATTTCAGGCTTTACAGAGTATTGGTACTTTCTGAAAATGAACAAAAAATTAAGCTTTAACAGAATTAACAAATTAACTATGGTTAAATTGTAAATATATTATATTGTACGTGTTAATTAAGCATTTAAAAATAGCTTAATTTTAGGGTTAGTCTGTTTTGGTTTTTGATGCATCAACTAAAAATATAAAGAAAAACACATTTATTTAGAAACTAAACCAACAAACGAACTAACTGACATAACAGTTCAAAGATTGTATAACTTCTGTAATATATGCTATACTATAGAATGTATTATGGCAGACATCTGACAGCTGTTTAATTTCACATCAACAACAAGCTGAAATATGAAACTGAACTGTTTCAGGTTTCTGAGAAGCGATGACACCAAATTTTGACACTTTGTAGCATACACAGGCAATAATCACGTAATGTTGATACAAATGAAAGGTAAAGTAGTTAGCTGTTAGGTTGGGTGATTGCTGCACACTGCCAGAGACCTTATAGCCTACCTGGTGTGCAAGTGGTGTCTATACTCATATGGCTTGCAATGACTACACAATATGACTGATGCATTTTCGGTATCACCGTTTTAGGAAATCCAGAAACAAAGAGGGGACATTTTTGCCCCGGTGATTCTCTACACACCATTTCCCAGCATGGATGTAGTTTAAGGCCTCTGTTTGTTGAATCAGCAGACTCGGTTCAGTACATCCTACAAGGATCATAAATTGTTGTTCGTTTTTAATGTGCATTATTCATGTTTGCAGTGTTTTTAGAAGAACATCTGCTGAAGATGGAGGCGTCTCCAGGGGCCTGCTGACACCTTCCTGTTCCCCATCAGGTTCGGGGGAAGCCTTGTGATCCATCACTTTCTCTCAGGTATGTTAGGGCCACTGCGGATGACCGCTTATTTTCCATTCCATCATTTCCTAGTTCCTTTTTCATCTTCAGCCGCCTGTGAGCATTAAAAGATTGGCACAGGATAACACCAAAGGCTAAGTTTTGGAAGGAAGCAAATTATACTTTCTCTTGTCATCTCATTTTGCACAATGAAACCACATGTACTGCTATTACGCCATTATGGTCATTACGACGATCCCTGATGCAAAGCTAAATTTCATGAAAATTCAGAGGTGCACATGTATCCAGGGTGAAAATGAATAATATCCGGTCATTACTGTGGTCAGAAGAGACTCACTGCCCTGCTGTATTGTTTTAGCAAGCTATAGACGCATTTACTGTTTAGATTGGAGGATGAGAGTGATCTGCTGTGCACTGCAAAGTTGTTTTTTCTACTTAGTTTCTGAAGTCATCTGCCACATCTGTCTGGAGTTGGCCCGCTCCAGTGTTACAGTACAATAGACCAAATGGCGAATATCAAAGATCTGACAACAGAATCTGCTCATTTTTTTCATTCCATGTGATTCTAGTTAGTCCAGAGAGAAATTCTAGTAGCACACACTTTATACCTAATCTCTATTGGTCATCAATTGAAATAATATATAGTACACTAAATTACACTGTAGTATCATTTAACTGGTTGTTCCCAGAGAAGTTGAAATGTTTGGTAAACCATTTCAAAATGTCTTTTAGAGTTCAGGATATGAGTCAATGACTCATGAGATTTCTGTGTTCAAAGATTTTATTTTCTCATCAATTAATTATATGAATACAACATCAATGCTGTCAAAACCAAACCTCATCTCTCCAAATGGATAACTTTACAGGAGAAGAGAAAAACATACTTAACTAACAAGGTAAGTCAGTGTAATCAGACGGTTTTCCAAGTAATTCTGGGCCATTTCTTTTGGTCCATTCATCAAGAAATTGACCTTTGATGTACAAGTACAAGAGGCATTTTCAAATTATGTCAAAAACTAAAAAAAACAACAAAAATAGAGATCCTATCTAACAGCAACAATATATCACTATATAATACACTCTCTTTCATGTGAATACAGATTTAGAAAAATCTCACATAAGTAGAGAAGGCTATATGTACACATCAGTGCATCAAAATAACATTTTAGGCATTTATGTCCAAAAATATTAGTTGGTGTGACCATCCAAACATGTACACAGAATATTTAAACTATGAATGCTTTAATTAAAATACTTTGCTGAAAAATATGGGAACATAAAAAGTATCCAACATTACGCAAAACCTTTCTCCAAAAATTATTGAAATAAGTATTTTGTGTTACAAGTGACATCAGAGGACTGTTATCTTGATGAACTCTTAAGAAGGAGTGAAGAGAGTGCTGTGTCATAAAGGAGACCTTTTTGTGGTGCACTGTTGGGGTCTACAACTCCTTCACAAATATGAGCGACAGCAGGAAGGTGGTGTCTGGACGCTATGGGCAGACAAAACAGTGAGAAATGGTGAGAGGAAGCCGTCAGCCACAAGAAACGGCAGAAGAACATGGACAGCTATGGGAGATAGCAGGAGAATGAAGAGGATAGCACCTGTGCTATAAACTCCACCCTAGGCACCACCTCCTGTTCTGCAGCAAGACCACTGTGTTATGATCCCGGTGATCGAGCTGTGGAGCAGTGAGCTCTCTATTCACTATCGGCTCAGGTGCACATGCTGCCTTAAAGAGCCAGATGATGCTTGTTCTGCTTTGCCAGCATGACACCTTTGAAAGAAATGGAGAGAGTGGAGAGAAAGAGATGCTCTCTCTTGTGTCCAGCATCCTTCTTCTCCTCCTGCTGCAATAGCACATGGCATGTTTGAGTTCAAACACAAAGGTTTTTGCAGGTTTCCAAGTAAAAAGACTAGTTTGTATGTAATGTATGCTTGCCCTTCCCGACATTACTGGCTGGTAAAATTCATGAATATATCCAAATATATCCAAATTCCAAATATATCATGACAATAATCATTTTTTGGTAACGCATTTGTATAGCATTATGTAACATACATATAACATACATACATACATATTATATATATATATATATATATATATATATATATATATTTTTTTTTTTTTTTTTTTTTTTTTTTTTTTACAAAATAGCCTGAAGTGCCACTTCTTTTCAGCTAAGGTGGCAGCCACAGTTGTGATGGGTCCAGAAAATGTGCCAGAACCCTTTTGGTGTATTATCATATTCATGCTTACAGTGTTGTAATGGATGAATATTAGAATGGGTTATGAAACCTAACATAATCATATTCTTTTGCTTTATAAAGTGTTATGCCTGTAATTAAGGTACCCATAAGCAATTACACAGGCTTATGCTAGGACTGATAAGGTGTTGTGCATGCTATATAAGGCCTTATAAATGTGTTTGTACAGCTTTGTGAATACAGGATTCATAGAAAGTAGCATAGAAAGGCTTATTAATCTCTATCATACACACATATTTCCTTATAATACCAGGCATAACCATGCATAGCTAAACATAAATCACCCTGTCAAATTCATACTACATATTTTTATAAAACATGCTCAACTGCTCTTGTTTCAGCTAGGGTGGGAGCCACCGTTGTGACGGGTCCAGGAATTATACCAGAACTCTTTTGTGGTGCATTATCATCTTCATGTTCTAATTAATGGATTCATAGAAAGTGTTGTGCCTTGTCTCTTCTGTTGTCTCTTTCTCCATTATGTAAATTTCCCCGATTATATAATTATGTAAACCTACGTAGTGTAACAGTAGTGTACAGCAGTCCTGCTGTCATATACTGACAGTGTGGTAGTTGTCATTTTCTATCAAAAAATAAATAAAATAATATCATCAATCGTCATAAAGAAGCTTGAGGAAGCTTAGAGGATTTCGCTGTTGATGCAGGCTGAGGAGGAAGAGGCAGCAGCGGGCGCTGATGTGACTCACTCCTCAATCAAAAGGAAAAAGCGAAGGAGGAAAGACATTCCAGATGTCAACAGTAAACTCGGCGCAGCTCCGGTGTCTGGCCACAGGAGCTTTGTGTACCTGTCCTGCTAAAGCCATTAGCCATCTCCTGTACGGAGACTCGCACGGTCAGAGAATTCTCGGAAGCCTTTCAATCAGCCTGCGCAGCTGCCTCTCCTTGCCGCAATGTGCCAGGCTCTTCCGAAAGCTGTGCGAAAGGCTGTCAATTGGACCTATCATTAGGGTGGTGTTTGGGAATTCCACACGTGAAGGTGTGGGAAATGCGCTGGGCTTTTCTCTGTTCATGATTGTTGATGCTGGGGGGCATACACTATGCATGACTCTGAAGGGTCCTAGCCTTCTGAATGGAGCTCACTGCTTTTCCCTGGCTGACCCCTGAGCTGATGAAATGGGTTATAGATGTGAGTTACACTGGACTGAGGTGAACCAGAACCAGTTTGGGGAAAACATTCAGCAGACGAGTTTGGCTCGCTTTAAGAGAGGGAGAGAAAACTGCATGATCCAGCCAGACCCCTCTGGATCACTCGCAGAGGGCCACAGAAGACAGGCATGTACCGTGTTGAGTTTCATGTGTAATGTTTCAGGAAAAAAGCAGGGTTTTTTTTATGAGAGAGGTCGTGCAGCAAAGGTCTTACAGAAGGCCAGTGCAACTGCAAGTGCCGAGCTTTGGCTTTGATTCGGCTCAGATAAAATAAGACTTTCATGTGTTTTATATGCCGAATGAGGAGAAATGGAGAATCAGAGCTTCGGTTTTGTTGCGTCCTGGGTCAGTCAAACTTCTGAACCCTGGAAGCGAAGGATCTGTTAAGCTGCTGAAGTCAAAACACTAGCAGAACATGCAGCTCACTTCAGAGAGAGCATAAACTCTCCAAGCAGATGCTCAAAGTGTTGGGTGTGTGGGTGTGTGCGTGCATGTTTTCATACATTTCCAGGTCTGAGGTAGGTGGGAAACCTGTATAAAACATAAAATCCTCAAAATTAGGAACAACAAAAGTCCCAAATTTAAGTTGTTAAAACTATGAAAGCCATCTCTCTTTGGAGAAGTAGATTATAGTAATCAAGGCTAAGTTACATAATGTCACTGTAACAAATGCAACAATGTAACAAAAAACTAGTAACTAAGTAACTAAGTAACTCGACTATAACTAAGTAGAAGAATAACATATATTTTAACTGCTAATACAGATTAATGTAACAAGATATTATTCCAAGAAACCATAAACCATTGCTATAAAACATTCACAAAATATTTAAAGAGCAGAATTTGATATAACAGTCAAACATAACAGACATTAAGTAAAAACTATTTGCCATTCAGCATCAGAAAAACATCAGGAAACATTTAACTCAACAACTAAATATATTTCCTGTGTCCACATGCTGCCTGTATTGTAGCTTTATTATCACTTCCACAGGAATATTGCTCCTCACCTCCAAAGCTCAGTCATAGACATTGGTTGTATTTCATGCTTCTCATATTCCAAGCGATCCCAATTACAACTTTGGGCTCATTAAACCATTGAACCTTACCCGCATCTCGGTTTTTGTGACCTGGTGCAAACGGTCCTCTCTTTCCTGTATCTCTGTCATTGCCAGTAACAGCTTCTTGACACCCACGCATCTTTTTGTGCCCATAGTGTTGAATTGTCTTCTCACACTGGAAGTATGGACAAAAACACCTGTGGATTTTTTTCAGATCGGAAACAACAGTGGAGCTTAATTTTGTCTCAAAGACAAAATGAGCTAAAGATTTTTAGTACCATGTCATATATCTTTTAATATTTTATTTTTAAATGGCTGTTTTGACATGAAATTAATTAAATGAAGGTTTTTTGCACAATATAGTATTGGTGATCAGTTGCATTAATTTATGTAGTTAATTTGTTAAAATTATTAAAAAATAATTTTACATTTTATTGTACAGCACTGCAATTTGCCATGCATATGTATATATATGAGAGAGAGAAAAAGAGAGAGAGATTAATACGCTTTAACATTATATATATATTTTTATTTATTATTTTTTTTTATGTATTTATTATGTACACACAGAGTTTATGATTTTTATAGAGTAAATGCAGTTTTCAGTTTACATTACTGACATCCACTGAGAGCAATTTTTTTAAACCAATGACTTAACCAATAAGTTTATATATCATATCACTGCTTTAAGAACAAAACTTCTAATCATCGCTGTCCAAGGAACAATATGTATCTCCTAACAGTAACTTTATACAGGAGAGGCCAAATACTTTATTTTCTTTGAACGTAAGTTAATGTAAAGAGGTTTATTCCAAGTGATCATGGAGTATTTATGTTGGTCCATTCATCATGAGATTTTCACAGAATATAAAGGACACCTGCTGTGTTCAGATGATGTAGAATCCATTAGGTATAAAAACAAGTGTGTGTGTGTGTGCGTGTGTGTCTGATACTGCTAAACTCTTCACTGCTCCCTGACCGCTGTCTTTGCAAGTGGACACTATCTGGCAGAATAATGGGAGAGCAGTGAAAACATGAAACAATACAGATACTCCTACCCAAGCATCGCAGCCAAGCCAAACACCGCACGAGTGTGAGTGGTGGGGTCGTTGCGGGGAGCTTGGGAAGGGAGGTGAGGGGAGGTGGTGTTACAGAGACGTCTATGTGCGGCCAGCATATAACAGTATAAGGCTGTACTCTGTCCCACCTTGTATATAATTAGATATCCATCTCTTGTAAGTCAAACACAATGCTCTATATCCAAACGATCACAAGCTCTCACTCAGGTGCTCATGTTTCACTGTCTGAGAGCCTTTTGAATTTGTGCCACTGACTTGGAGAGCAGAGCGCATTTACAATGCCAAACAGCTTCAGAGAATTAATGGACCCTGATGTGATTCGTGTAAACTTTCATTTAGCCAACGATTGTTCGGTGCCAGAATTTCCGGACTGTTGACCTTTACGCAGGAAAATCAGTCGCTGTAATTGATGTACATAAATATCATTATTTTCAATTATTTCACATTACCTCTTGCATTATGTGCTTGTATTTTCTTATTGACTAAACTTGACTTCTAAACTGCAGTCAGACATCAACCCTGATATGAATATGGAAATGACTCCCTCTGCTGGACATTAACGAAGGCACAGCGTTTTCCTTCTGAAAGTTCTCCTCCTACTAAATCTGCCTAATGTTCCTGATGTGTTTTTGGACTTAATTCTAAAATGAACAGTCATGCAGCTCTTTAGTTAGAACCTTTCACCTGAAGTTTTAAAGACGTCTGCCCTTTAATGAGCCTCATGTTCACAAACACTTTTTTTTTTACAAACACTTCAACACATTGGATTAACGAATACTAACTAACTGGTAGCAGGTGGCCAAACTTCTTTTTGCACACTTTATGCACACTTATACATAAACGGCAAGACGCTTTCCAGATAAATCGACGCATGAAACTCGCGCTGTGGCTTTCCAAATAATACGTCAAAGTTTTTTGCTATGCAGTGTTTTCACTACGTCTTGCTTTGGTGTCAGAGCTCAGCCTTCATACATCAAGAATGGATATGCTGCATGATTTATTACTATACGGACACAATTTCCTATACACTGCACCGCCTCAGGAAGGGTGGAATCAAACAAAATCATAAATGTGTGGAACATATGATGGATGGTGTGACATCTACTACACAGCTGTTTAACTAAAGAGCGCACATGTAGGACAGTAAAAGACTAGTTCAGCAAAAAAAGCCAGCTCCCCCACTTGTTCGATGTCTGGAGCTTGCTTCTTTAGCTTAGCACTAGAGCTTTGAGGTCAAATGTAACTAACAAGGAATGGAAGCTTCATAATCCACTAACTAAAATCATTCAAACTTGTTTCTGTGGCTGTTTCACTGCCTCACATACTGAAACTCATAAAACATACAAAACTAACATTTCATTCTGAATTTAGCCTGAATTGTATTTATACTCTGGTTCATTTATATGAATAGACTAACAGTAACAGCATGTCATATAATGTCAGAAATCACATAAGCAAGTCTACTAAAGACTTCACAACTCAACATTGTTTGAAGAAAGGCTGTGATGATTTAGAGATGCGGTTGGCACTGTGCTGATTGGTGTACATAAGCTTTCATTACTTGTTTGCAAATATTAGCCTTGGAGTTCCCCCAACATTTCTGCAGAATTCAACATTTGAAGTCATTCAGAGTGGTTTGTTGTGAAGTGGTTCACTGTGGAGATACTCACTGACTTTCGATAGGAACCAGGGGTTGTGTTGTCTAATTTTATTTGCTACCTAGAATGACCAGTGAACCTGTGTCCTCTTACTATGTTATGTTATGTTAAATAGTGGTCAATCTGAAAACATTGGTTTTTCTTGGGGACTATTTTGCCTACAGAAGTACCCTCCATGTATTTCTCCACCTTAAATTGGTTCTAGAGAAAATGTTTCAGACCAGAAGCTAATTTCAAAATGATAATGCAAAATAAGGATTTTCACTATTCAAGTTCTGTCAAACTGAATGCGGAAAGCATGTACACAAACTTCAGCTGTCGTTCAGACATTTGCGTTTATTTTTATGGCTGTTACTGTCATTCCAAGTCAGAAATTACAGTAATTACAGTAAAGCACCTGGTACTATTGGCTGTTACTACTGTTAATTAAAGTAAAAACAATAGTTTTATTAAAAGATTGGTGAATAACGGTATGGTTAAACCACTTTATTACGTCTGTTTCCTATTACCATACTATTTATTTGAATTTAATTTTAAGGAAGTATCTCTAGAATGATGCTTTAAATTATGCTGTCTTCATCTTAACCACTCAATTATACAGAACGTTTGAAACAATCTTTAAGAAGCAACTTTCGGATAACAAACAAGTCTTAGGACAGTCATTATCTGGTCTTTATCGAAGCACATGTGAATCCTGTGAGAGTACTTTCAGAGAAGACCACCATGAGGAGAAGTCTTCAGATCAGTAAATAATTACACACATCAGCCACATGACATGTTGTTGTCATTATCGATGATTTGGTCGTGTTATCATGCACTGAATGTGACCTTGCACCATCTGCGTTGAGCCTTAGAACTACTTTAGAACTCTACATACCGTCGCATGTGTGCGTGCTTTTTGTAATCTGTTACGCATTTCCATTACAGTTCATATTCCTGTACTGCAGTCAAGGCCCCATCTGGGATTATATTTATTTACTGTATTGTCAGCTTTATGGATTAAAAAGCCTAAAACACAGAAACACAGTGCACAGTTATGCTCCCAGTTGTAGTGGCAGTGTCGAAACCTTGTTTTTATACTCCCCCATGTCTGAGGGCGACCTAAATTACACCACCCAAGAACTGTTTTCACAAGAACATCTGTCTTCAATTGAATCCAAACTGGCCAAAGTCATTTCTGTCATTATTCATAGACATTGAATGACCCTGGCTTTTTTATTTGACTCCATAACATTACATCATATTTATTTATACTGCACTGAAACACACCACATCGAGAGGAGCACTCATTCCATAGCATTCACAGGGCTCGTACTAGATCCGACAGCTCCCCTCGTAAGAGGCAGGGATTTTGGCACCTGTTGGCCAGAGCAGAAATCATGTTTAAATTTGTCCCTGGTCACTCGTTTGTCACACCGTAATAAAAGCACAGGTGCAGTACTGCAGCTTGCCACTGGTGGATGCTATATGACCTCACTTTGCATGTTCATGTTCACAAAATCTTACTTCTGAACCAGAATCAGAAGTTTATTAAAAAAATTGTTTTAGTGCTCGACCTTAAACAATTAAACATATACCCATATACTGCTCCTTAAGCAGGTTTTTACACAGGCAGATTTGAATATAAACAAACAGTGCAGACATTTGGATATGATTAATTTTCAATATATTCAACTCAACATTCTTATTTGTCAGGTGGCACAACCAAAAAAAAAAAACACTTTAATTCAAGAGGGATCAAGACATTGCATCATAAAGAAGACCCCAAGTGACTTTCATGGTGCAACCCCAAGGTAAGTTGCCCTGGCACGAGTTTTAGAAGAAATGTCATTTGCTCTGACCTAAAAGATGCAATGAACATGTCTAGTTATCATAATAATGTTTATTTATTTGAGAACAACATGTAAGTATGAACTCAAGTTCAAGGAGAAAGGCTTCTACAGGTATCTAAATAATCATACATTAGTCAGGCTGCATAACTGGTAAGTCAAATGGTCCAGTCAGACCAGTATCTATATTTTATATTAACTAAAATAGAAAAACAGTTTTTTAATTGTTGTTTTGAAAAGCTTATTTGTCATTGATGCATATATAGGGTCAGTGGTGGATACACATATAATAACTGAAAAATAAACCTTACACTTTAACGTAATCATATCTATTATTAAACAATAATAATAGATATAAATATAATACATAGTTACTATGACTGAGTCTTCAAGAGATTTACCATTTTCAGTCATATTTATGAGCTTGGTGGGTATGAGCTTGGAAAGATGGTGGTGCTTCCTGTGTCTTGGAAGAACCTAATAGCCAGCCAGCCAAATAACATCATGTGACTCATTTACCTTTATTCCTACAGTAACATGAGTTTTGATTAGCGTATCGTTGATGTTGGACTAACACCTCATGTCTCCAAAAGAAGAAAAAAAATCACTAAACTTTTAATGGAAGTTTAATCAATGAAGTATAAATATAAAGAGCAGCTTGCATTTTCACTGTATGTAAATAAATAATAAATAAATCATAATAAAACAAATAAAAAACATGATTTTGTTCAAGCTGTGACAATATCCTGCCTATAACTTTACACTTTAATGCTTTAATTTGAAAGTCTATGTGGAAATACACTGAATCTAGAACAGGAACAAGCTCTGTGTATAGTGTAGAGTTCAGTCTGTGTGCAGTGGAATGGAGTCGGTGCCGTTAGGCCGTGGCCGGCTCGTGTTCATGGACTGCTCTCTCCTGAGCATCATTTCATACATGTTTGGCCATCTTTTCCAGAGCGCTCACATTGTTTCAATGCCTCCGAGACTCTTTCCTTCACACAGGAGTACAGTTTCAAACGTTAGCCTCAGTAAACACACGTCCGTAAATCAGCTCGCAGCCGTGACTAATGCATGGAAGACCAGTTACACGGGCCCCATAGAGAGCACGTAAAAGTGTAAGTGTGTGTGTAATGAGAATTGATGTGTGTGCATGTCAGATTGCATGTTGTAGCAATTGGGACAAAATGATAGTGTATCACGATAACTCTATGAAGATACTGTGATATTACTAATGCAGTTCTACCCTATATGTTTCTGCCTGTCAACAGTTAAAGACACTTTAAAATCTTATCAAGTGATTTTTTAGCCAGTATTTACTTAGTATGAAAGATTATACCCAAATAATAAAAACAGATAAAAATTTTCAATTACAATTAATGGTAAAAGTAAATATTGGAATTCTTTCAGCAGGACGGTGGTTTACGCAACTGAAAACCTAGAACATTGGTAATTGTTACATTCAAAACAAGAAGGTAAAATATGTGGAATTCAAAATTATTCTGAAGGTCAGTTCCTATACAGGGTAAAGGACAAGATCTCAATAATTTATATGCAATTGAAGTATTTATGTAAGTAAGCCTCTTTTTGGATGGGCAAGGACATAAAATTAGCATGGACGAAAGTGATGCATCTCCACCAATATCCAGCGATTACTGAATTGTCCCCACCAATAATTTAATCCGCTCCGAAAAAATTATGTTCTGTCAACGTCTCGTTAATCTAGTGGTGCAGAAAGGGTTAAATCAAGTTCTCTACTCGAGTCCTTCCTCCAGGTAACATATATGGCCAGTGTTATTGGCTGTGCCTTCCCCTGCTGTCACGTGAGACTCTGTAGCTATGTTTGTTTGTTGGCAGCTCCAAAACTAGAAGGAGCACTTTCCAGTCATATGTGAGACTCACTGTGTAAGACTCAGGTGCAGCATTGGTGACAAGTGGGTGTGAAAAGCGAGTGAGGATACAGCAAAAAAGAAGAAGGTGGACATAAGGAGCTGTTTTTCAAATAAACGTGCAAGTCAAATGAAAAGAGTCCATCATAATAACGTTAATTGCAATGCTAGGCTTTGGTGCACAGTGTACAGCAGGCTAGCATCGTCTGTATCTGTGAAAAACGTGGTTTAGAAATTAACTGCACAACAAACTGTCAGCTCTCTTACAGTCTCACAGAGCAGCATGTCTAACTTCAGTTGAAACTGTCTCTGTATGAGATCTGTTTCATCTGCACTGTGGCTGAAGTAAAGGTAATAAGTCTTTAGATGTACACTCACTGATTACTGGTTTGAAAGCGGTGACACTATCTGTATGAAAATATGTCTTGTACTTTCATTGATACATTGAGAGATTTTTTTTCTGGGATTGTTACGCTGTTGGTGTTGTGGAGATTATGCAGCTCCATGTACTTTTATTATTGCTGATGTATTAGACGGGTTTCATTTGTACTATGGCTAAAGTAAACTGAAGTCTGAACTAGTTCTTTGCAAAGAGAAAACCCTGGGGCTTTGGGTAGATTCATAGGTCCCCACCAATGTCAAGAGCAAATCTACACCCTTGACAACTGGAATATAATAGAAACACATTTTATGTATGTCAGTATGTTGATTTAAATAATTTTTATAACCAATAGCTTCATCATTCATCCAATAGCTGGTGTGGCTCAATCTATACGTCATAAAAGGAAATCACTACTGGAACTGATCACATCCATGCAATGACTAGGGGTGTTCAGGAGAACTCTGGAACCAAATTTGTGTTTTATTAACTAATAAATATCATAAACATCAAACTGTTGCGTTTTAAGGGCAGAAACACTCTAAGATTATAGGTTCAGGTGTGTTTAAATGGCTAAAACCTTTGCTCAGTTCAGTATATGATGAGGAAAAAGAAGGAAACCCATCAACAACATACAGTCCAAATATGTAGAATGTGTTTTAATTATTTAATTATTTAATTATTGTGTTATAATTTGTATGATAAAAGTGGAAAATATTAGCCTTGTTTGCATAGATGAACAAAACATCTTAAATTTGACACAAAATGATTGATACAGTTATACAGATCTACAGTACTGTGCAAGTTTTAGGCACTTTGAGACATTATATTTAAACTGGCTTACAATATAATATGTAGTTTTTTATTTATTCATATTACTTTTTGTTGTATTTATGCTTATTTGCATACATTTGAAAACACACTTATTGCTAGAATAAAGGATTTTAAACAATCAACTAAGGTGCCTTAGACTATTGCACAAGAGTGTATGCTTAATTTAAATATCTATATGCATATACAGCATTGTGTGAGTGCCAATGTGCTCTCTCTCTCTCTCTCTCTCTCTCTCTCTCTCTCTCTCTCTCTCTCTCTCTCTCTCTCTCTCTCTCTCTCTGCATGCTGCCATAAGTGCACTGCCTCAGGTCAGCCTCCTCTCACTCAAGCATGTCCAACAAGAGTGGGGGGGTGGTTCTGCCTCTGAAAGAAAACAGGACGTCCCCAATAGTCTATCACCAGACTACTGACAGCTCCCGCATATGAGCCACCCAAAACTCCATTCCTCTTCTTCACATTTTACAATATACCACCCTTACTGTTCTCTTTCTCTCACTCTTTCTCTCTCACTCTCTCTCTCTTTCTCTCTCTCCATTCATATTTAACATCCTATCACACCCATCTCATCCTCTATTTCTTTCCAAATACCTCACCTCTCTATCCTCCTCTGCATGTTCTGTCTTCCATTTAGCCCTCATTGCTCATCCCTCATTCAGGGTTTTATTTACCATGGAAACAGGGCTTGGTTGTGCAATGGCCTGCTTCTTTCATTTTGCCAGTTTTTTCACAGACTCACAGTCTCAGTAACGTTAGTGAATTTGTCTATGTATTTTAAATGTACTGTATGTCGGCCGTGTGAGCCGTTTGTTTGGGGTGTGTTAGTGTGGGTGTGTGCATGCCTGTGTTTACGCTGTGTGAGCGTGTGTTACTAACACTGTGATGGACGAGACTCCCCTGTGCCTCGGCCCTGTGCACTCTCCGCCGCGCTCCTTGAAAGTAAACAGTCTGCGCCATAGGAATGTTATCCCAAAGCCACTAATTTGCCTTGATTACATTAATATTTTTCAACCGAAATTGCCCTTTTCCCCTTCCTATTGCTGTTGTTTGTTTTCTTCCCCCTCTCTCCCTCTCCTCGGCCCTTCTATTGCTTTCTCTATTAGGGCACAATTAGGGGCCGATTAGCTGGCAGACGGATGCCCCGCAGTTCCGCTCTGGCTGTGAGCTGGGGGCAAGTGAGATGTGGGCAAGAGGATAACCCTCTAGAGGCCTGGTCATGGGGTTAGAGTGACAAGAGAGAGAGAGAGAGAGAGAGAGAGAAAGAGCGCAGGAGAGTAAGGCCCTGTTTCCGGGATCCAGTTTAACCCATATAAGTCACAGCCATCACTAGCAGTAACAAAAACAAACTACAATTTGAATCATTTTAGAAACAAGAAGAGAAATGTTGGGTGTTGGATGTTAGAATTATCGATACCACAGTTGCGTTCAAGTTAAAGAGACACATTTTCTTGTGATTTGAATTTGATAAGTAGTCATGCAGTCTTGTGGTGTGGAATGCAAGGCTTAACCCTTTGATCCCTAGGTTGATCCCAGGATTTACTACTCTATTCTATTAATCTTAAGATTTATTCAATAAATTAGCCACTAATCTTCAGCATTATTCAGTAACAGTTGGTGGTGACCGCTACACAACTAATAAAGAAGTTCTGTAAGGAACTGTAGTGAAGACCCACATACTTTTCATTAGCGTTAACTTGTTCCCGAACAAGCCCCATACAAGTCCTAGATATGATCCAGCATCAATTGTAGTGCATCCGTCATCTCATCTCAAATTCTATAGACCTTTAACATGAAATATCATTGTAACATTTTTACAAGCAAGCGATGTACATCAACCAGCCACTTCACTTCTCCTCGTATCTACACTCACTGTCCATTTTATCAGCTCCTCTTAACATGTAGGAGCTCTTCGTCACTCCACAATTACAGACTGTAGTCCATCTTCTTCTTTAATAGTCAGGGCCCCTTCGCAGGACCACCACAGAGCAGGTACTGTTAGGGAGGTGGATCATCCTCAGCACAGACCTGGTGGTGGTGCGTTAGTGTGTATTGTGCTGTTACAAGTGGATCAGACGCAGTCATCCTCTTTGCCTGCTGACATTATCTCATTCACATATGAAGTAACTTCAAATTCTATAGACATGTATCTTGAAATATCATTGTAACATTTTCTACAAGCAACTCAAACTTAAAACTTTAAACATCTGATTGACATTGGACTGAGACTATCCAGCCAACAGCGTCCTGTGGGCAGCGTCTTGTAGGCAGTGTCCTATAACCACTGATTAAGGACTAGAGGATGACTAACACAAACTGTGCAGTAATAGATGAGCTGTTTCACTGACTTTTTCATTTACAAGCTAGAACAACAAGGTTGGTGTGTCTAATAGAGTGGATAGTTAGTGGACACAGTGTTTAAACCTCAGACTCTATGAACATAGGACATTTTACAGGTAATATATGAAAACTTGAATGCTTATGACAATTAAATCACTAACATATCTTGTCTGACGTTTGAACTGATGTTTCAGCAGCATGAACATTATATGTCTAAATTATAACCACCTACCTAACTGCTGGGCCGAGCTTCTGAAACAGAGGTCATATAAGCTCCTGCTAGTCACCACAGTCATATTTACAGACAGGGAGAAATTTATTGTGTCTGTGTTATCTACACAATTAATTACAATAAAGGGGAAATGCTGTGAGTCATGATGTTAGCAGGCAAAGCTAATGTAACACTAAGCTAATGTATAACCCTATTTCTACAGTAAAGGTGGGCCGCTAGCTATCACGCTCACGTTAAATAAGTTCATTACAAAGTAAGATTTTACAACATGTGGGCAACGCAGGTAGGAAGCAGCTTGTAACTATGCTACAAACAACAAAAATCTTCAAAGAAACACTGTTAGCAATTGTAGTTAAGTGTAAATAACCTATTGCTATGAGTTTTTTTCTGGGGCTGAGAATCAGGACAGTACCCACTTTATATGAGGGAGAGGAACGAGAGTAGCTGAGGTATAAATATTGCTAACCAAGATTGGTTACTTTGTCAGATCTGACATGATCTGCACTGAAATTAAACCCAACCAGCTGATATTAAGCTGAAGAACAGCAGAAGTGGGCAATTCAAAAATCATGAAAATGAGTGGACGGGGGCTTTTAGCCTGGACTAAATTTTATTTTAGTGGTGAAAAACTACTGGCCTTGCAGTAGCCCGAGACTAGACTTAATCCATGTCCAGGAAACTGGTCCACAAGTAAGAGAAAGGACAGGGGAGCGATTGTCAGTTCCTCTCTGATTCCTTCACCACTTGCCTTGTACTTTTACCCTGAATTCTTCCCACGGGGGTCGTACATTAAGTCGAGACACATTTTCCTAAAATTCTCCAGCTAAATCCTCCATCACTTCCAGCAAATGATTTCAGCGAGAAAGACATGTTTCTGGCTCTTGCTGGTCACTCTGTGTTTTTTCTTCTGTCCTTTGTCAGGTCCACTGGATCTAGTTTTTTTTTTCTTTCTGCGTGTGCTTTGCTGACCCATCGTAAGCTGTTTCCTCAGAGATCAGCCTCCCACGCGGTTGTAGCAGTTTTGAATATTTTTCCCGACCCGCGATGAATCCCATAAACTATTATTGCTATTTATGTGCAATGAAACCTCTGGGCTGTGAAACTTTAAAACAGGTGTTTGTCTGTTTCCTGAATGGGATTCAGTGTGCCGGTCCAGAGCGAATGACCGCACTCTCTCTCTCTCTGCGTTTTCACCTCGATTGCATTACCATGCAGACCCGCTTTCACTCCACCATTACCGAACTGCAGGTGGTTCCTCCATCCCCAGCACTGTTTATGTTGCGATGTAATTTATCCACTGATGAAATGCACAGGCACAGCACGGGCAGTTAAATCTGTCAGTGTCACTAAGAACAAGTCAGTGAGTGTGAGGCCTTTAACATGAAAGTCTATTGTGTTGCAGTAACAGCAGCAAAGTGCTGAATTCAGCAGATGGCCCACTTTCCTAGCATTCCTCACTGTCATGCACTGTCAGCTAACGCCGCGGACGCGTCTGCTTTCAACACACAAATCCGTGTATCGCCGAGTAGCATCTTCTTTCACACCCGGCTTGAGTGTTCCCTTTGTCTTTGATGAACTGGGTCAGGCCTGAGCGAGGGAGGGGACGAGCGAAGAGAGGGAGTGCAGGAGGAAAAGAAAGAGATAGAGATTAAGACGCTCTGGCACGATCATTCAGCAGAAAGGCAAAGTGCCAACAGAAACTCCCCCCCCCCCTCTCCGCTCCTCTGTATATCTATCTCTCTCTATCTCTCTCTTCATCACTTTTCACTCTTTTAATTGATCTTTCTGTCTCTCCTGTTGTCTTTCTCTGTTTTCCTCTCTCTTTCACACCTTCCTCTCTCACTTACTTTCCCCTTACGATGTCGGTCTTTCTCTCTTTCATTTCATCAGCTCTCTCTCTCTCTCTCTGCTCCTCTGTATATCTATCTCTATCTCTCTCTTCATCACTTCTCACTCTTATAATTGATCACTCTGTCTCTCCTGTTGTCTTTCTCTGTTTTCCTCTCTCTCTCACACCCTCCTCTCTCACTTACTTTCTGCTTAAGCTGTCTGTCTCTCTCTCTCTCTTTCAGTTGATCAGCTCGCTCACTCTCTCTTTCAGTCCATCTTCTCTTTATCAGTTAATCTCTTTTTCTCTCTCAGTTCACCTCTCTCTGTCTTTCAGTTTGTTATATTTCCCTCAATATGTTTATCAGTCAACTTTCAGTTTATCTCTTTCTTTGAGCTCTCAGGTTCTCGCTTTCTTTCTTTCTCTCTCTCTTTCTTGTTTTATTTTATTTAATCTCTTTCAGCTCATCATCCCTCTCATTATTTTACTTTCAGGTCATCAATCTCTCTCTCTCTTTCTTCCTTTCTTTTTTCTCTCTTTATCTCTCTCTTTCAATTAATCAGCTCTGATGCTTTCAATTTATTTCTGTATCGCCCTTCTCTCTTTCTTTCTCTTCCTCTCTTCTCTCTCTCGTTCATTGTCATCAGTCTGTTCTGTTTCTCTCTTTGTTCCAATTCACCTTAAAAATAAATTCATCTCTCATTCTCTCTTTCAGTTTATATGCTCTGTTTTTCAGTTCATTTCTTTCTCTCTCAGTCTATCACACTCTTTATCTGTTGCTTTCTCTTGTTAGTTTATGATAGCTAATCTAATTACATTCTGATTTATCACTAATGTACTATTATCAGAATTACAGATAAAGCTCGGGAGACACGTTCACTGTAAGTAGCTTTGGGTGGTAAATAGAATAACTGTGTTTGCACTGCAGACATCGTGACCCTGGTTCCCATCAGCACCACTATAAAGAGATCAGAGTCCGTATTTACCTCTAAGATGCAGCATTTCTATCGAGTAAGGAACTGTAGTGTGGAACCCCACATAGTTTAAGGAGTCTTACACATACAAACAAACACACACACAGGCACAAAACACACAAATACAAACACAAAAACACACACAATCGCTATTTTGCACTAGCCCGTTTGTTGGGAGAAATGATTTATTAAATAAACAACGCATTATTCGCCTCAGAGGCAAGCCTAAATATTTGAAAAACAGCATGGCACCCTTCTGCTCTGCAGCGTGACTCTAATGACCATTCCAGACCAACAACACTGCTGGCAACACGTCGAACCTTTAGCTAATGACATAAAGCCTTCATTGTGCACTCACTCCAACAATTATACAGTGCTTTGTATCATTCGACGCTTCAACAATCAGATACACGTGGGTTAAATTGCCTGCAAATTCCTTCAAGGTCAGTTTGTCTTCAGGGCAGACAGTGCTTATTGTCCACAGTCTTCTGAACAGTGGATTGGTCACTGGCGCGGAATTTCTTTTGGTCAGCTCTTCAGTGCTTAAGTCGCGCTATTTAGAATTATGATAAACACACACTATAAAAAATGAAAAGGAAGTCAGTAAAGTTAGCGTTATGTTGCGAGACAATAGATATTTGCTGGTTTACTTTATAAAGATAATTCATTTATTTTGTTAGTGCTTTAAGCCTAAGGCTCCTTTATTAACAAGAAGGTTGGTTGCTTGGTTGAGAGAGTTTTGTCAAGTTTAGGACTTGGAAGCTTTGAAGGGTTTTCTTGTAATTTTGGATTTGGGGAAGACTCTGCTGGAAGACGTGGACATTAAGTGACTTCTCCAACCTGTTAAATATTAGGGTGCCTCTCATTATCTGTATCCGACAAACTACATTTGAGAAAGCTGGCAGTTATTTTAACAATGCTGTAGTGTGTTTTAAATCAATTTGTATTATCCCGCTAATAATTTCTCGCAGTAGTGGAGACTTTAAATCATCTAAATAAGTTTTTTGTTGTTAGTATTAATATGTGCACATGTTTGTTAGGTAGTGCAGTGTCGGTGCCTACCATCCAGGAAAGTATGCTAGAAATAACATGCCGGCCTCCGTGCCATGTCAGCAAGCGGTTCTTCCCTTGCTGTAGTGTTTTAATTGAAAAACTTAAAACTTTACTTAAAACATTGTTTCCAGCATCTTCTTCTACTCCAATGGTACAGAATTTACTGGTGAAACAGACACTTCCTGCGACTTGCTGAACTACCAAAAATATTTTATACATTATTATTATTATTATTATTATTATTATTATTATTATTATTATTATTATTATTAAACATGTTATTTTATACATAATTTATTAGCTGCCCAATCTCAACCAACAAAAACATTGTAAATCATAACTTCCTATAACTAAACTACAGAGGTTGGATGAATGGCCAAATGTCCAACTGTTCCAATCACTAACGCTCACCACAAGCAGTCACTCCCACTTACATGTGACTTTACCTCCAGGACACCCACACACACAGTCTAACTACTACCAGAAAATAAAAGCTAAAAAAACAAGGGGGATAAACTTGCAGATAAACGATCCACCATGCTATCTCACATGCTGATCATGAAGTATATTCTGTTGTTATAGCTCTATAGCTCACTAAGTTGCAAATCTATAGAAGCAGTGAGTTATCTATTTTTTTGCAATTCAGGTGCATCCACTTGACATGTAACTGCAAACTGCAAAGTGTGGTCCATGATTTGACTTTCCAGAAGGTTACTCACCCAATAAGACAACCAGTGCTTTGTCTTATACAGGTCTATAACTTATGCAATTCTTACAATCTGTTACAAATTGTATGTTTGAGGTTTTAATCACATAGTTTAATATTATACAACTCAAGAACATACCTTTAAAGTTGAACAATATAAAACTTACCTACACTGTTTATTTGTAAAACACACTACAACTACTTTAGAGTGCTGAAAGTTACCTACCACCTGCATAATACCTGCTTTTGGTGGTCCTATGTGGGTGCTGACCATTGAAGTACAGGGTAAAATGAGGAGTGTGAATGAACGCAGAAAAACAAGTACCTCAAAACAAGAACCTCAAAGTGTGTATATATGTTTACCTGATAAAATACACAAGGAGTGCAGAAACAAGGAGATGTGTATAATAGAGTATCCGGTTGGTGTGTATTGCATATATTTTTAGTTCATGTACATTTGGGAATAACTACACCAATGTAGTGTGTTTCTATGTGGAAATTAATAATTGCCTTACTTTTTAGTACTAATTAGTAGAGATGGAAGGATTGATCGGCTATGTATCGGTATCGGCTGATTTTTAATCAAAATATGTGAACGGTGATCGCACTTTATTTCTCCAATTTAGCCGATCCCAAGAGCCGATCTATGGCGTTAAACAAATGAGCCTAATTTCTGTATTTCCAGCTAGCGTTTCATCCAGAAAGAGGAGCTCTCTGTGAAACCCCCTCCAGCCAGGTCCCTGCAATTCCTATCTGAACCGCCAGGTGAAAATACACACCCTTTCATTTTCTACAGACTGACTAAAGCAGCGGCGTCGCGAGAAAAGCATGTGCTGCTAGAAAACGTCATCCGTCTGGCAGTGTTTTACCGTATGTGACGTTTGCGTTTAATGACTGCAGTTTTGACTGCATGCATTTAATTAGCTTTTTTTAGTTTAAATGAAAGGTCTATGTTTAATGATTGCAGCATTGGCGATATTTGTTTGATTTACTTGGTTTGATTTAAATGGTAATAAACCAGTTTCGACCATGTTTCATGTCTTGCTTGCGCTAACAACTACATGTAGTCCTGCCGTGGCATATAGCCCCGCCCTCAATCGGTATCGGCTATCGGCCGATCACGCTAAAAGGTGATCTGCGTTCAGAATCGGCTTAAAAAGCGCCGATCGGTCCATTAGCTAATTCGCTTATTAGTTTAAAAACTAGAACTTTAGCTTAAATTAGCTTAAAACGAATTAGATAATTAGCTTAAAAACTTTTGAAAACTTGGTGCTGTTTGCATTTTGGTCTGTTTCGCTCTTTTTCCGGGCGTGCGTGTGCTCTGCGTGTGGAGGTGCATTCAGAGCGCTCTGCTGGGAATTGGCTCACTCAGGCCAAATCGTGCCGCTCCTATCTCTTCAGGCTCCCTATCTTCACGGGCATAATTGCGGACTTCCAGTTCATGCTGTTTACATGGAAAAAGTACTTTTTATTGCTCTTCACCCCACACTCCCTCCTCATCACTTTACTGATTAACACGAACAGGGGAGGACATCTAATGACCTTCACGGCCTTAAGAGACACTCTTAGACAAGTTTGTAATGATGACTTTTAGTTTTCGTGGAGACACGGTGTCAGACACCCTGAAAACAAACACTCTCCTTGTGATGTCTCAGAATGCTGTTTATGGTTTTTAAATGTTTATTTCCACAATAAACACACATAGCCCTGGAATCTATCTCAGAACTAGAGTTGAGAAGGACTTTGTGGGATTACTCCATGGAAAATGCAGCATTGTGTTCATTTCCATTGTGTATATTGATACCCAGCCTTGCTCTGGATGCCCTTGAAAGTCTATGGAGACTGAAAGATCAGGGGAGATGTCAATTCTTCCCAATTCCTCTCCAAACCACTGTTTACTTTCTTCCACTCGGAACAATAAAGAAATCTGTTGATCTAACACTGCAGCCCTCGGCGGTCTGCGTTTAAGAATAATAACAACTCAGCCGCATTATACAGTATGGTTAACCAATACCTCACCACTTCAAAGAGCCCTCCAGAAACGCAGCTCATGTTCAGCTGCTCATGTGGACCGCTTAGATGGTGCATGTATGGCTTGATTATGCTGCAGAAAATACAATCTCTGACCTGGCCAGGACAGCGGTTCTACTGAGGTTTCCAAATTGGCCTCTGAGAGCTACAAAAAAGCAAAGCTAACATCCTAACCATAGCCTCAATCATAACTATACAATACTGTGAAAAGGTCTTAGGCCACAATTACATTTAATACTTTGATCTAGACAGTAAGTGTTTAAGCTGTTTGATAAAGCCAGAATAAATATCATGTTAACCTCAGATTGTATGACTGCCACTGTTTCTAAACTCTTCCTCAAGGCAGCCCAGTATTTGAAGTCATGCCTCATTTACCCAGTTGAATTGTATCATGTTAATTATATATGTATGCATGTTGATACCTCACTGGCCACTTCATTAGGTACACCTGTTTAATTGCTTGTTAATATCTAAACAGCCAGTTACATGGCAGCAACTCAATACATTTAGCCAATATAGACATGGTCAAGATAACCTGCTGAAGTTCATCAGTGCAAAGATTCATCAGGGCAGGGGTGAAAGGGGCAAAGTGACTTTGAATGTGATGTGATTGTTGGTGCTAGGTGGGCTGGTTTGAGTATTTCAGAATCTGCTGATCTACTGGGATTTTCACACACAACTATCTCCAGGGCTTACAGAGAATCGTCCATTAAAGAGAAAACATCCCGTGGGTGGCAGTTCTGTGGGTGAAAATGCCTTTTTAATGCCAGAGGTCAGAGGAGAATGACCCGACTACTGGAACTAATAGAAAGGCAATGGTAACTAAAATAGCCACTCGTTACAACCCATACACAACGCATCGAATTTCAAAGGGCTAAGGCTAAGAACAGGCAACTGAGGCAACAATTCACACTTGTTTACAAAAATTGTAAAATATCAGACTGAAAAAACTGTGCCTGGTTTGGTAGGTCTCGATTTCTGCTGCGACACTTGGATGGTCGGAATTTGGCGTAGACAGCATGAATACATTGATTCATCCTGCCTTGTATAAATAGTTCAGGCTGCTAGTGGTGGTTTAACAGTGTGGGGGACAATTTCTTGGCAAACTTTCAGCCTCTTAAAATCTTTGACTGCTACTTCCAGCGAGATAATGTGCCATGTCTCAATTAAGCTCAAATGCATTAATCTCAAACATTTTGTTGACCATGACAATAAATTCAAAGTCACCAGATCTTAAATGGAACTGGAGATTTGTATCATGAATGTGCAGCTGACAAATCTGGGAGCTTTTCAGCACCGGGTCCAACCCGGTACAAGCAAGGTGTACCTAATAAAGTGGCCAGTAAGTGTATATTGTCACTCTTGTAACAAAACCCCTCTAAAATAGTTTACAGGAGATGAAAAAATAATTGGGACTTTGCAAACTGAAGATTGTGACATTCACCAATATTTTCTTAATCAGGATCTGTTCTTAGACAAGAACAGAATCTTCACACATTCAAGAACAGAAAAGTGTAAACAATTCTGTGACTTATGTCATGAATCTGACATAGACTTTTCGTAGGAATTTTCTCAAGAACCAATTTAAAATAAAACTTTAGAAGATATTGGTGAATAAGACCCATTCTTTTAAAGGAAGTTAAATATTTATTTCCATAAAATATTGAACCTTTTCTATTGGTCCATTTATCATAATATTCTTATACAATGCATAATGCAACTGAAGTACTAATAAGCACCCTAAGCAATTGCTTAGGGTCTTACACCCCTGAGAAAGCCACCTTTAAGTTACTGTACCATTATGGTGTCTAAGACAGGTCAGAGAGAAGAAGGCAACTGGTTAATTGACTCTCATAAAAGAACATATTTTTATGAGAGCTGAAACAAATGAGAAATGATGGTGTTAAAGCCCGGGGGAAGCAAATTCTTAGATTGTCTTTCAATTAATTGTGTTCCTACATGTACCTTTCATAAGCATTTCATAACCTGTCACAAGGCTGTCATGTTTTGCCCCTCCCTCATTAACTCAACTACATGTACTAAAATATTGATGGATTTGTCAGAATATGCTCAAATCATAATACTTTTACTTCTTAGTATATTGGTGAAGAAATCTTTTGATTCTTTTTTACATTTTACTCAGTATCCTTTCATTACTGATCCTTATTCTGGGGATCAATTTTATTCTTTTTAAAGTTTATTAAATTGCTCTGAGATTGATCACATCTCTGACTTTGGAGCTCTTTAACTCCGAATTTTAGAGCAAAGGGATCCAAAAAGAGAAGACTGGAGTCTAACAAACTTCAGTTCCTATGCTGAAACTGACACTTTGTACTTTACTGTCATTTTTTTTGGGTAGGTACTTAGATCAGTTTTACCCACCTCTGGTTAGATCTTACAAAACTAAAAGCTGGGTAAGCAAGAAATACTGCGTCATAAGACAGACCCTTGGATCCAGAAAGCTAACACAGTTACCTATAATGTAACTGTACTGTAGTAGAACACCAAATGAGCACCTAGTCATCAGCAATACAAAATTTGTCAGTAGTTAGTCAGTTGTACTTTGCTTGTGGTAGTCTTTGTTATTAGTTAGCCTGAGTCGGGCCCTAAATTGGCATTCCTACTTGACAGTGACTCCATAGCCACTTGTGATAGTGTTCAACCAGCTAAATTGGAGCATAACTATATGCCTTGTTTAGATGCAAAGAAAAATAGATAATAAATAAAATATGGCAGGCTATGGGTTTATAGAGGACACCAGTACAGTGAGCATAATACACTGACCATGTTTATTTCTCTCAAACAACCAAACACCAACCACACAACAACTCACATGTAAATGTTAGTAGAGCATTAATACCGATACTGGTATCTGGTATCGACCCTGGTTTCAGCCCAATACCACATTCATTTATTCATCCTAACAAAAATGCACCGATACCAACATCTAAAACCACATGATTCAGTATGATGTAAGCCCAGTGTACTGCCAGACTAACAAACAAATGACTCAAGCTGACAGTGGAGAAGGCTCTGTGTAATTGCAGTGCATTTATAAGCACAAATCACTATAAACACAATCACAACTTCTTCCTCAATACAGGTGGACACAGAACCAAGATAAAAGGAAGTGGACAAACTTTTGGTCCGTATATGCCAACTTTACTCGGTTTTACTGAATAGAACTCACGCACTCACTCACTCATATTCTAAACCGCTTATCCTTCTGGGGTGAAGAGGTGGTGAGGGTGGGATGCTGGCAGGAAACACAGTGAACAGGCTGCCAGTTCATTGCAGGGTGCTATACAGAATTGTAAGGTATAAGGTATAATATTTATACAGCCATTATTTAAACCATCTCTCTGTATCTACACTGATAGTCTATTTTATCAGCTCCATTTACAATACAGGTGCACTTCGTAGTTCTTACAGACTTACATACTTTCTCCCCCTTTCACCCTGTTCTTTAATGACTAAGTCCTCTAAAGGACCACCGAGCAGATATTATTTGGGTGATGGGTCATTTTTCGGCACTACAGTGACACTGACATGCTGGTGGTGTGTTAGTCTATGTGGTGCTGGTTTGAGTGGATCAGACACAGTAGTGCTCCTGGAGTTTTTAAACACTGTGTCCACTCACTGTCCACTCTATTAGACAAGCCTACCTGTCTGGTCCACTGTGTAGATGTAAAGTCAGAGACGACAGCTCCTCTGTTGCTGCACAGTGTGTGTTAATCAGTGGTCACAGGACTGTTGGCTGGTTGTTGCTGGTTGGTGGACTGCTCTCAGTCCAGCAGTGACACTAAGATGTTTAATAAACTCCAGCAGCACTGCTGTCTCTGATCCACTCATACCAGCGCAACACACACTCACACCCCACCATCATGTCATAGTCACAGCACTGCTCTGTGGTGGTCCTGTGGGAGTCCTGACCACAGGATGACAGGGGATAAACTCTCTACTAAAAGTAGAAGAGAATAAAACAGCTGTATTTATTATTCTTGTCTTTTAAAAGAGCTCTCTGTAGGGACTGAATTTGACATTGCATGTCAATCTGGTCGAGTGATTTTTATCGAGTATGAATATAAAAATCGTAGGCTTTGTCTAAGATCCCATTCAAATAGTCACTGTAAGTCCCCAAAAAGTATTTTTTTACTTCTAAAATCTTACAGACTGTCAAGCAGCCATACAAAAACCCAAAAGCGAGCTCTTCGAATTAGCCTTAGTTGTGTTTCTTGCTGTCCTGCTGTCTTTGTTGTTGATGAAGGGGCAGATGCGGAATAAATCTATAAAATGTTCTCTACATACAGCCATTGTTATTATTATTATTACATCCGCCATTTAGTTGTGTCTAAATCCACCCATTAATTAGGTCTCCACCAAGCACAGCTACTTCACTAAACAGTTCAACACTCTTGGCAGAGAGGGCAAACTACCAGCTCTGCTACATCATCTACTTCTGTTACATCAGCGAGATGGGAAAAGGGAGGTTCATCCCACCATCCCAGAGAGAGCAAGGCCAATTATGCGTTCTTGGATCACCATCATATTTAGCTTGATTGTGATTCAATACTTGCATAACAATCATTTGATAGTATTTTGTTTAAAACATTTGTCTGTTCCTCTTATCAAACCTTGGAAAAAGTAAATATCTGCTGTCGTATTGTGCGTGGTGAAAATGTGAAAGTATCATAATATCATATATATTTGCCACATTGGTTATATTTTTGCCAGATCACAGGGTAATTTAAATGTTTTCCTATTTACTGTTAGCCGGTGGGAGTCGACATGAGCAAGCACTGCAAGGAGAATATGCTTACAATTGTTATGTCAACATGAAATGTTCCAAAGAGAGGGAAAATGAGTGCGTCTTGCGGTTGCCTCAGCATGCACATTGTAAAGTTAATGAAACGGAGCCTGAATTGTCTGATATTTTAATGTGGGGTGTTCAGACAGGGTTAAACAGAAGTGTGATCAGTCCCAGCTGGAGAGCTGGCTTGCACAGAACTGGGCTGAGTGCTTCATCTAGAGGAAGAGGAGGAGAGAGGTGACCATGCGCTGGAGATGCAGAATTGGCCTCAGCAGTGGAACAGCTGAGCTCACTGCTTCTGGAGAGTGTGATTAGTCAAACTGAATCGGCCTCACCATAATCAGAGAGAGAGAGAGAGAGAGAGCAAGAGGGCGAGAGAGGGAAAGAAGAATAACGTGATGTAGGATCCGTCTGTCTGTCTGCCATTCGAAATTAAAAATGAAGCGATGTGTGACCCAGCACCATGGTTTCAGAGTTACACCCAAAACAAATAAACAAAGAGCTTGGGTGGTGAGTATGTGTGTGTGTGTGTGTGTGTGTGTATACAGTACTTGTGGTTTTGAGGCCTGTGCATGCATGAGTGCATACGTGTACAGTACTGTGGAAATGTCAGAGATGACCCTTTGTTAATAAAGTACAATTATACTAAGTATAAGTTATTTGTTTTTCATAAAGGTAGCTAAATATTTAATGCTTCACCTTTAAATATGTCTACCAGAAAATCAACTTTCAGTTGTTTAATAAATCGGCAAGGATATTTTTCCATACCACTAAAGTTTAGTTGGTTCCTTTTTCACTATCCAAAAAGTCCCAAACACATTCAGCCATGTTTGGACTCTGGGATGGTCAGTTCATTGTTCTGAGAATACCAGCAGCTTCTTTTGCCCAATGTGGAAGAGAGCATTTCCAGAAGAAGGAAAAACCATACATTAAAATAGCAGCAGCACCGCTGTAGTGGTAAGCAGTCAGCCAATGTTGGATTAGCAAGCCTACATGGGACCCACCGAATAGCAAGGGGCATTTTGCACAGTGACTCTAAATACTGTTTATCTTATGGTGACAGTTTTGTTGGTCAACCAAGTATTGCACGGTTGTTAGGACTCCCATTTTTTTCTATGGCTGCATCCCAAACCTCATCCTACAGCGCTAAATAAAAAATAGTGCCCCATCATTAGACATGCATTCATTACAGCAGTGTGTAAAGAACAGAAGTGTGGTTTGGGACGCAGCCTGTATCTTTTTAGACTTTTTAGCACTACATTTTGAAAAGTCCTGCTTTTCACTTATTTTTCCGTTCAGCTTCCTATCTTCGATGTGACACATAGTCTGCTTTAAAATACCTATAAAAAATTATTAGCATGCTGTTAGTTGATGTTTTTCATGGAAATAAAATAAATGAAACATGCTCTCTGACTTTTGGCCAGTTCAGTGCATGTGTGTGTGTGTGTGCACGCGCATGGGTGAAAATGTGTGCACTTGCGTCTGTGTGTATGAAAACATGTGTTTGTGAGTGTGGGAGAATGAGTAGGAGTGTGTTCGGCTCCAAAAGCTACTAAAGAATCTCACGGCTTATTGTGTCATCTTGAGCTTTGATGGATTTCCCCCACTGAAACTGAGAGGAGTGAGAGAGAGAGAGAGACAGAGAGACATACTCAGTGTCTTTGTGTCCTCAGCGGTTACAAATACACTGACGATGGAACCTGCTCACTGAATACTTATCACTATACGTCATGCTTCATGATTTGAAACTTCAGCACCAGGGCAACTGACATATACACACAGTCGTGAGCCGAGATGTTGAATAATTTCTCTCTCCCTTAAACTCCAGTTTGTGGTCACATGAGGACATGGTTTTAGCACAGATTTAAAAGCTTTTAGTTTCTGAAAATTGTATTTCCTTCACAGGTATATTAACCAGTCTTACTGCTTTTTCAGTTCTACAAAACTCATAAATAACTCTTTTTTAAAGTTTGTTCAAGTTTTACAAGTAGATATTGATTGCACAATGCATTATACTGTGGTGTCCCACCACTGGATACACTGTTACAAGAGCATTGAAGGCATGACCATGCAAAGTTGTCATACTAAGAGGCTCTCAGGAAGCACCATGCTTATGCTAGGAAAGACTTTAACATTTAAATGTTGATGTTGTTCGGTTGGGAACTGCTGTGCAGTGGGAAGGCTAGAGTGGATGTAATGTATACTGTGAGATGAAGATGCTTGGCTAGAGGTGGCCTACCCTGCTATATTCAATAGCTTTGGGCAGCATTTCTCCCTCACTGCCTTTTACATAAACGGGCATTTCCCCATATGTGTAATATTGCCCTCTGGTTCTTCTTTGCTATGAAACTAGTAAGTCACTCGTTAAGATTCTATTGTTATTCTTCAGTGTCCTGTAGTTTTAAAGATAATCACACTGAGGCATATTAATATAAAGGTTTTTAATTGGATATTTATGCAATTAATGCAAGAGTGTTTAAACATGTACATTTATAGATTTCTCTCATGTCTTCCTGATGCAAGGATGCAAGCAACAACCACGCAACTACCTGAGACACCATAACAAGCAAGTATCTAACAATATCCTGGCAACCACCTGGAAAAATGTAGCAAGCATACAGACGAACTGCTCAAGCTGCACAGTTACTAGAAAGGGAATTTTTCTATTAACTAAATAATGAGCACAATGATGCAACAAGCCTTGGAATTTGGAAAAGCAAAGAAGATTAAGGATGTCTCTGATTACTGGCATATGAAAACCTTGTCATATGAAAGCCAGAAAAAAAAGAAACCAGCTATTCTTAAATTTTGTTGACAGTTCACGAGAAGTAGATCAAGAGAAACGGCCCAAAACTTTGTCACACTGGCGTACGTTAAAGCTAAGGTCATTTTTTCCTTCTCTTGTAAAGTTAGCATTTCAGACACATGAGGTTTTATTATGACAGAGATGATATATTATGCTGTGTGTGTGTGGTCGCTCATAATGGTGACGAGTGTTTGTGTAGTATCCGAGCGAATGTAAATGCGGCCTTCTATGTATTCATATATTCATATTTTTTTATTTATGTTGGGGTGGTGACCACAGAGCATACATTTCCCTCAGATTTGTCATTGTGGGTCTCGTTTCAAAAGCTTGCTTCATCTCACATGTTTCCAATCGAATCGGCCTGTCCCGGGGACCTTCAGGGCTGAGCGGAGGGCCGCTGGGGTGCATAGAGAGAGAGAGAGAAAAAGCAAGATGGAGAGACCTTCCCTGGCTGCAGGGGGACCAGCCCAGGCCACGGAGAGCAACACCTGGAGAAAGCTCCAGAGAAGTGATTTAGCAATGTGTATGTGGGGGGATAATGAAAGAATAGGGCAAAAGAGAGGAGAGAACAGGCAGGAGGAAGTGAGGGAGCGGGGAGGCAGGAGGGAGGAGGGAGAATAGCTCTGAGAGCTCTGAGAGAAGCTTTGCTAATGAGGTCTAACACACAACTGCCCCCGGCTCCGTCAACACGCCCCATCACACCGTTCAACTTTGTTTTCATTAACTCTTGAGAGATGACACATGTTGAATCAGAAAGAAACTGCTCCCCCTGTTTTCCCCTCCTCTCCTGCTCTTCCAAACAGTCATCAGGGAGGCTGAGAATGCTTTCAGATCCTCCGCAGTCTTCCCATGACATCCACTCCTGTTGTTATCCTCCCCAGCTGATGATGCAATGTGTTGTCAATGTACTTCTGATAAAATACTTCTGACCCGAAGTTTGGAATCACTAGTCAAATGTTTCTAGATCTCCAATAATACTGTGGCATAGGTATATAGTAAGATGCGGGAAACATGGTGCTTTAAGCTAATGCTCTTTTATTAAACACAGAGCGGGGGAGAGCAGCCGCTTACCACTGGCTAAAACAGGGCATGACCCCTAATAATAATGCAAGACCTGGTAGATATCCTAAATCATCACCTTTAGGTACATTATGTATACTTAAAGCTTCCAGCTTTGAGAAAAAGGAAATAATTAAGCTTTACTTTTTCTTTAGATCTGAAAATAAATCCACGTCTTTCGCCCATCCCTCCACTGTGAGAAGGCAAAATGTGTCTGAAAGCATGCATAGCTCATCATCACTGAATGTGTTTGGGATTCTTGGATCAACTTCTAAGACTGAATTTTAGAGGTGTGGAAAATTAGCCCTGCAGATATTTTTGAAAAACAGAACAGGATGGAATCTGTAATAAATGTTAAGAGAGGACAGATGGTGGCACGGTGATAGTAGTGGGTAGCGCTGTTACCCCCACAGAAAGAAGGACATGGGTTTATATTTTCCTTGAGCGGCCAGTGTCCTTTCTGTGTCCACTGGTTTGCATGTTGTCTGTGTGAGCCTCCTGCTCATGGTGCTCCAGTTTCCACATTTCAAAGACATGTAGGGTGTGTCTCAAAACCCAGTGAGCTACCTAGATAGGCAGCATTTTACGTTAAAGTATGCGCTCCTGACATGTAGGCTGTCCCAATTTTTAGATATCTTAAATATGCTGTCTACTGAGGAGCCTTATTTTGACCTGATTTTAAGGAAGCATTGAACGCTTCCTCAGCTGCTAAGGCAATCCTATGATGCCACGCAGGCAAATCTACGAGCAGTGAAGTCGTTTTAAAATGTAAGTTATTTTGATTCTCTTTGGTGTTTTAATGTGTTTCTTGTCATATAATCACACAAAACAGTATTTTATTTGCAACTTTGTAACGACTCGTTGACCATTTTGCAGTTTTATACTCAAGCCATTAGCATTTATGCTAGCGGATTTTTAAGCCTCGGGCTATTGTTTTGGATGCCGGCCTGTAGCTTAGCAACCAGCTAAACCACCGGTCGCGTGCTGCAGTGGACGGGAACAAGTCGTGACTCAGTAATCTGTTTTATGAGGAGAGATGAGGAGAGAACGCTGCTACTTAAACAGCTGCCTACATAGTCAGTACCTATTTAGACACTCACTAGGTTTTGAGACACACCTGTAGTCAGGTGAATTGGAGATGTTATTACCAATGCTCAATTTGTGCTGGATCTTGCCGGAACAAGATCCGGCACCTCTCATATTTCAGGTACCTGTGTTCCAGAACTTATTTATGTGGATCCACCGCCTGTTTGACGTCTTTTTTTTGTAGGACACCAAAAACTATTCGTCCAGTGGCATCTCTGAGATTTTATGGTTGCAGCTCCTTACTGCATTCATTAAAGCTAGGATTATTTTATTGTATAAATTGCTACTTTGTTAGATGGACACTTGAAGCACTGTTGTGCCTATGCGTTCCAGGACCTTTTCCCTCACTGCCACTTGCTGGATCACCCCACCTTTAGTGTTCCATTACCTGATGGTTTACAAATTAAGCACTTGTTATTACCCTTAAGTGTGTGTGTCTGCCCTGCAATGGACTCACAACTGGTGCAGAGTGTTTTCAGCCTTACATCTAATAGCCTTCCTTCCCAGTGACCCGGAAGGACAGAGGATTGATGCATTTTTGCAAAACCAAAGTTTATGTTGTGTCAAAATGTAATAACATTACATTATTTTATAAGAATTATGAATTAGGAATACATCTCGAATGCTAATAATGTAATAACTACTAATTTGAATGCTGGTATTAAGGTACTAAAATGCAAGTCACATACAACCCTATATATTAGTCTATATTGTGTACTGTACACTTATATATCGTATAAGTTTAATATGATTCCATATTTCCAATTGGAAAGAACATTCAACATGATATTGTGTTTCAGTTTGCTGTAATATACATTTATGTATGTACACATTTGAATCACATGGTCTGCATTCACTACATTCAGTATGGAAGTTAACATTGTACATATAAAACAACTAAAATTAGACTTCTGAATGGCAGTTAACAACTATGAGCTGAGGTGGGGATTCCAACAAAGAGGGTCTCTGTTTTCCCACACTTTTATGGAATGCTCTACTGCATGTTAGGCTGTGGCTCTGGAGATATGCCACCAGCGGGTGGTAAGGGCGCTCTTGAAGGTCTCTCCAGGTCAGTGGCTTCCACTGTTGGAGGATGTGGTTCCTCAGTAAAACACGCCATGCTTATAGGGGTTTAGTGATGAGGCCTGTCAGCGTGGCCGGGGTTTCACACTGACAGCTCCCAGAACTGCCTCAAAAATTGCAGCTCACAGGCCAGGATGTTTTCTTCATGTGCTTAGATTTCATTTTCATTTCCAAAAGAGGAAGGTCTGATGCAAGTTATTTGGGCCTGATGCAAGCCAAGGAATAAAGCTGAAGAACCTGTAAACTTTGCCCAGCACTACAGCGAATGATCTTGGATGTTTTAGCACACTCCATGGCGTGTGGTGCATAAATTTCCTGCTGATAGTGGTCAGTGGAGGCTCCCAGGCGAATATCTGTAATCGCTGTTATAATTGTGTAAAATGTATTTAAAAACTCATATAAGAGCAGGAGTAAAATTTCAAAGGAACTTATCACTCACGCTGGAAATTCTTCTACCCCTCCCCTCTAGCAGCCCCGAGCGAATCCCATGGGAACTAATAAGCCAAAGGGAGTCTACAGACTCTGTCTGCTCAGCCAGTGACAAGTATGACATATATGGAGGATGTTGTATTAGCTATTTTGTGGTGAGTACCAGCACTCAGGATTGCACTGAATGGTCCAGTCTGAGCAGATAAGATCAGCTGCTGAGCTGCATTCTATAACAAACACGAGCCGTGATAAATGGAGGCCTATTTACCCCGCGCCGCAGACATAAACAGCGGCCCGCATGGCTATGCTCCGCTCATTTAGATATACCACCACCATTATTTCAATTAGGGTTCAGTGCCGATGAATCCATGGAGGGTTCCCTGCTTGCCTGGATGGAGAAGGGGAAGTTGACTAATGTCGCACATTCTCGCGCACTGATAACGCCAATGGCAACAGTGCATGCAGAGGAGTGGTTCAAGTTTAACTGCGCAGGCCTGCGTCTGAAGAGTACTGCTTCAACACAAGGCCAGTTGCTGCATTAGAAGTGGTGATCAAGTTCCAAGCCTCGATGCCCTGGGGTCTATTAGAATGACACAGATCCAGCTGAGTTTGGCTTGTATTCTTCAAACACTCCATTTCCGGGTGAACAGTGGGCCGCTCATATTCTCTATGTCGTTGACAAATTAGTTAATCAAATGAGCCATGCAGTTTTGATTAAGAAATAACAAGCAGCAGAAATGCAAAACAAGGCAATCAGAAGGGACATTTTCACTTACACGTATGCCAATGCGGAAAACATTGTTAAGCTCTGATGAAATAGCATAGCATTGTGCTCTGTTAGGAGAAATGTTCTTCTCAATGACCTCAGAAACTGTCCAAAATAACTTTTGTAACAGTCATAATAGCTTACACTAATAGAAAGAACGTACTGAGTCAGATGTATACCTCATGTGCTGTACACCAATGACATAGCTGCCAAACATGACATGTTAATGTTAATATACACTACTTTGAAAAAGTAATTTTTAATTGTTCAGTCAAAACCTCAATTAAGTACAAGTGATCATTTTTATGTTAGGAAAAAAACAAAATACATCTTGTCATTGTTTAAAAAAAGCTATTCTTTGTTTTCTAAATTATTTAAACATAGGGATAGGGATAGCTGTCACTAACATTGTATGGAATGATTTGATGAATGGACCAAATGCTCCAAAGTTATTTGGAATAAAGCCTTTTTTTTGCATTGGCTTACACTAAAAGTTAAGAATGTTACATGTTATATTATGTTATTTCATGTATTGATTTATTTTTGGACAGTGACATATATAATATAAAATTACAGAAGCCTCAACCACTACATACTGTAGTGCTGGCATAGAACAAGACATGGGAAACAAGTGAGGCGAACCACTGCCAACAGCAACAGAGGTGAACCACCGCTCAGCACTGATAGCTGAGATGACCAGGAAGCAGACAGGTCACTAATAGCTACACATTTCTCAGGTGAGCTAGCACTAACACTCTCTAAGTAGCCCTAATGTCCTGAATAGCATTACCCATCTCTCATAGCTCATTTCAACTGATTTGCAGGTGATTTATAGGTGAATCTGCAAAATTGAGCTCCAATGTTCAGTCTTAGAAGCTGGTTGCATTTCACTTCACATCTCAGAAGTCCAGTTTTGTTGTTGTAGTGCTATTTTCTTTAATTTTTTAAGTGAGGGTGTCAAGCATCAACACATCCTTTCAGACCCTTAGGACAGCAGGACAGAAACAACTGTGGTGTTTCTAAAGTCTGATTTTCTCCTATCACAAAAATTTTAAATCCTTATTTTGGTGGTAGGTCATGATCGAGAGTCCCATTTTCTCTTTATAGTCTAATCAGTTTCAGACTGATCTTCTTAGAAATATAATATAATATCTCCTTTAGCTACTTCAGACGCACGTGAGAAAGGCATGGCAGCTGATGTGTGTTTGGGCAGTGCAGATGGTGATGTGTCTTGTTGAAGTGTAGTAAGAGAGCTTTGGTAAGCACTATTAGGAGGACGCATCTGCAGCTGGTTGGTTTAAAAGACTGGATGGATAGAAGGTTTAAAGTTGTTGCAGTAGAGTTTACAAAAGTAACCAGTAAAATTAAATGGAGATTGATTTGACATCTAGATGGTAATGTGTTAAACATAGTTTTCCTGAAAGAATAGCTCTACTTAGCTCTCCTTAACGATGTTTTAAATGACCTACAGGTGCTCTCTGATCTCTGCACAGTACTGGATTTCATTAAAAATATACACCTTTAATCAAGTAGAGTCAATGCATCACTTTCTTCCCTTCCTCCAAAAACACGGCATGCAGAGTCCACTGTCCTGTAGCCTGCCACTTAAACTGGGGCCAGCATGAGTGAATGTGTAGGGGTACATGGGAATAGTGGGGCAGGAGACAGACCCTCAGGCTGTGGAGGCGTATACAGAGGAATTTCAGCCTAGAAGGAGCCAGTCTCAATTCAACTAATGCCTCACAGCAGTTACCATCTGAGACAAAGACTTCAGATTGACTAATTGCGTGCAAACCCGCTCGCTGATTTCAGCGATGGCCCGAGCACGCAGTAATAAGCTTAGGTAAATAAGCCGTGTTCTCTCCCATGTCTATCAGCCGGAAAAGAAGCCGTTGAGGTTTTCGCTGTGCGTCTGGGGCACAGCGGCTTCTCTTAGTGTGGGGGCTGTGATGTGATTGAATTTGACAAGTGGATAAGAGGGTTACTTGCCACTTTGTGTTTCTAAACGACTTGTTAACATTTATGCTAAAATTGCCTGTTATTTTGTGGGCTTTGGCTGTGATGCAGTTTCATGTGGCATACACGTTTCGGAGTGTGATGTTCTCATGTTCCAGAGCGAGGAGAACCATTTCAGTTCCAACCGTTCGAATTCCTCCAGCCACCTACACCGGGTTGAAAAGAACATGGATCGTCCCTCATTAGATCCAGAATTTGTGGAGGGAATAGAAGACAAACTGCTTTTGTATTATGGTTTGCAGATGTGACAATTGCAGATGCAGCGCCGCATCCAAGTCACTCCCTGCGCTCTTAAAGTGGAGTGTTTCATCTGTTGGAGTTACGCTGTAAGCTTTATAGGGGTGCTCTGAGGAGGGGAGACTAGAGGGGACTGGGGTTAGGGTACTTATTTCAGGATTGGATGAGCAGCTCAGGGATACTCACGCAGTAATGCTCTTTGGATTCGCTCGCCTCATTGGAATCAGGTGCTTTAACCGTTGTCTTGGTGAATCAACAAATCATCTTAAGCTGTACCATGAGGAAGCAACAATAACCAGTTTTCTCCGTCTCCATCATATCGACAGTGTAACGTGGGAATTGCCTGTGTATCCAGTTCCAAGCTCTTTTCTGAGCACTAACATGGACTACTGATAAAGTTGGACCCTGATGAAATTGCGTGGTGTCCGACTGTCAGCTGGGCCCCTCCTGAGCGGCCTGTTTGAGTGCAGCGGGCAGCTGATGGATGAAGGGCCATGGACAGCCACGGGGAGGCCATGCTAATGTGAAAAGCAAAGAATAATCACATCTGCACAACCTTTCTCTCTCTCTCGCTCTCTTTCGCTCTCTTTCGCTTTCTCTGTCTCTCTGGCCTTCTATCTCCATCTCTCTCTCTCTTTATGTTTCTCTTTAGCCCTCTTTTTTCTGCTTTCTGTCTTTGACTTGAAATAGCTCATCTTTCTTTCTTCCCCATTCTTTCTTTCTCTCTGACTTGCTTGCTTTTTGCCTTTCTTCCTCCTTTTCTCTTCTTCATACTTTTTTCTTCTTTTATCACTTTCTCTTCCCCTTTATTCCACTCATTTTGTGCTCTCCTGTCTCTCTTCCCTATGCTCTACTTGTCCGTTTCTTTCTTCTTCTCTTTTTTCTCTGCCCTCTTGCCTCTTTCTTTCATCTTCCTCTTCTCCTTATTTCTCTCCCTCTACCTCTGTCTTCATTCTGCTGTTTGTTTCATCATCTTTTCTTCTTTCTTTCTTCTTTCTTTTCTCTCCTCTCCTACTTTCTTCCCTCTCCTCTTCCTCTTGCATTTTTCTTTATTTCCATCTCTCTCTACCTCTGCCTTTGTTCTTTTCTCTATTTCTTCCTCCCCTTCTTTTTTCTTCCTTTCTTTTCCTCTCTCATTCTTCTCCCTTCTGTCCACTTTTTAGTTTTTCTTTTTTGTGCTTTTTCCTTTTCTTTCCACTCTCTTTTTCTTTTTTCTCTCATTCCTCTCTATCCTTTTCCCTCCTTCTCTCTTTTTTCTCCCTCTTCTTGCTGCTCTTTCTTTCCTCTGTCCTCCGATGTCTCCTGCTTCTCTCTGAAAATGTCACAACTTCATTATAAATGGCTTTGATTTGCTGAGCAGTATTTAAGCATAGCCCCAAGCCAAGCTGCGGCCTTGGGACTGTAAACCAATATTGCAGGGCTACGTAAGACGATTTCACAACGGACGCTAAGCTCGGCCATACAGACCCCCTCGAGAAGGCGTGATTGATGAGCTCCGGCGTGTCTCTCTGCGTTCCGTCCGTTCCTGCGAATGTGCATGTGCTCATGCACGTTTGTGTGTCCTTGCGTGTGTGTACCTTTTCCTCCTCTGTGGGTACATGAACGTGTTGTGCTCCCTGTTGCATTTCTAACGACAGAAAAGGGCCTGGACGCGAGCCCAGCAGGGTCATTTCACGATATGTATCTACAGGCTGGCGTTTGGGCCTCTGAACGATTACCAGCGTTCTGTAAATAGTAACCCACTGAGTCAGAGTGAGGAAACGAGCCTGCCACAATCAGCGCCATCGGACCCCTCCACTAATGGTTTCCTAAAACAGCCCAGATCAGTTCCTCTGTGATGCATTGCCTTTTCCGTTCGTAGATTTACGAACCTTAGATATGATGAATCACAAGAAGCCGAAGAACTTTCATTACCTGTTAATAAGAGGCGTTTTCTGAACACTCGTGATATGGGCTCGTTGCGCGATGATGAATTGCACCGTGAGGTGACTTTTCCATCAACCCTGAGCACTTACATTCATCTCCTGTTTTCTGCTTATGTCATATGTCCCCAGTGTATGTGGAAGTAACTGCGATGGAATTAGGTTGCAATCAAAGTGCTTTCATATGTCCCTTCTGTGTAAATCCCTCTTCGCTTATTCCTGTAAGGATAATCCTATTTGCAAAGCATCTATTTTACATTGGATTTATTTGATGCTGCATTTAATCAACATCAACTAGCATCGCATTCAGCAAGTTAGACTCACCTTGTTATGCTGTAAAACATAACACCTTGTTGTTCCAGTCTAGATGGATCTATTAGCTTGGGAACGGCTCGGCTAAGATTTGGCTGACCTGCATTCAGAACACCTTTTACAAAATGCTGAGCTATGCTGGTCAGTGTTTTGCTGGTCCTGACTGATAGGGGCTCTTTTGTAGAACTCTGCTTCTGGCATAGAGGAATTAGAGACGGTTTAACATCAAGGCCACTGGGCGCAAATGTCTTTGGAGGTCCCTTTACCCCTACATTCACAATAACACACAAAACACATGGCTTTGGACATTTAAGTCATACAAACAGCATCATGATCAGAGAGAAATTTGGCCCCAGCAACGCTGCCATCACTTTCATCAAAGAATGGGCCACAACTGTGACAGTGCTGGGACTGATTAGACCTGATTTCCTCAAATCTGTGTGGCACAATTGTTGTCACCCCTTTAAAATGTTGTGTATAAGAATTGGCACCATTTGAAAAGGTAACAGCTCTGAGTCTCCTCATATAATGCTTAATGAGACTGTAGAACATATGACAAGGAATCATTCCTCCATACAGAATTGCTGAAGGTCCTTCATTTTCCGAGGTTAACGCTTGGGAACCCTCCTCTTCGGCTCGTCACACAAGTTTTCTGTGAGGTTAAGTCAGGGGACTGGGATGATCTGTTTTCAGTGAACCATATTTGTGTTTATTTTGAGGTGTGCTTTGGATCACTGACCTTCTGCAAAGTCCAACTATAGCTCAGTTTAAGCTTCCTGATGGAGGCAGCCAGGTTTTGATTTTATTTCTGCTGGTACTTGATGGAGTCCATTATGTGGCGCTTCAGAAGAAAAACAGCCTCACAACATTACAAATCCACCACCATACTTCACAGTGGGGCTGAATTATACTTCTGCATGACTATCTTTTTGTCTGTGCTAAACTTACATGTAGTTCTAGAAAGCTCTTTTTTGGAAACATCTGACCATAGAACATGGTCCCACTTAAAGTTCCAGTAACGTCCAGCAAACTGTAGGGGTTTGAATTTGTTGGTCCTTGTAAGCAAAAGTTTTGTTCTGACAAGACTTGTGGTCATGTAGGTGGCATCTGATTGCAGTTTAAAATATGTTCTGACCCCAAGACTTAACTAATGCATGCAATTTCCTGTGATCCTTGAAGAGGTCAGTACAGACGTATGTCCTCTTTCTGGAGGGTTCTTAACGTCTCCAGTTGCTTTAAATTTCTTAATTATTGCCCTGATAGTGGAAGTGGGCCTTTTAAACTGATGAGCTATTTTCTTGTAGCCATTTCCTGAGTTGCTATGGTTAGATTCTCTAGTCTTTTTTTCATAGTGATGGATGACTAAGAACAATTCAGTGTTCCTAACTGCTCATGTGAATTTAAAAACATAACATATGAATAGGTACATAGATCAGTTGGATTTCACTTATAAGAATATACGGTGCCAGACGGGACCCCCAGCAGCTGGCACACAGAATAGTTCAATCTTGATACTTAAAATAGAGATTACATTTGTAACAATATTTTGAATTAAAGATCAATAGATTAAAAGATAAAAAAAATGCTTACAGCCTGTTCTGCTCACAGCTCTGCCAACATTTATGGTGGGCTCTGTAATCACAATTATTACAACTTTGCAGATATTTCAGTAAGGCTAGAAACAGTAAGGCTTGAAGTGTCTGCATATGTGTTACTTTTCCGGCCTTTTATTACTATTATTTTATTGTTCGTTTTTGGAAATGGACATGGTACAGCAGAATTATTACTGTTATTTTACAGATATAACCATTAGGGTTATGCTAGCTGTTACACTGATCAGGATCTAAACTCAGGGAACACTTATTTGATAAACTATGGATCTAATTAGGAGTTGGCAGTAGCATCAATCAGTCATGTTTTGATGTTAGGATCACTTTAGAATTTCATTTCATGCAATTGTCATGCAATTCATGCAATTTCATGTAATTCACAAACAATATTGTTCATTTCACAATTCATTAAAGTGTATCAGATTATTTTTAAAGAATAAAAATGTTTGTATTAAAGCCTATTTTTGTATAGAGGCTTATTTTGCATATAGTTCTATTATCAGCAATTCTCAGTCCTCTGTCTAAATGTCCTGGTACGGCCGCCAATCCAAGTTAAGGATATTATTGGACTAATTGGTTGTTAGGACACTCTTGCTCAATTGTGATGCACAGCTGAAAAACATTCTACTAATAAGTGAGCATAAAAGGGAGCACAGCATTCTAGGTGAGTTTAGTATCTGAAGCATCAGCAGTTGATGGCTTGCTGACAGACTCAAAATGGCCAGAAAGAAACAACTTTTCAAGAACAAGAACATTTCACTGTGATCCCAAACTTTTGAGCGGTAGTGTGTATATATATATATATATATATATATATATATATATATATATATATATATATATATATATATATATAAAGGTAACATATATTAAAGCTCTTTTAAGCTTAAAATAAAATACACAAATGGTATGTCTATTACAAGCTTCAGACATCTATGTGTGTAATGGACTGTTAGTTTGGTACTATGATGCCCTAATAGTCATAGTTTTGGGCCTCAGCCTTCATGTCTGCACCAGTCCGATCAGAATGCAGCTCAGAGCAGCATGAAGGATTTAGACGCCGCTGCCAACCCTGGCCACAGTGTGGGAAAATGTCTGTGTGTTATTGTATATGCGATGAATTGCTCATGACGCATTTGTTTATACTTGCGCTCAAATAATGGGAACATTAAATATTTGGCCCAAAATAATAATAATCCATTTCCTTTTAGAAAAAAAGACTAATCATATGAAAATGAAAAAAAAAAAACAATCTGTTGAATTACTTCATTTTCTTGAGGCTGATAAGAATCAGACTGCACACCCCTTTATTTGCAAACATCCCCCAAAGTTTGTGTACTGAATGTGGCTCCAGCAGGCTCGGCACCTTCCATCCACAGTCAGCTTCACACTTTCCAGATTTGGGTTTCAAATGCCAAGTGAGCAATGCATTCCAGAAGAGCCAAAGCATAGGAGAAGTGGAATAAAAAGCTCAAACGCTTTAAAGCCAGTTTTCCTGATTTGCCAGCAACACCCTAAAACAATCCTGTGACGGCTGAATTCTGGTGTATGACAAATACATAAATGTCTCCTACAAGTCTTCTAGCGTCATTAATGGAAAGTCCACAGATCCTGTCCTGCACTAATACGGTGTAGTTAGATTCTCTTCAATTTGCTATCAAGTTGGTAAGAATTTATAGTTTCCATTTTGCTTTTCACACATGTTCTATTCAGTATCTATTCAAATGATCAACATTCTCTTGTAAGGCTAAAAAGCACCATACACTTAAAAACCCTGTGCTAAAATAGAGGTAGAACCATAGTAAGGGTGCACAGTAGTAGTATAGGCCGCCACATACACCACATACACTTCTAACATTCTTTAATGAAAGTGGTCCTCCAAGAGTATGGTGGACCCTCTTAAAAATAAAGATGCATACATTGTTCTTGGCTTAAACAAAACCTTATTTGGCATAGAAGATTCAATTACGTGGAGCTTCTTTAAACTTTCAACTGGTTTTCGTTTACATCTCATTTACAATAATCGAAAGATTCTCTGGTGAAACTTCTAAAGCATCACTACAAAGAAGGGGTGTAGCTAGAATGTCATTTTAGGGGACCTGGTTTAGGTTTATGGATCCCCTATCTGAACCAGAACAGCACAGATTTTTTTTTTTTAATACAACACATAATTACTGATATTATAACTATATATGACTTCTGAGCTGACAGCATACCACAGTGAGATAAGGCTAAATAACCCCAGTCCTACATTAAGTGTCTGGGCGGATGGCTTAAGACAGAAATGTATTAAAATAGTTTGTTTTGCCTTTATTTTTAGCACCATGGTCAACTTTACTTCTGCCTAGTTCACTAACAATGCAAACAGTAGACAACAGTGCCACACCCTGCCTGTCCTGTTCTTTCTGTTTACGTCCTATTAGTTCCATGTGCCTCGTTCGTTTTGTGATCATTGTTGTCGCTGTCTTTGCCGCTGCCTTGTTCTCTCGTTTCTGATAGTTTTTTTGTTGTTCTTTGTTTGTTAGCTGTTTTCGTTATGTCAAATAAAAGAAATTTGCGTGTGTATCCGCCTCCTGTGTCTCGTCACCTTGTGTTACAACTAGGAACTAAGACAATCTGCCGAAACACTTAAACAGGCTGATGCTTTGTTTGCTGCTTTAAAGCTACACTACGTAAGTTTTGGGGATTTGGAAGCGAGAACACCCTTTCAAAGAGAACTCAGTCAGAACCATTATCCATTATTATTTTCTATAAAAATTCATCAGTATAATGTTTGTTTTAAGTTAGAGCTAAATATCAGGCCAGACCATGTTTTTTTTTCATTAGGTTACCCTCGTTATTGCAGGACTAACAGTATTCAAAGGGGATTCTTAGCATATGTGTAAAGTTTTAATAACCAATGAACAATATATTTTTCACTGTCAACAGGCCAGTGCTAATCTGAACATTCACCAATCACTGATTCTCTTGCCCCGCCCACACATACGGCTTTAGAGCTGTTTAGAAAGATAAAGCTAACCCAGCATAACCAAAAGCTAGCAAGGCAGACCACCAGTCTTCAGCTGCCTTTCACTTCTTTCATTATCCATACGCTGTTGTTAATTTGTATTTGAATAATTTGTCATTAATTTGTTTTTTTATTCACATGTTACTTTGTCAAGCTGTTTGTTTGTCCATCCTTTCGTCTGCATGCCTGTACATTCCTTCCTTCTGCACGTTTGTTTGTTTGTTACCTTTTCCATACAGTTACCATCACAGAACAGCTGGAGAGTGATTTTAGTGATCAATGGTTTTAGTATGAGTGGCAGAGCAAGCTAGGAGTGTTGGACAGAGAGCTGTCAATCAAGCCACTGATCAGTCACTCAGTTTTATCATATTTATATCTAATATTTTCCATTCAAGCTTTGCTGGATGTTGAATATAATACTCATGTTATCACACATATCACACAAATCTCATTTTTGTTGAAGGCATAGGAAGAAAGTCGTAAATCTAAGCCCCCCCACCTTGAATCTATGACCCTGCTCCAAAGAAACTTAATTGAGACTTCTATTTTTAAGGGCGTCGTTAGTTTCTCTTGTGTTTCCAATAAGAACTGTGATTTCCTCAGAATCTTGCTGACTGCATCTGACTATATACACTTGCTCTTTGGCCTTTCCTGACAAATGAGGCTGTTGAATTCCTGTGAGATTTCACACTTGTGTATAGAACACTCTGTAAACATCACACGCATGTGGAGCCCTGCCCTGCTGTAAACTGCTCACTCAGTCTGCGCGTCTGACAGATGAAAGAGTGCTTAGCGTGTCCAGATCAAGGTCACAATGTTCTGAACTTCCTGTTTATTGCTTTGTTTCTTCTGTTTCTCCTCGTACCCTGGCTGGAGATGCTGGTTCAGGACTTGTCTGAAACGCCGAACATGGGACTCTGTGTGTGTCACCATGTGCGTATAGGAGAGAAAGAGAGAGAACAGGGTTCTTTAATTTGAATTTTTGAGGTTTGGCTGGCAGGCTGCTTGTCTGATGTGACAGCTGAGCAGGGTGGCTGCAGTCATATGGTGGAGCAGCTTGAACAAAGCAAAACGCCTTGAACTGCTCCAAATTCCATGACCAGTACCCTCAAACACTCTTATAAAGAAAGAAACATACGTATAAACATTTTCTTACTGGCCATAGACACCCAGTGAGAAAATCTGATCGTTTGGAATTCCTTCACTACTTACCTCTGCTATGTGCCGTAGTGCTCCAGTCTTTGATGAGGTTTCTTCGAAAAGATTTTAAACCCACCTGTTATGTTCCAGGCAGATGAACCTGTTTTAAAGTTTGAAAATACAGGGAAAATATTTTTAATTAGGTTCGAAGCATGAAACATTTTATGCCGTGTCTAATTAGTGTTATGAATATTTAAACAGAAAATAATTCATTTAAAATAAATGACTAATTTAACAGCAATGGCAACAGAGGTTATCAAATTGAAGCAATTTAGGCCCAAACTGATTGGTTTTCTATTCAAATGTGACAAATGTGATTTACATAATCCCTCCTAATAACACCTACATACAAACACATGGCAATTATCTTTCTTTCTTGTTCAAGTTTTCCTGTTTTAAGTATTGTTAAAAAAATAAAATGCAGTAAAGTAACAATAGTAACAGCTCATGTAGCATGGGTTGAATTGAATGAGTCAATTTGGGCCATACAACAAGAGATGTTTTGTTTACATTATATTGCATTACATGACAGAGACCAAAATGTCCAAATGTCCAAAATGAAAAAAAAAGTCTAAATAACATTAAGAATAAGACATATATTGAATATTTAGTTTTTGGTAATATCCAGAAAAGGTTTTTTGTATGAAAAAGAAGTGAATTATAAGTAAACCCTACTCTGTATGAGATGAAAATTTTTGAAGAAAAAGGTATTTTTAACTATTTCCAGGTGGTTAATCATGCATCAGCTTAGTTTGACCCTGAACTTTATTGGTGTTTCTTACAATTGAACATCGCAGGAGGGTACCTACTAAGCATACCGTTTAAAAGTATTCAAACTTGTATGTTTTTATTATTTACTACTGCCTTCAGTGACACAATTCCCAACATAATCAGCTTATACCTGGTAAATCTTTGATTTCCAACTAAGCACACATCACATTCAAAATGAATCCAGGCTATTTGAAGAGCAGAAAATTCTTTTTACAGTAAATCTCAGTATTGCAACTGGTCACTTCCTGAAGCTATGATGCAATTATACCATCTAGTTGAATTAAACAAATTCAGTCTGTGCATTTATATTAGTGCCTTATATTTATGTTTATATAATATTCCATTTCAAGTCATGCTGCAGAGATGAGCAATTTACTTGAAATAACCCTCTCCAGAGATGAAGCGCAATTTACTTTAATAACCCTCTACTTTCCAAATCGCCTCAACCGTTGCTGACTGTAATGTGTGCTCAGTCGGGATTTGATAAACTCGCATGTACGTATTTTGTTTTAGTTGTATCACTGAGGGACAGAACATAATAACTTCAGTTTTCACTATTTGTTAATTTACTTAAAGGGAAAACGCTGTTACCTGCTTTCGGAAACTGGAAATGTGAAAGTTACTCTTTTTGGGTGGGTTGGATGGCCCTTCCAGGACCCCATAACTCTGACGTCTGTAGCTGACATAACAGAATTGGCAGTTAGTGTTCTTCTCCAAGTGTGTTGAGCTGTCCACTGTTTTTTTAGTAGCAGTTCGAAAAGATGCAGTGCTTGGGTTCATGTTCATGGGAGACCTGGGGGTGGATTTGGAAATGACTAATTTGGGGAAAAATGGGCTGAAAAGACTATAGACCAGCAGTACAATCAAAACAGTACCGCGGGTTTGATTCTTTTAACATAGGCTCATTAACTATTAAAGTCAGCCTCAGTGCCATCTGATATTATGATTCTATGGATTGCAGTAAAATGCAAATATTATTTTTTTTTTATTCTCAACAGAGAACACGTCTGCACTTCTGCATACTATTCAAGCAGCAAAAGTGTTTTTTTTAAATGTTCTTATTAAACTGAAAAAAGTGCTGAAACTGCTACACTACAGAAACCAAAATAAGCTTCAACAATAAATCCAATAATCAAAAATATTCTTTTTGTTTTTCTGTCACTGCTGCATAACTTGATTTCACTCACCTAGATTTAAATTGTTCTCCTCTAAACTAAAGCATTCAGCCTGAAGCAGAACTGCTGGTGCTTTAGCTTCTGCTGCTAACAAGGATATAATTTAAAAATAGCTTATGCTAACAGCTCCACACACAAAAACACAGGTCAACCCATTCAGATTTGAGTCTTTGTTGTCTTTAAAGAGCCAAAATAAACCTGAATAGTTAAATATAAACTTGTTTAGACCTTCTGGCTAAACTGCCCCATCTGGTCCCCGTGGCATTGTCATGGGCTGTGAGGGCTGATGCTGCCGCCTTCGTGTTGTGTCGGAAACATTGTATTTGCCAGATGAGCACACATGAATGGCAACATACAATGCTGTACTTACTGCTGACAACATATGCATATGACCTGCAAGGAATCTGACTGTGATAAATGTGGTACTGAGAAATTCAGCACTTGACTTGATCACAGTAAACGAACAGACTATAGAGACTGGCCCTTATTGCTCTTCTGCCAGCCTGAATTACTCCTGATTAGCCCAGCTAGTCTCTGGTACAGGTTTATCCACCCTCTTATACCTACAATAAGGTATAATGGTTATAGGAAAACACTCTGCTATCTGAATGTATCCTTAATGCTTAGGCTCTGACTGCATGCAGCTTCTCACACCTTATTAGCAAGGACTCAAGCTCATTCATGATGTAAAAACTAAGCTGCTACAGGGCGTCTCGTAATTCTCTTTATTATTTCTTCAGTAAAAAGGTTTATATAAAATATGTGGTAACAAATGTGTGGCTTGTTCTACTTTTCTTTACTTCAAAAACATCAAAACATACCATTTGACTGAAGGTGTTAAAAAAATTGCGTATGACTTTTTTATTATTATAGGCCTCAACCTTACTACAAAAAGATCTGAGGCAACTGTGTTCTATAATATTCCTGGTCTTGGTCCACTGAACACTTTCTCTTTGTTGTTTTTTCAGATTCCCTCAATTATTCTCAGTTCTTTTTAGTGCATTGTCAAAGCTGTATCACCCCATCACCCTAGGCGGAGGCTGAGGCAGTAGGCTGCGCTCCATCACCATCACCCTCTGCCTGCCTCCACACATTCTGCAATATCTCTGCCTCCAGGCCGCTCCACCTGACATTGACACATTCCCTGATCGGCATTCAGCCAGATTTACATTTCTGAATCCATATTGTTTGTTTATATGCACCACATAAATAAATGCTTTGAGACATATTTAATCTTTCTTTGCTGAACTCTCCCAAATTCTCTGCTCTCTGTGTGAGAGGGCATATTTACTAAACTATACACAGTGAAATCATCCGTCCTAAACAAAGGCCTGGAATGAACGTAGGGGCCCAAATGTAACTAACTTGGGAGACTAGGTCAGCAGTTCAAGCCTTTAACCTCTTAGACGTTATTATTTATTATTTCAGTTGTGCTGAGTCACATTTGCCTTAAGTTTAAGTTTTCTGTTTGAGGGGGTCGATGTTTGTCTGTTTGCCTTTGTTGCAAATACTGATAAAAAAAAAGAAAAGAGAAAACTGTATGCACAACAATACCTTTTATGAATTGAAATTAAATATAAAACACAATAATAAAATAACTTATCTGCCACTTATGAGCACAAATGTGGTACTGATTAAAAGTTAAATTCTTGCACTTCTGGTAGAGTTACTCATGAGCTGTCTTATGAGCTATGAATAAAAATAAATGAATAAATAAATAATAAAAAAAATCCCTGCTTTTGTTATCACAGGCAATAACTATGGCTTAGCATTAGCACCAGGGCTGTAAAACACTTTATTGTGTGCACACAGGATGTCACACAAATGCAGCACTGAGTGCAAATAGATGGTCCTCTTTGTTTATTACTTATATAAAGTTAATGTAGATGACATAAACAGATCAACAATAATAACTTGACCTGCTGCTGCGACTGTTGTTAACTTTCACCTTGTGTTATGTATAACTATATGAAGAGGGGGAGATGCATTCAGGTTATTAATTAACTGACAGTATTACATTCAATAATTCATAAACATATTTTCACACGTGACCTAAATTTAAAAAAATCACACAATGGTTTAAATCAACCAGCATCCATGAAACCAACAGTAGTTGCTTGTTCCAACCAACAGGTGTACAAATTATATGTTGCTGTTGGCTACAACACCTTGATGGCTTTTACGTAAAAGTTAAGTTTTGCTATATTATATTTTTGTTTTACTATATATTATATATACTGTGGTGTCAGTGTATAGTAAGAAGTCATGCACTTTCAAAAAGTGCTTGTTATTCAACACAACTGCAGTGGAAAACCATCCCTAAGCACTTCTGAATGGCCGACAAAGCAGGCAGGTCAGTTACAGCCACACATCCCACATTAGTAGATACTGGCTACCCCATAAACCACCTCAAGCACAACGCAGTCTGGCATAACAACACAAGCCAGCACTGTTGCACATGTATTTTCCATAAAGTCTTTCTTATCACTGCCACCTTTTCCATGCTTGCCTTTCTTCATGGCCACACCTCCCATGCATATATAGCCAAACGAGCCAGTAGCAGGACATTTCAATACTATATATATATATATATGGTATTTACATGTATATGGTTCAGATTCCTATGTAACTGTACCACTCTGGCTCTCGATCATACAGCTTCATGAAATTTCAGTGCAGTAGAAGCTCTTGAGGAGAACTGGAGCTTCCCACAGTTGCTTTTAGTTTGTTGATTGTTTACTTATAAGCACTGTCCTGTCTGCTGTAAGAGCTAAATGTAAAAGCTGTATTTTAATCAATAGGCTACAGTCATAGCAACATGCAGCTAGGTTTCAGCCCTGTTCTTTACAGATTATTCAAAGAGTCACTTTAGGAAGATTAGTTAATATTAATTAATTAGTTTAATAATATAGTAACATTAATACTGCATTGCATTAGTACTGACAGATTTGCTGTATCGTGTATATGTGTGCTAGACAGATATTCACACTTCATTCACACTAATAAGCCTGAAGCTTGCTCACCGCTGAATGCTAGCACGTCGTTTTTTGTCAGAATCACAGCTATCGCCTCAGATGAGGAAAAACAAACAAGAATAAAGTATCATACAGTGCCATGTGTTTAAATTTGCAAACATAATCAGTCACAGGTTCTTTCTATGAGTGTCAAAGTAAAAAAAAAAGAAAGTATTTGTGCCTTGCAGTGTTGTCAAGTTTTGATCCTTTTATTTCCATGGATCTTTGGCTGTCTCTCTCACTTGGCTCGCACTGCATTACTGCAAGTTTCTTTTTTTTGGCCAACCGGTTCCCTGAGGTCCGAGTTTGAAGTGATAAAGGCCTTGTAATTTGTGCTTGTGTTCTCCCCGAGGCTGAGCTCTGTATTAGAGGGTCGGGGTGAGGACATGCTTTAGTAGGCCAGTCTTATGAATAATGCTACCTGGGGCCTCTGCTAGTCACAGCGCTAGCCAGATTTTCCTCAACACCCGCGCATATTGACTGTAATCAGGCAGGCTTTCTGGAGGGGAAGCACAGCAAGTCATAGACAATTAACTCAGCATAGGCCTCTCTGCCCTGACTTACAGCATGCTAATTTAAGGGTGAGGAAAGGGCGTGCTTTCATTTCTCTGGCTCTTTTCTTCCGAGCCTGTTTTAAAAGGCCTGGATATGACTTAAAAAGCTTAAATCCTTTAATGTTTATGAGTAGCAAATGCAGCCGGAAGAACCTTTAACATGCAAGTAGGTGTGTTTTAAAGGTTTAACCCTACGACCACCAACACAATATTCTAATAGCAGGTTGAAGGGATTTGTCTGACCTTTTCTTTCCCTATCCATAATGATATCCTTTGCACTCTCTCTGTTTTCCGCTATGAATGGAGTACAGGTAAACCCTGGGTGTGTCCTTCCGTTTCATGACATATTTTGAAAGTATAGGCTTTGCTTTGTGTTGACGGCTATAAAGGAGCAGTGGTATACTCTTTCATGCACTTCCTCTAGACAGAGTCATTGCTGCTACTGGAAATTCAATATAGAAGGAGGGCAGTTTGTGGTGACTTAGCCTGTGTTTTTCCTGGACTGTTGCAACAACACAAACCTAAGGTGCCAAAAAGGGTTCTTTTGAAGTGATGCCAGAGAAGAACCATCTTTGCTGCTCTAAAGAACATTCACATGGTTGTTTTTTATTGTCTTTTTACAATAACCATAAAATGAGATGTCTGCCTGTTTTGCAGGTCCCTTGGAGGTTTTCTTCAGCTGTGTTTGTGGTATATATTTTGATGAAAATGCGTATGATATTGCTCATTAGCAGCTTAACAGAGTCTCACAACATTTCACACACAGAGAGCCAACAATGTCATGTTCAATCTGAAAGAGAAAAAAAACATGATGTATTAATTCAACTGATGCAATGTCTGCTAAGAGACAGAAAATGGTTAAAGGAGTGATTTGGTGAAAAATCTCATTTTCTAATTAGTCCAGATGAGAGTTGATCAACCAGGACATGCCTGGTGTCAAAATTTCATATCTTTAAGTTACTGCTGGAGCTACAGGGCTAATATGGCTAACAAACACTCAGTTTTTGTGGGTCAGTACACACAAACATTAGTAACAAAGTGTTACTATAGATAATCCCAAAAACATCTCTCAAGTGAACATCACATTAGACACACTGCGTTCCATATTGTCGCGTACTGATAGATACGGACGGATTAAGGATAGTCTGGGCCCCTGGGATAACCCCCCCCCCAACTCTAATGGTATGCCCTACTCTTCTATAGGGCCCCCTGGTAGGGGCTCTCATAACCGGGGGCCTCTAAAATTATGCCTCCCTCTTTCCTAGAACCCCTAATAGCCAGAATTCTAAGTCAGAGCAGTGCCACAACGTCTCGTCCATTTTCATAGGGGGCCCAAAAGCATGGCTAGAGCCCCCAAAAGCATGGCTACGGCCTAAAAGCATGGCTAGGGCCCCCAAGAGGTCCTGGGTCAAAGTCCCTAAAAGTCAGAGGATCCTTAAAATGGAGGGCCCTCAGAAATAAAAATATATTGTATCATAAATGTTGATAGGCATCCTCTGGGCGCTGGCCCCACTGGCCCGGTCAGTAATGCAGCCATGCTGATAGAGCTATCCTATATAAGGCCAGCAGGAAGAGCTGATAAACATTCAAGTTAAAGTTAATTTTAACAGTCAAATCTCATATATTTAATTATTGATGCTTGTTATTGGTTATTGGTTACAACCTCTTTACAAACTGGTTGTTGATATGAGCTGGATCTACTGTGGCTTTCTGTGTTTCAGTATGACTTTTATGTAATAATGTCAAAATATAGCATGGTGTGCATTTAGCACATTGAAAAGCTGAACAGTGCATAAACACATATCTGCATTGATTAAAATGATTTCCAGCATTTGGATGCTGTGTGATCTGACACGTCCAGTGTGCAGTGGCCTTCAGTCACACCACATCCCTCTGCCCTTCGTTGCGCATTGATATGGATGCGACAGGTTATGCTTGCATTTCTTGATGTTTCTTTCCATAAATAGATTTTATGTCATATTTTTAATGTCATTTTATGCAATATTTAATGAAATCTTAAACATTTGTAATTACAGAACAGATTTGGGTGTTTATTGACTTCTAGCTTTGGCGACGTTAGACTTGTAGCTTATGCACAGAACTAAAGAAGAGAAATCTGAAGACTAAACCTGTCATGGCTGCTTGACTCCATCTGAGGTCAGTGATGTAAATTGTGTTAATATGATTGTATTTGATTTAATGATGCCTTTAAATGAAATATGCTAGTGTGTTGGACATTTTTAGGGTTTAAAGATGATCTACATAATGAAGAGCTGTGATAGCATTAAATTAAATCTTTTTTTAGTCAGCCAAGATCCACTAAAGAAACGTTTTAAGAGTATTTCTAGTATACTGTAAACTAGAGGTCCGTGTTTCTGTGTGACTACTGCAGGTCCCAACACAATATCTTGCAGCACAGGAATAAATGTCAGTGCATGAGAACACATTCATTTAGAAATATCCTGAAAATTAATGAAATGTTAAATATAAAAAAATAATAATCTCACAAAAAATAGTATGTGTTATTAAAATAAAGGGGGAAAACATCAAATTAATCAATAACCACGCAGTAAACTCATTTTGAATTGGCACAGTGATAGCAATCACATGACCCACGCAATTACATTGTGTTACAGACACTGCAGAGAATTTAAGGCTTCATCTGGTTGAGCTCGCTCATCAATTTTGAATAAAGCACAGTGCATGTGGTAAATGCCAACAGCCAGCACATGGGGTCAGATGTGAAGCAGTCATTTTTGGTGTGTGTAGCCTTGTGTAACTTACAATGCATGAATGAACCAAGCTTTAGTTTGTCAGTCGGCCTCAGCTATGGAAAGTGCTCTAAAGGCAGGTGAGTACACCGCAATTAAGCTGGCAAACGGAGAGTCTGACATTTGGCAGTCATTTTCAGTCAGGCCAAAATTATTTGTGAAAAGTGTAGGTTAAACATTAGATGTGATTTAGCCTTGTGGGGGGGTAAATGAGTGAGCTGAAACGTCTACGTTATAGGCAGGAGTAGTACAAACATTGCCGATATTTCCCAAAGCCGGCAGAAGCAGGCCAAATTCTAATGGGAGCGGGATTACAAAATTAGTCCTGTGCAGACCTCGACTGCACATTTCATTTCTTTCTAATTAATGATGCAAGCAGATGTATGAAAATGATTACGCGGCCCTTGTGAATAGACATTTATTTATTTACTGTATCTAAATTTACATCGACATGTACTGGCCATGCCCCAGGTCTCCTTAGAGCTACCGAATTTGTGCAGTGCATATGTAATGTAAGTTTGGCTTGCTTGTGTAAATCAGGGCTGAGTTGGATTCAATCCATAGACTTAGATTGCCGTCTCCAGAGGTGTTGTTTTCTGCCGTTTGTGTCCCCCTGAGGGATATAGCACCCGATCCTGGCCCAAATACATTCAGTATATCAAATTTAACTAGTTACTTCTTCTGTTTCGCTAAAATGAATACTCTTATTCTGGAGTGAATCCTTTGCTAGAGGCAATAAGAACCTCAAGCTGAAGTCTTTGTTGTTGCTGTGTACCCGGGTAACAAAAGACACAGGATGCTCCAAACTGGATTAAATGCTTAGTGCTAACTCTTATATTCCGTCTCCGTTAAGTACAGTCAAGTTACTTAAAACCAGACCATATTGGTCCTTGAGGAACTGCAAAAGAATGAGACATTTATGAAGCTTAGCTAATAGATAATATTTGTCTACCCACTCTGCTATGTTTGGCTATTCTTAAGAGTCATAAAATAGACCTCTTACATAAACTCTACGAGATGTTTTAAAAGCAAGGGTACGTAATAGCAAGGAAAAAAAAGAGTTTCTGCACACTAGAATACCTAACAAGGTAAAGCTGCATGATGTTCCCTCACAATTTGCTCCCTTAAGAGCTTCTAAGGCCAAAAGCTTAACAATGTTGAGAATCTGAGAGAGGGAGGGGGGATAGAAAGAGAGTGGGAGAGAGATCCTCACCCTCCTGTAGGCCACAAAGCAGCTGTGCAGCAGCTCCGCAGTCGTGAGATCTTTGCTCCCTGTGATAAGGATTCATCACTTGTCGGCATTTGCAGATGGACTTGAGTCATGAGTGTATCTTTCTGCCTGTCAAACTCAGCCTTGCATTTATACAACAAATCCACTGATCTAGAGTTAGCCTGTCATGGGAGATTTTGGAGAAGGTCAGCTGAAGGACCCCACCTTAAACCTATTTCCTTTCTGGCTACATTCGTCCTCAGTCTCCAGTGCACAAGCTTGACTTATAAGGTGCCATGGAACAAACCCGCATGCATGTGCTGTACACATTACCACAGACTGACCTGAACACATGATGGATTCACATTCACCTCTCTGGGCTTTGGAAAGGATTGAGAAAAGGGAGGGACAGAGAGAAAGAGAGAGAGAGATAAAGAGAGAGATCGAGAGTGTGTATGTAGGGAATAGAAGGAAAGAGAAGAAAATAAATAAGAGAAATTAACAGGATAAGAGAGAGAGTAAGAATGAGTGAGAAACAGAGAAAGAAAAAAGAGAGACTGAGAAAGAGATAAATAAGAGAGAGGAAGAGAAGTACAGAAAGAAAAAAGAGACAGAGGGAGAAAAATATAGCTAGAAAAAGACAAATAGAAACGAGGGGAGATCAAGTAAGAGGAAGAAAGAAAGTGGGAGATAGGAAAGGGATAGGAGGAAAGACAAGGAAAATAAGAGAAAACAGAAGGAGAGTGAGGAAAGAGAAAAGGAGAGAGAAAAGAAAGAGAAAAACAGGAGCAAAAAGTGAGAAAAAGAGAAGAGAAATAGAGAAGGAAAGAGAGAGGGTGGAAAGAGTGGAAAAATGAGTGGGAAAGAGGGAAATGAGCGAGAGAGAGAAGGAGAAGGGTAGAAAGAGGAAAAAGAAAGAGAAAAGAGAGGAAGAAAAAGAGTCAGAGAGGAGAGGGAAAGAGAGGAAGAAAGAAAAAGGAACAAGGAGAGAAGAAGAGAGAAAGAAGGGAAAAGGGAGAGAGGAATAAAGGGGAAACAAGTGAGAAACGAGTAGAAAATATGAACGTGAACAAGAGGAAGAGGGAGAAAAGAGGGAGAAAAAGGGGGTGAAAGTAAGGAAGAAAGAGTGAGAAACAAAGATAGAAAATACAAAACCAGAGGAAGAGAGGGAGAGAGGAAGAGAAAGGGGGGATCAAAGAGAGCAAGAAAGAGTGAGGAACAAGGATAGAAAATACAGAAGGAGAGAAAGAGAGGGAGAGAAGGGGGGTCAAAGAGAGGAAGAAAGAGTGAGAAACAAGGAGAGAAGAAAGAGAGAGTTTAAGCCCGTGCTCTTTTGGTTTCTGGGTGTTGTAGGATAGTTTCCAGTGCAGTGAATGCTCTCTTGCAGTCGAGTCTATTGAGGCTTCATAGCTGCCTGACAGGCCTATTGTCAGAGAACGGAATAGATTAAGCCTGCTCCACCCAGGCAAGCAGCCGAAATCAAACAAAAACAAGAAAGCTCTTCGCCAGTGGCCCTATCTCACTCCACTCTCCGGGTGCATCACCAAGGATCTCCCCCACAAACAACCTGTTACTTGACACAGCCTGGGCCCGCCTCCAGAGCGTGGTGGTTCTGAGGAACAATGAACTTGCTAACAGATAATAATATACTCAGCTCGGTGTGTCTTTTCTGTTCCATCACCCAGAGTTTACTGTCTCCTATTGTTGGCCTCACAATGACAACGAACAACAACTTCCTTCTCTCTATTTGCCGATTCTCTTCAGCAGAACTATACAGGCCTCGTCCGCGCCACACAGCCGTTTCCTCTCGCCGTGTATCGCTTTTCAGCCTATTGATGTCTCATTTTGTAGTGGATCTGTATTGTAGGAGGTCATTGCCTTTTGGAACAGACAGTCCTCCGTGCGTGTGCAGTTACGGAGACGTGGTGGCAGTCGTTCTTTTCAGAGCTCTCTCTATTTTTCTCGCTCTCTCTGCAGTGTCTCATGTCTGCCCCGGGGAGGAAACACCTTTGTCTGATGCCGTCAATCAGGTAAGGTGCAGGCTCAGACCTTCTTGTTTTTCCATGTCCCCAGAACGAGCCACAAACAAGCTGGCCCCCAGTATCTCCTGGGAACCACACTTACAACTAACTGAAAATATCAGATTCTTTACCAGAGCAGAATCTATACAAAAGTACAACTGCCATATCGATCTCCATTTTTGACAATAAACACAGCAGCTACCGTTTACACTGTGTGTGAATTTCATAATGAATGGACCAATAGAAATACTATAATAAAAATAATAATAAAAAATAAATAAGTAGAAAAATGTGGTTGCATTGACATTAAAAGTAAAGTGGTCCTTGCATGTACAGATGTGATGATTTTGGAGATTTCTTTGGACAGCAATGATATTATATACACTACCACTCAAAAGTTTGGGATCACAGTAAAACTTTCTTGTTTTCAGTAGAGTAGTCTTCCTTCCTTAACACAACAATGGACTGACGGGTCTCTAAACAAAGTTGTTTCTTTCTGGTCATTGTGAGTAGGTCAGCAAGCCATCAACTGCTGATGCTTCAGATACTAAACTGACCTAGAATGTTGTGATACCTTTTATGCTCACTTATTAGTATTATGTTTTTCAGCTGTGCATCACAATTGAGCAAGAGTGTCCTAACAACCAATTAGCCCAACAACATCCTTAACTTGGATTGGCGGCCATACCAGGAGATTTAGACAGAGGACTGAGAATTGCTGATAATAGGACTATATGCAAAATAAGTCTCTATACAAAAATAGGCTTTAATACAAACACTTTTATTCTTTAAAAATCATCTGATACACTTAAATTAATTGTGAAATGGACAATATTGTTTGTGAATTGCATGAAAAATGTATGAATTGCATGAAAATTGTATGAAAATAAATTCGAAAGTGATCCTAAACTTTTGAGCGGTAGTGTGTGTGTATGTGTGTGTATATATATATATATTGTACACTAACGGTACAGTGACGATACTGTGGACTTGCCAAATAGTCTTTATTATTGTAACCGCAAACAAATAAATCACAGTAGGGTTTCAGTGCAACCAGTAAGATTTATCTGTCGCTAGATACTTGGATTACTGGAAGACAAAGTTCAGCTGTTATGGAAAATGTGTGCTCCTACTGGAAAGCTGGAAAAAGCTGATATCTTAGCCTCTCTTAGGTATTACTTTCAGTGAAGAAAATAAAAATAAATGTATGTATGTACTTTTTCTTTCATTTTTATGTACTTTATATACATTTGGAAAGCTACTTTTAAAATGAAACGGTGTATTTGATATGTATCTGACATATAAAGAATATATATAATATCATGTATTTTTCATTTTTATGTACTTTATATACGTTCAGGAATGCTCCTTTTAAAATTAAACTATGTATTTGACGTGTATCTGACATATAAAGAGTATATATGTTCATGTATTTTTCCCGTGTGGGTTGAATATATCACTAAACACTACAAGTAATGCCACATTTCCTTCACGGACAAATCAAGACCCATTGTTTTCTATAGGCAAGGCCATGAGCCATGACTCACCCGACATAAACTCCCAGCTTGTGTTCTTGGATACAAGAAGTTGAGACATGTTTTCTGAAAAGCTGTCTTGTTTTGCATGATGGGGTCCATATTGGGCTGATCTGTACTTGGTAACAGAGTATTTTTTGCTGAACCTGTTCTTATCTGATATTCTCCTTCAAGTCACACAGTCTGGTCTTCTTTCGTTACATTAAACTACTAAATATTGTCGCTGTCCAAAAAAAGAAAAACAAGCATCTCCAAAATGACAGCTTTATAGGAGAGGTCAAAAACAGACTTCACTATTAATGTAAGTCAGTGGAACCAGAATTGTTTCTAGTTAATTGTGGATCATTGGTCTTTTGGTCCATTTATCATAAAATTTTCACCCAGTGTAAACAAGTAAACATTGTCGCTGTGCAAAGAAAACAAAAACCTGCACTCAAAAGATGCAGAAAAATACAAATCAACAAAATTGGAGATACATGTGGTTTATTGATCCTCTTGAACATTTGTTTAATTGACCATGTGCCAAGACAAATTGTTGTTTTAATTGAACAGATTAATTACATTATGTGATTATAGACATATTTACAATTTAATACTTGCAACAAACTCAAAAATGGGACATGTTTACCCCTGAGTTACATCACCTTCCTTTTAATTACACATTTCAATCATTTGGGAACTGAGGATACTTAACATTTGCCGTGTTGGTGGCAGCATTTGTCTCTCTAAAACCCAACACACGTCACAAGTCACCCATGTTGTTGCAGCAGTGAACTGTGTTATATGACAACGATTTTCCAAAGTACTCTCGAGCCTGTGTGGTTATATTTCACAGTAGCAAGATGCACGCAGATTCTTTTCGAATTTGTGTAGAGAAATCTTCTTTTTGAACTGTTTGACAATTCTCTCAGAACGTTTGTGAGCCATGATCCAGCCTTGCTGGTAAAAACTCAGCCTCTGATTGATGCTCATGCCAAATCACGATAACCTCAAATCACCTGCTTATTGTAGAAGGGGATTGTGATTATTATTATTGTGAAATCAAGAGAATTCAGAAATCTCAAATTCTTTTCATAGCATTTTTGTTCTCCACTTACTTTGTACATTGTGTTTGGATGTTATGACCACTGGGAATAGATAGTAGAAGATAAAAGTGAAGGATTTTTTTTTCCTGTAAGGTTTTGGAGATTTTGAAAAAGGTTTTGTTCTCATAGTAATAATAAATACAATTATAATAACAATAATAAGAAAAAAATCAACAATTGCAATAGCGTCTCTGCACTATTTGTTGGGGCCCTAATTAGGAAGGAAGGTTTAAGAGTCTCTGATATTTTATGGTCACTATTCAAATTCAAATTAATTATATTATATATATTATAAAGCATATACTATTATATAAATTGTTATATGTATCATAAAAATCAGCCAGAAAGGGTCTGAGTGGCTTTCCTATGACAGTGACAGTATATTTTTATATTATTAACATGTAATCTCTTTTTAATTACTAAGTGAGTGTCGTATGTTGATCATGACCTTACGTCTAAGAATTTGCCATAAAGTGCTAATAGCCAGTAGAGCTTTCTGATGCTGAGGCTGAACAGCACAGGGGGAAGAGGGAGGAGTTCTTCCCAGCATTCCTCTGTGCTCAGAGAATGCCCTTCTCCCAGCAACCCTGCTAGGGAGCACCATGCTGCCTCCACCAGCCTCCTCCAGGTTTGACCTGAGCTCTGTCTGCGCTGAGAGGGAGCAAGAGCTGGAGAAATTAAAACCTCCTTCCCACAAGCCCACTCAACAGGCACCTCATTAAGCATCTCACATTCCGTCTGGGGAGGGGGGGGGCATATATCGAACACTCACTCTTACACATGCAACCCCGACACATTTAACAGTCGTGACATTTTGTTCCCACAGCTTTGATGCAAGGGTGATGGCTGCTCGAGACGGCTCTATCTTACCACATCAATAATAAATGCTTTGCTTTGAAAGTTGATGCAAGAGGGACTTGGAGCTGCAGTTTTGCTTCAGTGTTGTGGCTTTGTGCTTCCACCGAATTGCTAAACGTCCTGCATTAATAGAAAAACATGGAAGAGGAACGGACATTTGTCTTAGGACTTCTGCGTATTCAAGGAACACAATAGGCGGAGTTGGTCGTCAATCGTGTTTTAACAGTGGCACAATAACTTGACTTTGCTTGGTTTCTGGTTTAAAACACTTCTTATTTAAAATACTTTGGCACTGAGACTGCAACTCCCTTGAACAAAGAGCTTTATACAACATACATTGTGTTCCTATTATTTTTAGCCCTTCCTTTAAACCACGCACATGTTGTCTACGCAGTTGTGGATTTTATTTGAGCTTGTTTAGCATGCAGAGAAAGAACACGAAACAAATTAGAAAGTCTGAATAATGCCAGAAAATCTCTTTGTTTTAAGTAATATGAGGAAACACGTTGGAAGTACAATCATTTCACAACAGGAAATGGAGAGAACAGGGTCGTTGCTCGCCACGAATACGTTTGAGTAACGGGACCACCAATAGAGATCCATTTGGAGACAAAAGGGCTAATAGCTGTGGAGAATCTTAAAAGTCCACAATTAGAGGAAGCTGGAGGTACCCCAAAGAAAACATTGGACGGACGAAAAAAATGATCACAGTTGCTCGACTAAATAGGCTTCCAGTGAGAGTGCTCTGCAACATATGGGCTTGTTTTGGCTTCCATTCATGGCTAGTTGTCTCTGAAAGCACCATCTGTAACATGCTTTGCTCCTCTCTCTTCCACTGTGTCCTGTTCCCACCGCCGCACTCCATTCATGCGTTGCCACTCCAATCAGCACCTTCCCAGGGGAGCAGCTCAAGCCTCCATCCAGGGCCCTGCACCTTACTGCACACTTCAGCTCCTCAATAGGATCAATCACACAGGTGGAGGGAGAACCTGAATGCATTACTGAATATGTGTTGATATGATTTGTGTTTTGGAGTTTATTTTGCGTTTGACAGGGTCTCCATGGTGATTTTCCTGACTGTGACCAGGGGTTGCCCGTGTCAGCACCTACAGTACTGAGCAAAATCAGAGGCCAACTTCCAGTTATTTCATTTCCAGCCAAAACGACCCTTAACTACTGAAAAAAATGGTAACTTTACAGGAGAAGGCCACAACATACCTTACTTTTAATGTAAGTCAGTGGAACCAGAACATTTCCATTGGTCCATTGACTATGAATGTGCTGCTGTGTTTAAGTTATGCAGGAAAACTGAAGTTGACATAATGCAGATGCATGTTTTTCTTTGGACAGCAATGAAATATCAAATCAAATATAATATCCATATAGAATCTTCCATTCTTTTGAATTTTTTTTAAAGAAATGTGAATTTCAAAACTCCAGACTTCAGCCTTAGAAGCTGCATTTTCTGCTTCTCACAATCCAAGTATTCCCAAACATATGCAGTGATGTTGAGGTCTGTGGTCAGCCCATTATTCTGAAAACACCAGCAGATTCTTTGCTTGATTTGCAAATTTTAATTTTTTTCTCAGTAACAGCTGTTCAACATCCTTTCAGGCTCATAGTGTTGAGTTGTCTTCTCACACTGGAAGGATGGACAGAAACACCTGAGGATTGTAAGAATGGAGCTCAATCTTCTCCTCTCTCTTAAAGATGAAACCTTTAAGAACTGTTTATCTGATGGTGACAGTTTTGTTGGTCTGCGAGGTCTTGCATGATTCCCACATTCCACAGTTTTTTGACAACTTTTTTTTTCATTGTTATACTGTGACCATTCCTTCATTAAGAAAATTGATTACCTTTTATATCCATCCATTATCTGCAGTTTAATCCCGCTAGCCGGGATCACAGGGGGGCTGGAGACAAACCCAGCGTCATCGGGCGAAGGCAGGGTACACCATGGACAGTTTGCCAGTCCATCGGTCATTCACACCTACAGGCAATTTAGAGTGACTAATCAACCTATCATGCATGTCTTGGACATGTGGGAGGAAACCATTCAAGCACCGGAAAAACATGCAAACTCCACACAGAACGGCCCAGACTGAGAATTGAACCCAGATCGTCTTGCTGTGAGGCAACAGTGCTTACCACTACACCACCACGCCGCCTATGTTAAAACATCTACTGTATAAATATATCTACTGTAAAATAAAGAGCCTGAATTTTTTTTTTTACTTTAAAAAAATAAAATAAGCTCAGATGAGTGTTGGGCGTATTATATCTCATCATTATTGTAGCTGCCACTAGACATACATAGCTTGAGAAATATCTCATGTTTTAAACTAGATGTAAAGAAAAATGCATTCACGTGAAACTGCAGAGAACGACTGGATGTTTGAAACTAGTTCTAGATACAAACACATTCAAATGTACATGTAGAAATGAACGTTACAGAGACGTAATATTTTCCGCACAAGAACAGCCATCTCACATTTTCATAACTAGATATAGGTGCACATGTATTATGGAATTACTGCAAGAATGGACTCTGACATTTTGCATCTCATTGTACCTTTAGATAGCAGAAGAACAGCACCATGTCACATGTTTTCAACTAGGTGCATTAGGTTAATCAGTTCAAACTGTGCTTAATGGTATCCTTAAGTGCTAGTATATCCTGTAACCTTTTCGTGGACCGTGGCCTACAGTGCTGACCTCGTTATGATTGAATAATTACCCTATGACTCTTTTCTGGAAGTGGGTTAATTCCTATTCTCAGTTGTTTCAAACCTTAATAAGAAAAATGTTTCAGATGTTGTGTGCATATTAAAAACAGCACCTATTGTCGGAGGTGATTATGTGTTCTGGGGTGGTTTTGCCTCTCACAGAGATTTTATGAAGGCCAGAGTGAGCTGCAGAGAGACTTTCCTAGAAATGTTATTGAACCATCACAATTTCCCGTGTGTTAGCACAGAGGCTGTGCTGGTCACTACATTAATTACACTTTTGGCAAATGCCGGGGCTTAATTTATTTAAGCCCGGTGCCCAGTGGACAAAAGAGAGAAACACTTTCTGGAAGTTTCGATAAAAGCAGTGAACTCTGCCGTATTTCATACTGTGAGTATATGTGCTGTAATACAAAGTGCACTGTATTGAGCTTCTCTGTCATTATGATTTGTGGGAGCTGACAGCCCTGTTAATGCCGGGACAAGAGTTTTCATAGGAGACCTCCAAATGGATTCCCGCTAACCGTTGTTCTCTGGCACCGCTGCTGGATTCCTCCTGCTTGAGATTAATTTACGTAAGCAGTGGCATGGAAGCTCATCGTTTACAGACAACTGATGTCAGGCTCAGTAATGCTGCTCATAAACCATGCTACTTTACCCCCTTACGTACAAAAGGGAAAAACCAAGCTGCTCTTTTAGCATTAGTGGAAATTGCTCTGCGACAGACTGGTGCCTGTGAGACACTTAGGCTGTCCTGAAGAGTCTCAGAAAGCAGAGTTCTTAAAGTTGATGATGGGAACCTGAGTTCAAAAGCTTACAACTTGATGATCCTTAGAAATGTTCAGTATCTTTAGTATTTATCTATTGTGTATCTAATGCATAGCTGTGCATACTGTATAAAAGTACAATGTAAAAGTGCTGTACTGTGCAAAAGTCAGAGAACATTTTTCCTTTCTTCCTTTTTCACAGGCATTATTAATTTTCTTAGGAGATATGTCAGAGGTGATTTGGTACAGGATAATCATCTTGTATAAGGAAAGTTTCAGAAATTGAAGAAATTATTAAAAGTTGTTGTAAAATTGGGACTGTGCAGTCATGGCTATATGCAGGGTTTTAGAAATAAAGAGACTGAACTTGCTACAGAGGTTTGTGTCTGACATTTAAAGACTCAGCAGCACTAACACTATATCTATAGAAGGCAGTGTTATACAACTACAAACAACTTCCGGGTGGATGATGCTGGTAACGCTGCACTGATATAAGAAGATTTTGTACCTATGCTGAAATTTATTTCAGAGTTATTTATAAGGTATCTGAAAAAAACAGAACTTTTTAGTTAGTTTGTGATGGAACTTCTACATGCTAAATTACTATGTACCTCCACAAATTTGTAGGTAAATTCATTGTAAAAATATGCTCCTAACAGAGGCTGATACTGGAGACCTGTGTGCTACTAAAGCTGAAATGATCTTCCCCCTCACCATTAACTGGACTAAGAGGGGTTATTTTTTTGTCATTAAATCATGGGAATGCACCAGCTATCCATTTTTACTGTGGTGTTTTATAAAAAACTAAACTTTATAGGTTTATTTTGTCTATTATAATAACACTAAGAGCTGCTGGTGACAAACAAAAAATTTATTTACTGGGTTTTAAATGAGTGGATCCATGCAGATTTCATTGAAAAACAGTGTGGACACCATAAATATTAAAAACTGTGATAATATGTTTGTTGCAGCTTCTGCGTAATACTCTTATATTGTAGTTATCCAAAAAAGCATATATCCACAATTTTTCAATGTATAATTTGAGCATCTGTTTGTTATATCATGTTAGAATTTCATGATGACCGGACGGACAGAAATGATCTTGGACCAATATAAACTGACCTGATCAGTTGACAATTGTTATGTCTTTCCTGTAAAGTTACTATCTTAAAAGTAAGAAATAAAGAGATTTTTTAGTTTCATGTCTGGAGTTGGTTAGTGCATATATTAATGGAGGGTTAATGTTCTAAGTAATATTATCTAAAGTTCCTGTAGTTCAGTCTGATGCGCATAGTGTCTTATTTTCAAACACGCATGCTAAATCACCTCGCAGGCTTGTAACTGATCAGGACGTTCTGCATATAGACATATAGAGTTCTGTATATTTGCATTAATGCATTCAAATAAGGTGGCAACGGATGAAAGTCGTCTGTAGCTGATGAGCGATAGATAAGGGCCCTAGCTGGGTGAGAAGTCTCTGATGTTGCCAAGCACTGCAAGAGGAATGCAAGCCCAGTGGCTGCTGCTCAACCTCCACTCATCCATCACTCATCAAAGAGCTGCTTGAGTGACGGCACTCAGGAGGGAATGCTGGGAGATTGATGAGCTGTGTTGATACTCACACACATTAAAGGCCTTTGGCCCACCGCCCTATTTTATTCATTGACCACATCTCCACACCACAGTACCCAAGAGGAAGGCCCAGGAACGTGAGGAGGGGCAATATTTCAAAACAAAAGGCCTGACAAATGCAGGAAGAGGTGAAGTGAGAGATAGCGTGGCATGCTCAAGAAGCCGCTGACTCAAGGGCTTCCTGTGGCCTTGCTCGGGCGCGGGCACTGCGTAAACCTAAGCCTCTGGTGTTGAAAAACAACTTATTGAGGAATTCTGGTTACACTCCCTTTTTATCAGATAAAGGCTGCTGCCAAGAATACTTTCCTTGGTGGCCTTGATTTACAGACGCGAATATTCCTGACTAGGCATAGACTCAACATGCCCTTATTTAGGAAAGGCAAGAGTGAGTGGAAACGAGTGAGGGTGGATGAGGGGAGACGACAGACGGGCGGCGTTTATTGATTCGGCCTTGACCTCTAGGGTTCATGTGACCCTCTCGGCGGGGTCATGTGATGCTGAACTCTGAGATCAGGCTATGATAAGGGGTTTTATGATTCCACTGGGCCTACATACATCACGCACATACAGGCACACTGGAATTTTGGAGTCGTGGTGCGCACTTGGCACTCACCCCTCACCCCAGGTCATGCTAATCGCCCAGCGCTGCATTCCTGCGCTACCCCAGAGATGGACTCAATCACTGCCCCACTGGCCCTGCTGGCTCAGGGGCCGCAGGGGAGGCCCTGCTGTCTCAATAAAACCCCCGTCCGCTGAGACAGGGGCTTAGAGGGAAACGACTCAATCATGTTCTCTTAAATCCATGTGATCACTCCACATGCCTTTAGAGAGGAGTACAGGGCCTCTTTAAAGAGTCTTCTCTGAATGTGGGACCACTTCTACTTAAAGTAATTACAGGCACGTCAATGATGGACCAAAAATTCTATACTTCCTCCTCATCTGATATTCATCTGTGTATACTTTACTTTTATAGAATTATTAACCTCTTAACTCTGAGACGTCAAGAGTTATTACTCTTACTTTGCTGTTTTATTCAAATGCAGCTATGTAGACACATATCTAACTACATAGTAACTTGCACAATGAATTTCAGTTTAAAATGGAATTTACGTCTGATTTCCATCGTGTATTGGCAGGTTAGACTTTGAACAGTATGAAGAAATACACATGTGGTTAAAATGTAAAAAGTTCCATGAAACAAGGCCACAATACCATTTAGTAACAACTAACTCATAATAAACTATGTCCTCTTTTGTCTATTGGCACAAATGCAGTATTGATTAAATATAGAATTCACATTTCTGACAGAATATTTGCAAATATATAAAATGACTTTCCAGATATTACATTTCTTTTTCTTAAACTGCTATTCAACTTTCGGCAAGTATTATGAAACTAGGGTGTAGTAATGAGACTGAAGAATGAAGCATGGACCCACATATAGGTATGTTAGGGCTTTTTTCCCACAGGGCAGTGGGGTATGGTTACTAATCTGAATGCAGAACTATCCATAACTGCATCCATTTCATATTGCATGGTTCTCTGAAGGATGTTTGTTGGTCACATTAAGTATTGATTATATTATTAATTATGTAATCTAGTCATCAATGCCAGAGTAAGTGATTGGGAGAGTCTGGTGAACTCCCAGTGGGGAGCATTCTAGGACAAATACTGTAAGCTAATGTACAAGCTTTATATTCTCATTTTCCCCTTCATCTTAAATGATGTAGCCATTACAACCAGAGACGTTTCCGGGTGTAAGCATGTAACAGCTGCACTGTTTAAAGTGTAGTGGGAGTTTAAATAAGAATCTAACATTAGCCTTCAGAGATTAGTGGCTCTAATTCAACACAGTGGCGTGTCTCTTGCTGACACAGCAGATTTACAGAGGTAGCAGTTTTATACGTGATCATGTAATAACGAACAGCAGCAGCAAAGAACTACAAAAAACTAAGCGGAACTGATAAGACAAGAATGATAACGGTAGCTAGAATCAGCTCATAGTTTGTTGGCTGTCATGAATGTCTTACTAAAGATAAAAGCTTTTGTCTGATTTATATAGATTTATATAGATTTATATAGATTTATCTGATTTATCGGATTTATATTTTATAAATAAACAAGATCCAATGTGGAGATCAATGTAGATTATGCACCATGACAGTGTTATATGAGTGTGTGTGTGTGTTGTGTTTGGGTTGGGCCGGTCAGGCTGTGATTATTAAAAAGAATGTTTAAAGTCCTGAGATCCTGCTGGTGTGGGTGCCCTTTTTTCAAGTGATGCTCTCACAATGTACTTATTTGCTGTGCTTTTACCTCCCTCAGAGTGCTGAACATGGATTTATAATGACCTGGGGATACCCTCTTTCTTGAGAAATGAATTTTAGTTGGATAATCATAACAGCCTTACACACAAACAACAAAAACAACAGTGGGAGTTCTGACTTTTACTCTACATTCAGTTTTATGTGAATGTCATAGACAATGATTCCAGCTTTTCTGTTGTATAGAATAGTGGTTATCTGACGCATTGACACATTAGGATTCTATGATGTTTGCGTTTGGCCAGGCAATGATCTGCAGTATTTCTAGCAGGTGGTATAAAAATGTATATATATTGTGAAAAGTGTTTTTAAACCTAAAAATATGACTTAATGGTGCAAGAAGTAAATACACTTGTTCTATTTTAACTAACGTTACCACTTTTTTTAAATCAAAGACATTGGTTGAGTTGAATAAAGCTTGTTACCACATGAAGTAATTTTTTTAGGTTTACACTCAATGCACTTTTTCCAGTGTACCAAATTCAGTGTGGGTACACAGGTACGGTGTGGTTTATTAATAGTTAAAACTATTACAAAATGTGTGATCACAGATTTGTAAAAGTCCTGTACCACAGTCCTCTGGGGACAAACATGTAATAAGCTCACTTTTGGTTCCAGTAGACATTTTGCGTCCGAATGTAACGTCTGCTATTTTATGGCTATATTGAATTGTCATTTTAGAACATACATGTGTTTCACTATATAAGAGTGCGCTGCTGACAGGATCTGGCAGGCACCGATGCTGTGAAAGGCAGAGTGCAGACATTGAGCGATCCAGAGGAAGCAGCAGACGCAGCTGTCTGTAAGTGGATTCATCCGCACATATGGACACAGCCCTGCTCATCCTGGGCCTGGCCTGGCTCTTCCTCTGCTCTGTCCTGCCTTTATTCGATTAGCTCTGTACCTGCTCTCCCTGCGTGCAACACATGAAAGCAGTTAAAACGTGCACAATTAAGCCACTCTATGGTTCCAATCAGAGCTTGGCTGGAACAAAGGCAGAAAGGCCCTGCTGATCTCAGATCTGACGAAGACCGCCCTGCCGGATGTGTCACTCACAATCAGAGCGTGTCACTCATACACAAAGCATTACACACTCACTTCGTCTTAGATGCCTCAGTATCTCTCATAACCAGCTGGCGCTGCTTGTGATGTCTTAAGCATCACCAGTTTATGGATGGTATGAATATGGCGATAAATATTGACCAATGTTTTTACAGTGAAATTCACATTTGGAATGTCTTGTACAATTTTGTTGTTTGGCTTTGTTTTGCTAGCGGTTGTGTATTGTACTTACGCATATCTGATTCTGCCAGGTTCATCTACAGAATCATCCTCATAAATTCACTATGTCAACATGTTACAGACAGTGAGGAAGTATGTAACTGCTTTGGTTTTCTGTAGACCACATTGAGGTCCAGGGAGATGCATCATTAGAAAATGTGTATTCATCATCCTGTACACCATGTAACAACAGCTCTTCGTACTTTTATAGGCTTGTAAAAACCTTAACACCCATGTGCTGTCTATGTTTTGCATGGGCGTCAGCCATGAATGAAATCAGTGGTTTATAATGAATCATGCATCTGTCCTCAGTCATTTAAGAATTATGGTTGTTAGAATGTAAGCCACCATACCGTGCTTTTTCATTTTCTCAGGCCCTTCTTGAGCTCAGAGTCAGTGTATAAAACATCTAGTCGTGTATTTATCAAACGGGGCAGAACCTAAAGTGTTATCTATACATAAATTAGCCAATTAGTTTAGCACCAGAACCATGTCTCTTGTCTTTCTTGCATGGACAATATCTACCTTCAGTACCTTCAAATTATTCAATTGTTTGGATTTAAATGGTTCTAGCTACAAACAGAGATAGACTAGCTTAACACATATTCAGGTGAAAATACTAATACTCAAACATGAAGTAGCCTAGCAAGGAACAGAAGTACAAAACTACATCAATTTATAAGATTATTAATTTAAAACATTCCAAAATAAACTACAATTAACAACAGAATGTGAGGGAATGAAAGTTTTGATGGTATGTGGTGGTTTTGATGGTAAAAACATCTGTATTATTAATTGTTTTTGTTAACAATATGCTAACCAGCTAACTTTAGCTCACCTTGTCTCATAATACCATGTTGTACCTCAAGGGGGACCTTGGTAGTGAGTTGCTGTGGCATTGAATCTACTGTTAGCCCAACATAACAATAAGCTCTGCCCCAGCGGTGTATTATAACCCCTTGTCAATCATGTTATGTTAGATAATTTAAGGAAAAGTAGTCAATGGAAGAAAGAGTAAATGCAATAATGGCTTAAGCTCTCAGCAAGCAACTGTTGTAATGAGTGCCGTCGCTCGCTCAAACTAAAGACAAAAAAACTAAACAAAAGTTAACACTGGTGTCGCTTTGCTAAATAAAGGTGATAAGGTTTGATGCTTAACCTTTTAGTAGACTGGTAAGTAAAACAGAGGAGGAGGGATTGTGCGTTTCCATTGTTTCTTAAGATGGGATGGGCGCTTATAAGTATGAATTTGACAGGTTACATCATTGTACAAACGTCTCCTTTAAGTACCCAATTATAAAAGAACTGCAACTCAACTTTTCAGTATTTCCAGCAACTATCAGCATAAGAAATGTAGTTTATTTAGAGCTGTTCTTTTCTTTTTGTCACATGAAAGATCTAAAATGAAATGTAAAACTCAAATTTCAGAGTTGCAACCAATTAAAAACATGTCACAGACAGTAAAGGGGTTGAGGGTTAGGGATAAGGGCTTCCCCTCAGACTGCAAGAGGGCTAAGGCATTGCTGGGGTTCGAGCTTTATAATCTCCTGCCGGCTGATGATTAAGCAGATCATTCTGAAGCTGTGTAATAGCAGAAGCAAGACAATGACAAGCACCAAACTGTTTAAAGCACAGCTTAAATGAAAGCACTTTCTGTCTAAGCATGAGGAACTATTTAAGCAGAAGTCACGCTGCTCTGAGTCAGTTCACCTTTTACGCTCTCTCTTGGACACAGAAAGTCCATACCTTTCTGGAGGTAAGGCCGCACTCCACTCCACTCCCTGTCCATTGTTTAAAAGATCCATAAATGGTTGTTGGCTTGAACATACGGTCCAAAAAGCTACTTCACACTTATTCACACTTTCCTAACAATGGCTGTATAAAGAGCCTTCTACTGAAAACTTCTACATAGAGCAAGAAAAGGTTCCTCTATGGCGTCACTCCAACAATCCTTTTAGCATATTAGATTTAAAAGTGTAACCTATTTTGCGTGAGCACACTTATGTTGTTATGCCTGATGAGTTATAAGGCCTGGTTGTGGCTTTTCTGAGCAGTTTCTCTGTTCCTTTGTCAGCTGTTCCTCTAAAAGACTCGCTCCGCTGTCACCCTTGCTGTCTCCCAGAGGAGCCAGCGAGCTTTAATGAATTAGTTAAACTTGACTTTGGAAAGACTTAAAAGGCAGAGGATGGAAAGCTGTCAAATTCATTCCGCCGAGCTAGAGGAAGCAGCCAGTAAGCAACAGCCTTGAAGCCGCGGTAGGCCTAAGAAGCTCAGAGTCCATCACTCCAAGTCTGCAGTGAGCCTCATCTTTCTCGTGTCCCGAAATAGTCGCTCCGTCTCTTTCTCCTCCTCTGTGTCTCATCCTCTGTAATTCTCCCTCTGTCACGAGCTCCTTTATATCATTTGTATCATGTTTCAGGGCTTCAGCACACAGAGCATTCATCCGATCATATGTGGCTTGTTATTCATCATCTGCAGTGGAAAACAATGCCAGGTCTCATTTTAATCAATTAATGACCCAAACAGATTAATTATGTGCAGCTTTCCTGAGCAAAGATCAAGACAAATAAATCTAAAACCGGGCCAAAAAAAACAGGAAAGGGCAAGAGGAGAATGGTTAACTACACGCTCTTTCACATACTCTCATGCTCTCTTAACCAAACATTAAAATGCGCCGCTGGATGTGAAACTTAGAAGAGGCCTTTGATGCCTGCAGTAAATTTGCGTTGTCACCCTCTTGACATAAAACCACCCTGAGTTTTATACCACATCATATTTTCCTTCTGGAGTTCAGGGATAAAATGTGATACAATGATTTATTCACGGTGTATCGTCTTTCAGATCTACGTGATGAAAAGCAAAAACAACTTTACATCAATATTAGCTGTTTGGATTTCTGTTTGGAATCTGGATTTAGGATTTTTCCCAAATGTAAATGAAATATATTACATTATTATTACAGGTTAAAGGCTCTGAGCTCTTATATATATATAAATTTAAATACACACACCGATCAGCTATCAACATTAAAACCATCTCCTTCTGTCTACACACTTTATCTGTTTTATCAGCTCCACTTATCATATAAAAGCACTTTATTGTGCAACAATTAAAGACCGTAGTTCATCTGTTTCTCTTTATACCTTGTTATCCCACCTTTACCCTGGTCTTTAATGATCAGGACCCCCACAAGACCTCCACAGAGCAGGTACTATTAGGGAGGTGGATCATTCTCAACACTGCAGTGACACTGAATGGTGATGGTGTGTTAGCGTATGTTGTGCTGGTGTGAGTGGATCAGACACAGCGGTGCTGCTGGAGCCTTTAAACACCTCAGTGTCACTGCTGCACGGAGAATAGTCCACCAGCATGCAACATCCAGCCAACAGTGTCCTGTGGGCAGCGTCCTGTGACCACTGATGAAGGACTAGAGGATGACCAACACAAACTGTGCAGCGACAGATGAGCTATCATATCATCTACATGGTGGACCAGCAAGGTAGGCGTGTCTGAAAGTGTGGACAGTAAGTGGACACAGTGTTTTAAAAACTCCAGCAGCACTGCTGTATCTGATACACTAATACTAACACAAGTTAATGTCGCTTCAGTGCTGAGAATGACCCACCACCCAAATAATATCTGCTCTGTGGTGATCCTCTGGGGGTCTTGATTATTAAAGAACAGGGTGAAAGGGGATAAATATAGTATGCAATGAAACAAATGGACTGCAGACTGTAGAACTACAAAGTGTTCCTATATGGTAAGTGGAGCTGATGAAATGAACAATGAGTGTAGATACAAGGAGATTGTTTTAATGTTATTAGTGTTTATTATGGCTCTACCTACATTTACAAATAAAAGGCAAAGTTAAACCTTAAGAAGCTTCCATATTTACATAGTAGCCTGTGTGTATACATAGAATATTCTTAAATAGAGTCTTATATAGAGTGGACTTGGTGGCAGTTATCCCATAGCAGACACAATTAGGGCATTAAATGAAGCACTCTGGCCCCATACATCCCTTCTGACAGCCAAGAGCACGTCCATGTGGGGCACTTTCAGTCCTAATCTTCCTCTTTCCCCTCCACCATTCCCACAAAGCTGAGAGGTTAGGGTTACCTCCTACCAAATCCCCAATAACAGGCAAATTCATGCACTTACATGCAGTCACTCTTTGGCATGCAGCAGTCTGATGCAGGCCAAGATTAGACGACTTGTCTTGGTTTGGGTACAGAAGTCTGAGCAATCTCTCAAAATTCTTTCAGTCTCCTGGCAAATAGTGCCAGGAGACTTAGTGCACATAGTGCACTTACTAACATAATGCTTCAAAAGATGATACTGACACAAAATGTAAAGGGTTCTCTGTCAGTACATGTGTTATACTGAGCTTTTGTATGTATATTGGAAAAAGACAAAGATGTGACAGGAAAAGTCATACTGATGTCAGTCATGCCTTTTTCAGCACCTACCAATAAGATCTACACCATTCAGTTCCACATAGAAATTGTAGTGGATCCAGAAGACCTTGAAGACATTAAGGGCACATAAACTTTCATAGAATCTGTGTTTAGAGTTTGAACATAGATAAACAAAGTGTGTATATTTGTTGGCCCTTGAATCACCATCTTTCAAATACAAGTGTTTCTGTTTAGCAGTTGCGAATTCACAAGCACTATTGGCCCCAAGGTAACTTACGTAGATACAGTGGACAACCTCAGCCTTTTGCTTTGTGTGTACTCAGTTCCCTTATTTTCTCAGTACCTCAAACTTTATTAAAATACTCTTGGCATGGACATAATGCCTTTTCATACTCTGCTACAACCTTGGTATATATTTGGTTTGAACTTGATAGGATTTTGGTATGACTATAAGGCCAACTTCAGGCTCTGAAAGCCTTGGTATGACTTAGATATAGTTTTGGTATGGTTTTGGTATGACTTTGATATTGTTTTGGAATGGTCTTGGTATGACCTCACAATATCTTATTGCAATTACTTTTTTCCTATAGCCTTTGTGTGGCTTTGGAATAGCTCTGGCTTGACTTATAATATCAACGTTGTTGACTTTGGTATTGCCTTGATATGACTTTCTTATGTCTTTGCTATGACCTTGGTGTAAATTGGCTATGGTCTTGGTGTGACCTTGTAATGGATTTGGTATGACTTTGCAATGACCCTAATACACAGTGTAGAGAGCTCTGGTGTGATCATGGTATGGTCTTCATATGACTTTGACAAACCTTTCTTATGGCAGTATGGCCTTGGCACATTGCTGTGGCCTTTGTGTGGCCTTGGTATGAATTTGGCATGTCTTTGGCATGGCTTTGATATGATTTTGGTATGGCCTTAGAGGTAAGCACTACTGGGACTCGTCAATATCTGTGTGCAGATTCACATGTCCCATCTGTGCTACAAGCGCACAAGCATTTGGAGGGAGAGACGGCAGACACTAAACTTTTTTCCTCCACAGTGGGACGAACGGTGATCCCTGGACTTAAGGACAGCCAGTGGCAGTAAAACACACTCCCCATATGTCACCCCCCTCATAATGAACCTATAAAACGGGTCTGTTCTGACAAGCGGCAAACACAGCTGAGAGAGCAGCCTGAAATAATCGGCCCTCCAGAGACAGAGCGAGACACTTAAAAGCTCTGAGTCCGCAGAGAGAGGCAGAATGCAGAGAGAGCTGGATAGGGTTAACAGTGACCATGCTAAAAGCACAGGTGCAGGTGCGTGTTCAGGAACAGGGGTCGAACGCGCACACACACACGTTAGCTCGCACACAAAGTATCCGCTACCCCAGGCTGCTCAGGAAAAGAGTGTGCGAACAGGCTCTGGGAGGTGGTCCAGGCAGGACGGTCTCTGTATTTGTCATTGAGGAGGAGAAAAAAGGAAAGGCCAGCTTGGACAGCACTTCAAATCTCTGCTCACGTTGCTTCCCCTGGCCACCGGATATTATGAAGATAGAGTATGTTAATTTTTATGTTGTTTTTTAGGGAGTAGAACCCACCAGTACATGGAGTACATGATCCCTTTCAACCAAACAGCAGAGGTTAAATGATTTAATATGTTTCGTGTGAGCATCTAGGAAAAACAGAGCACTTTTGGAAAATCTAGCAACAGATGCAGAAGCACTCCAAAACGTAGAACTGCCAACCACAGGTTTAATGGAATGATTCACTTGATGTTTTTTTTTTTCTCCTATTTTTTTCGCCCTTCTTTCCCCCCCCCCCCCCCCCCCGATCTTTCAAGGAAAATAAAAATCTCTCCTGGCTGCAGATTAAGCGTTTGACAGAGAGGGTCAACCTGCTGATGTTTTTTTTATTATTTATTTTTTTATCCTAATTTATGCGCCATCTGTCTCCTCCATCAGCACCTCCGAGACACGGAGCTGTGCTTTTCGCAAAGGCCCACCAATCCTAATGGAAAGCACAGCACTTTACAATTACTTTAAACGTAGCACAAATAAAAATTTGGCCTTTGCAATAAGCTGAAAATGGACTTTGTAGGTGCAACGGTAAATCCAGTGCATTATTTACGAGCGTGAGCGAGGTCTCCTGTGTGCGCGAGTGAGGTCTCCTGATGTGGGGAGCAGATTGCAGCATGCTACATGTTGAAATGACTTTCTGTGAATGCACTTTATCTTCACAGTGGAGAATCATCCAGTGACCTCATTTGTTCAGTTAAATGATTCAGGACTGTCTTTAGTACAATTGTCTAAAAAGGCTTTTGAGGTCTTTTTCATGCAAACTGTGAAACATTAGGTAACAGTGTGTTTTTACAAACTACAGACTGTGGAATGTTCAGAGGTAGAGCAAACTGGCTCGATTCAGATTAGGGAGGAACATTCCTCTCTATAAACAAACCTGAGAGCTTATCAGAACGTGTCTTGCAGTACGTAGTTGCAGACTGGGCAGGTTCAGAATTACAAGAAAGTATTAAGGAGGGGGGAAAAAAAGATTTGTGGTTTTAAATTAAAGAAGGAAACTGGCCGCTTTAGCATTGAGAGTTCATTGAATTCCAAGCAGAAGAATTCTGTTATACTCTGTCAGGCTGTTATTTTAGCTTCAATTAAAGTTAAAACATTCAATTATTTATTCAGTGACTCCCTAAAGTGTTTTATAGTCTTTAGAGGTAATAGCAGTAATAAAAAATGTGAATGTGTCTTACTGGACTGATTTATTACAAAAGATTCACCAGACTGTATTATTTTATAACAAATATTTCAAGAATTATATGAACAAATGAATAAAATGGTAAATAATATAAGGTAATTATTTATTTACATTTTTGTTATTATCTTTCTTTTGATTTGATCTCCATGCAATATGATGAATTATAGATATCACTTTTTAATTTTGTCAGTTAACAAATGTCAGTTAACTTAATTTTAGAATCTTCTAAAACTTCTCATTCTGGGCTTTTGTTTGTTTGTTTTGTTTTGGGTTTTGCTGTTTCTTATTTTTTTTGTAATTATAAAAAATATTCAGGTTTCATATTATTAGTCATTATTTGATACTAATAAGCACATTAAAGTAATTTTATTCAGATTTCTGCAACTAATTTGAAATTATTGTTAACTTTGATTCCTTATAAATTTATAATGTGGATAGAATCCACAAACCAAAAACTATCCAGCCGACAGGGATCCTATGGTCAGAAACAGACTATTGATGAAGGTCTAGAGGAGTTAACAGTTAAACATGATGAAAAGACCATGTAAGGCAGTTGAGATGATAACTGATGAAAAGGGCTAGTCACTATGATATATGTCATAAGTCATGTAAATGTCTATTAATGACTAGACCAAAAAGATAATGATAATTTACCACTGACAGTGAAAATAAGTCCAGAATCAGGGCTTAATCCAGTTCTTTGAAACCGGTCCTCTATAGGTAGATTTTTGACACCTACAGAGGGACTTTCACAACACATTCATGACAGAAATAAGCACTTATAAATCTTTATTCCAAGAGAAATCATTACAGCTGCATTTGTTTATTTTTACCTTGGTATTGATATCTTTAATAAAGGTATTATAATGTCCTGCTACCGGCCACATGGCTACCAAGAAGCTGAGGAGCTGCAGCTATGCGAAGGGCTATGTGAAGGGTGTACGATCTCAGAGGAAAAAAAAGAGAACAGTGAGTTTGTTAGTTTGAGGATGTGTTGTGTGTTGTTTGTGTTTTATTATATCTGAGGGTGTGGGTCATCATGGTGTGGTAGCCTTCCCCAGTGCCTTTCTGTCACTGTGATTAACACAGAGCACTTCTCATAGTGGAAATCATGGCCTTTCCTAATTCTCCTTCTAGGCTGATGCCACAGTTATGGCTTATGTAGTGTCGTGCACCCTTATGAGTGTTGCCTTTCTGTGAAGTGCTCAATATTCTATAATTATAACACTCATGAACAGCTGAACATTAAAATACTTCATTCTCAGAACACTCTGTACCACCGTCTCAACCAGTGACTCTTCTGTTCTCCATATTTATATCTATTTAATTCAGTCTGCACTGTCCTTCACTGCTGCACTTTACTTTAAATATACAACTCTGCACATGTTAAGTTTACAGGTGTGTCTGTGCGTGTATGTCACTGTATGTGTGTGTGTGTGTGTGTGTGTGTGTGTGTGTGTGTGTGTGTGTGAGTATACTTGGCAAATAAAGTCCGATTCTGATTCTAATTCTGATCTGATTCTGATAATCATTACCTTTAAATTAGACATAAAATGTGTTTCATGTTTTCAAGTGGATACAGCATTGTTAATCCAAAGGTGTCATAACATATTAAACTGGTTAACTAAAATGAATCTTAATTAATCTTAAATTATTAATTGCTTTGACTGCTATGTTGAGACCTTTGACTATTAGGTTGGGACCTTTTCTACAATCTAAAGTGCAAAACAAGAACGTATTAAGGAAGGAAATGATGGCATACACTGGGAACAGACTAAGCACATAGCATAGGAATGTTGCACATTCACAGATCAAGGCGTTGGTGACTTTTGTCTTTTTCTCTTTTTATGGTGGGGTTAATTGCCACAGCTTTATTCCGGATGGTGACTTTCTATTAAACTGGAAGAGCCAATAATAACGACCTTACTTGTTTTATTTTTTTTCATGCATTTCTAAGTGCTGTGCAAACATAATCAAGAAAGAAAAACATTTAACCGAGCATGTAAAGAGAAAGCATAAAACCAACATATAAAAATAATAATAAAAACACATGACAAGACAAAGAAAATGAAAACATACAGTCATTAAAGCTGTGAAAGGAAACCATGATTAAAAAGTAACAAGAAGACATGAGTAACTGTGACTATGATTCTAAGAATGACAGTAAAATATAATGACAGTGTGCCGTGAAAAGAACAGTGAAAAGCAAATGAATTCCAACTTTTGAATGAAACCGAAGACAGATTCTGTGTGAGTGTGTGTCTTGCCCTAGAAAAGTTGACATCATGATTTTAAATATAATATTTCAGGTGCTCTGAAATATATGCAGGTGCCAGACCACAGAGAGCTTTAAAACATATCATCATTGAAATTAAATTAGCAAGTGCCCAGAGAAATGCAGTTAAAGCGAATTTAATGTACTCCCTCCTGATTTTTAGCTCATTTTCAGTCTATCAATAGTCCTTCGAGGTAATTCAGTTAAACATGTGTTACCGTAGTCTAAGCAACCAAATAAATACCGTGATCTCTTTCAATTGATAGGGACTAAACATATTCACGGTAGAGATTAGTCTTGTTTTCACATCAGTTTAAGAGTACCGCCATGGCTCTGAAAGAAAAAGCCCTTACACAAAGCCAATTCCAAAAACATTGGGACAGTATGTAAAATGCAATATAGCAGTGATTTATAAACTTATTTTGAACTGTATGAAACAGTACAAGTACAAGATGTTTTATCCTGTAATACAACAAAAAAAATTTCAGACTAGATACATGATAAAGTGTTTAAAGAACATTTTAAACAGGTGATGCAATGATATGCATGGATATTCAAGAAGCATTGAAGAAGGGCCTCATTCTTTATGACTGAGGATGGGTCAAGACTCTGTTAAAACACTGTTAAAAATGCATTAGCAAAAATCCAATAGTTCAAGACTAATATTCCTTAGCCAAGGATTACCTTTAGAATTAGTAGATCATTTGAAGGTAAAATTAGAATCAGGTGTTTACAGTCAATGGGATGACAATGACTTGTGAGATGACATCTATCAAAGTGTGATCTTCACAACACATGTTTGTGGAAGTACATCATGGCACCAACAATGGTGATTTCTGAGGAACCTCAGAAGAGGCATTGTTGGTGCTCATCAGGCTGGAAAACATTGCAAAAACAATTCTAAATAGTTTGGACTGTGTACAAATAAAAGAAAGTCAAGACCATTATTACCCTCTCCAGGAGTGGTCAACCAACAAAGATCACACCGAGAGCAAAGTGTGGAATAATCCACAGGGTCACAAAGGAACCCAACGTAACTTCAAAGCAACTAAAGGCCTTTAGTTCGCATCACATTGGCTAATGTTAATGTTTATGTGTCCACCATCAGAAGAACACTGAACAACAGTGGTGTGCATGATAGGCTTGCAAGGAGAAACTCACTGCTCTCCAAAAAGTTTGCTAAAGATCACACGAATAAGCCAGAAGGATATTAGAACATTGTTTTGTGGATGAATGAGGCTAGATTGAGAAGCGTTATGTCTAAAAAAAAAAAAGAAGAAAAGAAAAACATCCCATTCCTACACAAGAAACTTATCCCATCTGTGAAACATGATGGTGGTAGTATCATGGTTATGGCCTGTCTTTGCTGTATACCAGCAAATTCCAAAGGAAAATGTCAGGATATCTGTCTGTGAGCTGAATCTCAAGAGAACATGGCATATGCAGCGAGACAAGAGACTTCTGATGCTCACACAGCCATATTGTCTTCATTATTGCAAAGAGAGATAAGTGACAGTAAAGCAGCCTTTTTAAGCACAGACATATTCCATACCACATATTTGATTCAGACAACTTGTCATAAGTCTCAGAAGAAAGGACTTGAAAAAAGATGCCTGAGCAGTTGTTTTTTGGCCAATACTATGCGGAGAGCTAACTAGTTGCCCACCAACTTATTAATACCTAAAAGAATAATGGTTCTGAAAATGATGGTTCCACCTTAAATGGTGCCGTAGTTACATTCTGGTGCTAGTGCACCTTTAAAGTAGCTGTTGCTTAATTTGATGTAGAGCAGAAAGGTTTAATAAACAGCTGAGAAATACAAAGCCAACTTCAGCCTCAGAAAACAAGATTTACACCATATAATCTTCCAAACAAGTATTATCAAAGGACATCAATTCATGCCTTAACTCATCAATTAATCCAAGTCATGTAAGCCCCTATCATTGGTGGTTGTAATTTCTAATTCATCATTCTATTCTATTTAGTCTATTCTAGGCTAATCTGAGTGGCATTTATCAAAAGGGGCAATATTCATGTATTGCCCATAAATTCTGTTCTCTACTTTTTCTTTCCTAATACTGTTTTTAACATGACTGTATAGAAAAAACTCACTTTTTATGAGATTTTTAGGACATGTGTGTACTTAAAATTCTATGCTTACAGTGTGTCCTTTCATACGATTGAAAATAATAAGTACAAAACTAAATTCTACTGGATTTTCTGATTTTTAAAGCAATTGTGGAGAACTCCAGTCCTGGAAGCTCAGATTTCTGCACATGTTGGAGCTTTTCCTGCTCAAACACTCCGGATGCAACTCATCGGTTTATTACCAGGTTTGGCTAATGTGCTAGAGCAGGGAGATCTCCAAATTTTGCTGGACTTTGGCCCTCAGTTGCCCACCCCTGTCCATACTAGCAACAGTTGCTACTAAAGAGAGCATGGGTCAGATAACTGTATGCTTATATAGTCTGCATTCCTCAGTTTCTTCAGGCTGTGATCTTCTCTGTGCCTTTTTGTGCGCTATGCATATAAATGTTCTGGTGCTATTTTACTTGCCATAAGCCTGAAAGGCAATTGATTTTTAACAGAACAGACCACTCTGTTTCCCCAGGGTGGATCTCTGTGCGAAAACATTGTTTCACTAGCAGAATAGCTGTAACGCATAGACATAATGTGTCTGTTTTGACTGGAGAATGTTCTTCTTCTGAAAAAACTGCAGACATACATGCTTAGGGCTGCCAGGAACCTGCGTCCCACCAGCACAGCATGAAACGTGCGAGCAACAAGTCCGAGTGGTGAAATAAGTATGCAGGTCTGGGGCTTTAGTTAAGCTGTTGTAAGTTAGCTTACACTTTTGCTTGTCAGACACCGGTGTAGGCCCGGCATAAAATGAATGTATCCCAAATATTTTGATGTTATTCAAGATGTGAAGGGTTGACAGCTGTTTTCTCGCCCGTTGGTGTTTTCTAAAATCACAGTTATTGGAGCTGAGATATTTGTACTGGACATTCTTTCTTCACAGCTCTTTTAGTGCACCTGAAAAGAGTTGCTCATGTGCTGCATCCAACCTGTCAGTAAGAATTCTTCTGTAGCGCCTACAAATCCATTTTTTGGTTGGAAGCAGAAGATGTATTATAAACATGTCGGGTTTTATCAACGATGAGGAATGAGGATTGGCCCGTTGGTGGACCGACGCCTAAATATGGTTCTGTATTCAATCTAGAAGAACCTTTGCTTCACCTTATCTCTGGTTTTGGTATTCGTTTCCATTTGTTATTAAAGTCAATACAGTTGAACACCTTTCTCAGTTAATCACACAATGAATTGTGACACACTGGATGACATCAGTGGGTCTGGAGTGCAGCGACTCTGGGGAATGTTACAGTAATAGTCTGGTCGGATCAGGAGTGGCTGATGGAGTCGGCGGCTGGAGCTGGAGGCACCTGTGCGGGGTAATGAAGCTGTAGCAGTGGGGGCTGCACTGCTGCAGACTTATAGGGGCTGTCAGAGCAGCAAAACTGCGGCCATGCCGTCACACGACCTGATGGATCCCAGGACGAGAGGCTCAATGAAGCTGTCCGGCTCGCCGGCGACCGCCTCCCTGAGCCAGACCAGGTTCACACACATGATTTGTGCAGACTTCACTTTGAATCAGTGGGACGTTCTTTCTACGCTTGTCTTGTAGAGCGTGGCCTGGATTGCTAGTTTAAAGCAGTAGGAATCTTTAATGTGGTTGTTCTTCCATATATGTCTTAAATTAAATCATTCCTCTGTTACAAACTTTTTGGGAACTGCTGTTTGGTCCAGACTTCCTTATTTTATCTCATCTTACAGCGGTTACTAATTAAAATAGCTAGTTGATAATCTCTCCATTATCTGATAAAACACTTTTACTATTGCTTTATGCTATCTTAGTTTGTAACTTTGTGTAGTTCTCAGTAGTCCCAGCTAAGGGTGCTCTATACACACACAGAGAGTCTGATATTTTTAGTGCATTAACCTGGCCACACTCTCAGGATTCTGTTGTCCTATTGGCTATTTACACTTCCAGGTATATGTACGTCTGAGTAGCACTTTGGTCCAGCGTAAAGTAAAGTTTTGTTGTTCCAGCTAAATTTACCCAAGGGAATGGTCGACTTGGCTACAGAAGCCTGCTTCCTTTTACACTACCACTTAAAAGTTTGGAACCACAGTGAAATGTTCTTGTTTTCAATGGAGTAGCCTTCGTTCCTTAACGCAACAATGGACTGACGGGTCTCTAAAGAAAGTTGTTTCTTTCTGGTCATTTTGAGTCTGTCAGCAAGCCATCAACTGCTGATGCCTCAGATACTAAACTAACCTAGAATGTTGTTCTCCCTTTTATACTCACTTATTAGTAGAATGTTTTTCAGCTGTGCATCACAATTGAGCAAGAGTGTCCTAACAACCAATTAGTCCAATAACATCCTTAACTTGGATTGGTGGCCGTACCAGGAGATTTAGACAGAGGACTGAGAATTGCTGATAATAGGACTATATGCAAAATAAGCCTCTATACAAAAATAGGCTTTAATGCAAACATTTTTATTCTTTAAAAATCATCTGATACACTTAAATGAATTGTGAAATGAACAATATTTTTTGTGAATTGCATGAAATTAAATTCTAAAGTGATCCTAAACTTTTGAGCGGTAGTGTATATGTCATGCCAACTAGCAGACTAGTGACTGGTCCCTTTGCCCTACCACTGAATTTCCTTTTCCTACAGTAGAAGGCAGTTCTTCCCCATGTTAAGTGGCGAAAGGCAGCACACTCTCTGTAGAGAGTCTGGCAGTGTGAGACCAAGTTCACAGTGACACAATGCTGATGATGTGATAGCTTAAATGGTAAAATGAAACTCACGGTATTTAAGCCCAATGTTGATTTTTGTACAACCACTGTGACTTGGCATGCTAGGTCTTGTCTTTGTCTTTTAGCAAAAAAGCTATTTACAAAGATAAACTAAAATAACTGGAGCAAATCATAAAAAGAAATTCCTGAATACTCACTGAAAGGAAAAGCAGGCTTTTTTTATTTCATCTTGCAAAAAGGGAGAAATGTTTTCGCGGAATACAATCAAATAGAAACACTTTATACCCGTGTCTATGGGGGTGATTTACATAGCTCCTCCTTTTTCTACCTTCTCAGTATACAGAAATATATGTTTTTTCCCAATCAGTCTCAGATGTCTTCCTTAATAAACATGATGGTTGCATGTCATTTCACAATACACTCTTTCTCTCTGCTACTGCTGAGTTTGTACCTTTCTGCTTATCTCTGTCTGGTTCTTTACAGCCCTCAAGAATGCAGCCTGAAAAACAGACTGTATTCTTTCCAGTTATGAGTTTATTATAAAATAGATATCCAACTTTTCTAGAAAAGGAGGGCCCCCGGTCTACTATCAACAGGTGGAGATGCAATGTTATCAACCAGACCATGCTCACTCCGGCCTCTGGGTTTAAATTAAGGTTGTTGCACTGACATGAACCAGAGTTTCTGGCCTACAGGTCAGGCTGTGTATTAACTGTGTAATATTAAATGTCCCTATTTAAAATAAAATACATTCGTTTTATCAGCATTGTGTCATTGGAAAGTAGGGGTAGGGGTCTGTTAGTGTTTTGCAATATTAACAGTGTACACTGTATCTTATCATGGACACTTTAAAATACATTCACTTCATTCAAAAAAGCTGCCCATATCACTCATAAACCAGAGACACCGCCACTGCTGTGTGGTGCCCTGATCATGTGTTACTGCCCTTGCTGTAAAAAGAAGATGACGTGACCCTAGAACTTTTTCCCTCTATGAACACAATAAAATCAAGTGTATTTTGGCTACAGGAGAAATCAAGCTGGCCAGTGTGCTCAATGTGCGTGACGTTGGTAGCAAACATGGTAGCAAAGACCAGAAATAAAAGAAAGAAGATGACACATCTTACTCCCAAGATAACCCACGTTACTCAGCACACTTAAGGTTAGCTTGCAATTCTATTTGAAAAAATTAATTAAATTTGAGTTCTACAGACTGACCCATACCTGACAAGGGTAATAGCTACACAGTCTAGTGTTATGTCATGTTAATCACCAGTCAGTTTACTATAGAGAAAATACTACCATGTGGTGAGTAGTGAATGAAGAACAGGTGAACCTTTATGAACTTCATGAAGCAAATTCTTGCTCAGTGCTTGATAAGTTTCAGGTAAACACTACAGAGTTGCTCACCAATAATTATTAAAAAGCAATAAAAATAAATTTCCTTTTAAAGATAATAATTATGACACTAAAGTTTGATTTTACATGCCTACTACAGATTTAACTTGACATCAGAGTTAGTCAAATGATAGCTTTTAGAATAAGCATCAATGCATGTTCATGCAGGTTTATGTCAGTTATAATGCAGAACTCAGAGGTGTCATGTAGCATTTTGGACATTGCCATACACTAAATTGTTATCATAATATACTACATTAACATAATGATTTGCAAACATGATTAAGACACTACTGTGTTGATACAATGTACTATTTAATGAGGAAATTGTGTAAATATCTAGAAATTCAGGGTTAACGTTGTGTGGCTTCAAGCCATTAGGAACCAGTAAGAACCTGTATTTACCTCCAATGTTTTATGACCTATTAGTTTGCTTAAGGAAGATTAGTTCAGTATGCTGCCCAGCAAGTGGCAAAGATAACTGGGTTAAAGATCTGAGGCGTGTAGCATAGTTTTCTTAGAATTTGGACGATGCTGTTGTACTAAGAATCGGATATAGTAAAGCAGACGTTTGTGCCCTTCCAGTTGTGTGGTCAGGAAGAATGTGTGGTATGTGAGCTGCGGTTTGGAGGGTGTGTTGAGAGCAGCCACCTCTACAGCTCTGCTCAAGCTTCGTGCTCTGCGCTGCTAAAGAGGCCAGCACCTGCTGCACGATTACTGCTTTATTGTCATAGCAACCCTGAGTTCATGGCATTCTTTTTTAATTAATCAGTCAAGATCAAACAGCTCTAATCACAGATCTGGTTGGTGGGGGTTGAGCAAGAGGAGATATTAAGGACACAACTCTTATGAGTAGGGAAAAAATCCAATCAAGGCGATGTAGGATATGTGGCATCATGTTTAGGAGCAGATTTTACTGAAGTGATAAGTAATTATACCAACGGAGAGCTTTTCTTTAGATGTTTCTCCTTTTGTTGGTTATTTGGCGAGCGCGCTGGTCGGGGCGCTGGGGAGTTTATAGTCCAGATGTAGGCGGTCAGGCCAAAGGGAACCTGCTGCATGCTTCACAGATTTCAGCACTTGCGCTCACCCGGAAAAGCCAATCGGCTCGTTGAGAAAGATGGCCGTGGGGGACGTGAGGTGGAGCTGTGATACCTCCCCTGATGATTCCGACTCTAGCAGTCACTCATTCACTCCTACATTTTTAATATTCAACAGCACATGTGCATATGTGGACATAACCACTAAATTACCCGTTTAGTTTAATTTTCATTTGAAAGTGCGACTGGTTTTAAATGGACTTGTTCTTCTTAGCATCTAATAGTATTTTAGTCTTTAAGGAGCAAATTGTAAGATGATGCAACCTGTTGAGTTGATACACCAAACAACAGCAACATATGACCAGAAAGTTGTGCTGTCCACCCTTATCATTAGAAACAAGGACAACTCTTCTTCATACCAGTCTAGATGAAATGTTGCATGCTCAGCAGCATATTCCATACCTTTACTCCCTATGTCAGTGGTATTTAATTAGAGTTCAGTAAGGATTTCCTCAGGCCAAGATCCGGACAGTCATAATTTCTAACGTGTGTTATGATTCAGTGCTGCATCCTGTTTACTGAAGTAGCCTAGTATCAGCATCTTATACCATCAGCTACTGAAACACCAACACATCACACATACCGTTCAGTATATTTCAGTATATTTACTGTTTAAATGCTGAACTGAATTAATTATTTATAAACTTCCAATAAATATTTTTACTCACTTGAAGTAAATGCAAGGGCTACATTAATAAAAAAAACTGAATGAAAAAAAGTGCATCTTATAGTGTTTATTTATAGAAACAGTAAATAAAGCAGTGTCTTCTCGTTAACTCAGTTTCATAGCTTGACCTGTTGGTTTGGAGCTGCCTGTGGGAAGAATAAACATAAGTCTCGGTCCATTACCGGATAAAACAGTCAGGTTTCCTCGTCAACTTTCCTTTTTCAGAGCATGTTATTCTTTCTCCGACCTGCTTTACTTTCTGACTGCTGCTTCTCGCTTCGTACCTCGCCTGTATGCGTGCCGCACTCCCAAATATGCACAGATCTGATTGGCTAAGGAGCGCCTTTGGTGATCTTACAATGCAGCCGATCGGTCTTGTGGTTAATGCGCCACAAAGTGTGTTACTTCTTCATCCTCTCATTTTAGACTGATGTCAGACTTGGTATTATGAGACAAGGTGGGCCATGGTTAGCTGGTTAGCATGCTAACTTAAGTGGATATCTCCAAAACACTATACATTTTCTTTTATATACTGTCCAAACTGTTATTTCTCCACGTTCTTTTAATACTTTTAATTACATTTGGAAGGTTTTAAACTAAGAATCTCAAAAATGTAATAATCTTTGATAGATATTTTTAACTGAGGTGATTTTTTAATTTTGGAACGAGATAAAGCTCTGACTTAATGCTCCAAGGACCTTCAGTAAGATTTCAGTTTAGGCATATTAAGTTTATTTAACAATAATCATCTGAAGAGTTCTTTGGATGGCAAAGAAAACACTTTGCTTGTTACAGTGTTCTAAAGACTTCTTTTTGTTTGATTAATTCCTTAAATTTCCTAACTCAGCTTCTTATTCAGTCGAGTAAATAAAGGCCATGCATGCTGACTTTTTTATTAAGCTAATATTTAAAGCTTTTTCTAATAAAAATATATACATATCTTATGAGGGTTTTTTAATGTAATAGACCTAAAATCACACTATTCAAAATCATGATGACTTGAGTCAGAGGAGCTAAACCAAACCTTCTCATCCATCTGCTGGAATTAAAGCAAATTTCTCCAAGGCGTTCAGTGATGGAGGGAAGTTCCTACTGGGAATGTCAGCAGGGGATGTCTATATATCTATTTCCCTCTCCTTTAAAAAAAGAATTCAAGGTTTCTAATGAATGCAACAGTCCTGCTGGCTCTAGTAGTGTCTGATATACAACAAATGCCACCAAGACATACTGGACGGTTCAGAAGCGATGACTATTAAAGTGTGCTCAGTCAGAAGGGGTGGCCAGAGCAGAGTAAGCGGACTGCCAGATTTGGTAAAGTCTGTGCTTTTAATCATCTGCATCATCTGGAGATTTGAATGGGCTGATGGGCTAATAACTGTCTCTGCGATTCTTCTATGGCTCCTGACTATGAGGGACTGAGGCTAATTTCACCGTGCATACACTGGTCAGGTGCATAATGTCACCATTGTCAGCATCAGTACCTTAACTACACATAGTTACAGTGGGGTACAATCAGCCTCAAAAACGCTGATCGGTCCATCTCTATAGACAACCATCAAATAATATGAAATTTTACCCAGACTTCTATGCAGAATTATTCTAGGTCTGTGATTTGTCTTGCATGCGCACTATGTTTAAGATCTACCCACGGATTTTCAGTGATGTTGCACACAGCAACCGTCCAAGTACATTTACAAAAATGTGATTTTTTTTTATAGTTTGCTGCAGAGATTGTTTACCTTTTACTTCAACTACTAGTTTTAATGAAATAATTACATATAATATAGCAGTATAATTACTATATAAATATACAAATACAGCATAAACTTATTTTAAGTAAGTACTCACCACTGAAGGAAACTGTGAGAGAAATGTTCTTGGCTATCATGAATCAAAACACAGTAATACTGTTTGTCTTTCTTCCTATCAGACTTCTGGCTTTTAACGATTAACCACAAATTCCAGATTTCTCTTGCAGATATGAAAGCAGCTTCACACATGTTCACTTAAGGCACTCTTTTGTGTATGCTGGAAGAGCTTTTGTTGACCCAGCGATGTTGCATGTAAAGTGTGTTTCTGATCTCTTTCCTTTCGTGTTTTATTAATTTCCCTCTGAGGAATATTTGGCCTCTGTGGCTTTTATTCACGTTGTGCTCAGAGGAGCCCCATAAAACACCTTCCTGAAAACATAAACAGGACACACTTTTCATAATCGACTAGCCTGGATTACGCATGACACTTAATTACAAGTATATCATACGCCAATGGAGTTAACATCTAGTGCATCCATTGTTTTTGGAGCGGACTGTGATTTGGGGAATTGGAAAAGTATATCCTATTTCTCTTTCCTCCTCTGTTCTCTACAGGAGCGCAGAATATTCTCTATCTGATAGATGGGCTCTGGGCCATCTGTTGCTAGAATTAGCCTGCTGTGGTGCTTCTCCACGGGGGTGTAAAATGGGCTGTTTGCCCTCCTTTCCTTCCTCCCCGTTCAAAAACGTGAACTTGGCTTGGTTTTTTAATACAAAGGAGGAAAAAACGTGAAATGAACACAAAGGCCACTCCAGCTCTCCGGTGCCTCTTAAATAAAGAGTACAGCGAGGGCCTGCGGAGGAAGAGATGTCCGACGCAGAGCTCTTTTACGTCGATGACTATTCATAAGAATGGAATGAAAAAATAAAAGTCCTGAGAGTAAAAACACTGCTACCCTTTGGCCACCGTCCAACAAACATATAGCCCCAGCTGTATGGTGCTTGCATTATGCTTGCACTTACTACCGAAATTCCTTCTTGGTTATTTAAATAGCAATTGCTCATGTGTGCTATTATTCTAACATTACTTACATGTGGTATTAGAGATTGCATTGCCCAATGATTTAATTCATCATATAAGGCGTTGGCCTGGACAATTGATATTTGCCCTGGGTTTTAAACAATGTTTGTTTATGAAGTTAGCAGTATATAAAGGCTACTTGCATATGGACTTCACAGCACATGTTAAAGCATTGAATAACAAAATACATAAATAAAAAAAATACAAATAAACTGTAAAAACCAATACTACAGTATTCATGAACAGTATTAGCAAAGTAATAAATGTTTTCTGAAGTAAGTGACATTGTATTGATATAAGGGCCCTTAAACTAAAAGGGAATACAGTGCTGTTCATAAGGCTGCATGACATCTACATAAGCTTGGCAGGACAACTGACCTTACCCTACATAAATGTGCAGCAATGTTTATTCCAGCATTGCTTATTATTATCATTAGTCATATGGGCTACTTCAGTTAACTGGCAGTTGTACATTAGCAGGTGTAAACTTTATAGTACTTGACACCTATTGGTATAAGCATTTGTAAACATCAATGTAGGGTTACGTCAGTTGTCATGTTACAAGCATGTGCTCTATTCAGAACACTCCTATGAATCTTCATTCCCAAAATGCAGAAGCTATAAAACATTTCAATGTTGTAGTGCGAATGCTGATAAAACATGATATATGTAAGCATCTATATGTAAGCAGTGCTCAAACAAAGCATTTCTGGAAAAGAATACTCCACACGTATGACAAATAAGAAAAATAAATAAGCAGGAACAAGCATGGACTTTATATGGAAGAATGAAATCAATTACATAAAATAAACAAGATTGTTGTTGGTAAAGATCACTGATATGCTGACTAAACAATAACAGCAAGCAATCATTACATACACCCCTTAGAATGCTTGGTGCAGTAAAAAGCAATTACTATGTTACTATTTCACTCTCTGCCCATGAGGGTAGCACAAATTATAGGTTCCAAGGGCAAAGTATTTATTTTTAATTACACACGTGATCATCATTTTAAACACGTTATTTCAATAATTTTATACTTGTAAATCCAACTTATTGACAAACTATTTTCCAAATTTGTCTCCTTGTATTTCTAAAGCAGTGGCAAAGTAATGACTTGATAATTACTTAATATCTATTTATGAATTGGACAGGATCTGTTTATTCTATTTTTTGCCCCATACACCATATAGTACACTTTTTATCCTTGCAGTGATCTTCTTTTAAATATTATGAGAACACGAGTTACTGTACACGCAATGCCCCAGAGGGTACGTTTTATCTGATAAGCCTCGAAAGCCGAACTGATCGCTAGGTTCAAACTCTTCTGAGTTGCAGAGATTTCAGAGATATCTGCTAACCCCTTCTTGGGCAACGCACCAAGCCACACGGCTTGGAAGCAATTTCCCTGCATTTTTACTGATTGCTTTTTGTTGTTTAAAGAGGGTCACAATAGACTGTCTGATTAATCAAAACAGCTTCCATCTGGCACATAATTGAACTGGGCACCGTGTGACTGAATAATATTCATGTTTAGAGAAAGTGTACACTTGGGATAAGGACGTTCATAAACACGCCAAGGGCAAAGACGTTATGAGGATGAAATGCTTTATCAGTGAAGTATCAGTGGAGCTGTTGTGGGAAGCACTTACAGGTGAGCTGATCTTTCTCATCAAAAACAGAACTACCATGTACTGTACATGTAAAAACGAGGTGCAAAAGTTCTGATATGTGCTGATGCATTGATTTATAGGTGACGGCTGACTGTTTCCAAAAGTCCCATCCCTCAGTTACTGTTGACTTTCTATCCAACGTTCAGCTCTTTCCACCTGGTAGCATCCATAACACTTGTGCTAACAGACTTTCAAGCTCAAGCTCAGCAACACAAAGTAAAATGTAAAAGCAAAGGTTACTAAAAGCATGTTATTATTCAACAACATTGCAGGGGGTTCACTGGTGACATATATGTTTAGGACTTGACAGTGTAATTTAGATTAAAAAAGGTACATGTGTTTACTCAAAGCTGTGCCTTCAGATGAGCTTATGCAAAAGCTAAAGCTGGAACCAGGCAATGGTAAATGCTGAAGAGAGCATATCATCTTTTACAGGATGTTTTCTTATGGAACAATATAAATGGTATTGCAAGTGTGTTAATATGTATCTCCACACAAAATGTTTTAACAGTAAATGTGAACGCTGTACAGTCCTGTTTAGTTTTACTGATTAAATAAGCTAACTATCAGTACATAAGTTAAGAAAAGCCCATATTAAAATCATTTTGGGCTAATCTAGTAACTCAGCTTACTGTGAGGCAGCATAAGTCTGTCTGTTAATAGTTTTGTCGCTGAGCTGTGAATGTAGTTTACCATCTAGATTAAGCATCAGGAACAAAATAGAAAGAGCACCATCTTCCAGATAAGAGGGGAAACATTTAGATTTCTCCTCAGTAACACCTTTCCACATCACTTAGCATAATAGTTCTGACTCATTTGCTTCCACCACCATATACCACTCATACACCAGATGTTAAAGTAAAAAAAGTACTTGGTGTATTGTTTTATAATTCCATACACGCATGAGCCAAAACATTGGGATCTTTCAAAGATATAACATTACTGCAATACATGTTAAAGTCTGGGTTATATTAGGCATATAGTCAGTAATCATAGTCAGAATGCCCATGTTAACCCCAGTCCACGATTGAAAGCACCTGCAATGGGCCTTCGAGCATCGGAATTGAACCACAATGGGGTTCTGCTATGGCAGTGGCCGCTTTCAGCAGGATAATAAGGCCTGCCACACCAAACACAAAGTTTGGGAATGGTTTGAGGAACATGATAAGGAGTTCAAGGTGTCATTCTGGCATTTAAAGTCTCAGTCTGCAAGGCCTTCCATGCTGGAACAACAAGTGCAGCAGCTCTACCTCACAACTTACAGGACTTAAAGGATCTGCTGCTAACGTCTTGGTGCCAGATATCACATGCTTTGCTCCCTGCTTGAGTGGGTCAGAGCTGCTTTGGCAGCACGCAACAGACAAACAGCAAATTTGACAGGAGGTCATAATGTGTTGGCTCATTGGTATATATTCCACTACTGTGTAAACACTTTCTTCATTGTATTCATGATAGTTTAACACAATGCTAAAGCATACCAAAATATTTAAATTGGGTAGAATTGTGGTGAAATTTGAGATTTCACAAAGCTTCAAAGTGTTTCCTTAAAAATCGCTCTTATTTAAAGTTCATTAGAATAGAGTTACACCCAGACAGAGGTGGGATTTGTGCTGTGGCCACTGGACTGGCACTTTGAGACACAGTAGAAGCAGCATTCGAGCAGTCCGCCTTTGGGCTGAGCAGTGAGGTAATGCATGAGAGACTTATTAAAGCTCAGGACAGAGAAGTGTGTCGTCATATGTGTGCATAATCCAGAACACTGTGTCATGATCAAAATCAGCTGTGGTGCCCATGTGGGTGATGAAAGGTGGGAGTGGGTGAGCCCTCCTATCAAACGGTATACCCATATCCAGCCACAGACCTTTGTCAACAGCAGCTTCAGGGACAAAGCAGAATAACTTAGCCCTGTCGACTGCCAATCATGTCATATTAAAATCTAAGAAGCTTGTTTTAAGAAGGAAGTGCTGTTGCTACGATACTTTTTTTTGTTTGGCTTTGAACCGCCTCAACATACTATGTCAAAACGGAGAACTCCTGTTTCGAAACGTCTCGTAAAGACTAATGTGCTTGGCGTGTTTTAAATTAGGATAGCATTAGACCATGATTTGTCCGTTTTTCTGATATGAAAACTAGAGCTCAGCCGCTGACCACAGCCTGATTGTGATGTACAGTTGAGGAGATTCTGTCTATAACTCAGTAAGTAAAAACAGCCCTCTGTAAGCTACCATCTGGACATGACACCACTGCTGATAGGAAGGAATGAGTGACACTGAGAGAGACAGGCATTTTTCAGCCATGAGTCATTTATAGCCACCCTTTCCCCTCTCATATGGCAGGGACGAGGCAGAGCAGAGCCGATCTATTCCTCAGTAAAACTCCTTCGCAGAAATAAGTGTGACTTTCGGGGTACAAACACTGTTGCTGAGGTGCCGTTAGTTATGGAATCTATTAGGGAATCATTTTTCTTTACACAAAGATCTTTTCTATTGTTAAAAAGCTGAGTTATGAAAGCTACATACATCTTTTGTCCTAAAAGTGAACATGTGGTATTAACCTTAAAGGACCATGTTGTACATATGCTTACATTCAAGGTCTCAGTGAAATTTTAGGTGATACTACCTTCATGAGATTACAAGATTTTTAGACAAAGCAAGGCGAACTTCGTCTCCACAAGAACTGTCCCGAGGCCTTAACATTTACCTTGACAATACTTTTTCTACTACTGTAAAGCTGGTTAACTGACCATGTCTGGTTTGCTGGCTTGGACTAGACTGTAATATCAGTTGTAACTGACCTGTCCCTGCTCTGTACACAGCTTCTTCAGCTTTTGGGAAGTGACTTCTACTAAAATGCTGATTGCAATAGTAGCAGATTTAGTCACAATGCCTTCATTTACAATATAAGCTTTTATATTTGGTAACACTTTACTATAGGATATTTGAGGTCATTTACACAAGCTTGTCTTGACAATTGACATAATCCTATGTAAATGGCTAAAGGAACCATTATGACAAATGAAGCGCATTGGAACAAGCATTTGTAAACATTTACGTAAGCTTATATCAGATTCCATGACATATGTTTGTTGGTGCCATGTAGCATTATGAACCCTACAGTAAAGTGTTACCATCAAATTCATGTGTGTGAAAAGTCACACCAGGGGAAAGGATTGTAGCTTTTATTGTGTACTCAAGCTAATATTAGTAAGGTGGGGTTTGCAGTCAACCTTGTTTTGATTACCTACAACATGTCGAGCTTGATAGCATAGAACGTAAACAGGGGGCTCAACATGATAAACTGACCCTAAATAAAAGACATTATCATTTCCCATTCTGTTGTATTGGACTTCTCTAAAGCTTGAGCAACCTGGCAGCAGATACTATGAAGGAACACATTTGTAGGCAAAGCATGACTCGGTCAATTCCCAATTTTAATGCTGTTTTAGTCTAGGCTTAAGCTTAATCTGTGTCTGGGAAACCTGCCCACAGACGCGGCGCAAGAAAAACGAACACAAGTATTTAATTATGCTCTTGATACATACAATGAACACTCGATCTTGATGCTAACCAGCATAGAAACGTAGAGCTGTAATTGAATTTAAGAATTTAAGCAACCTTGCATGATTATTTGGTCCAAAGGTAAAGCAAAATCACAATTGAATCAGCCTGATTATCTCTGTGTGAGCATCTATTCCACCATCCCCAAAGTGTACCACTCTCCCAATGGCCTCGTGATATCATTTGTTGCTGTGCGCATGATGACATCACACATGCATGTGGTGGCCTTTACCTGGCCTCTGTCCTCCCTCTCGGATACAGGAATGTTCCGCACATGCTCTCACACCATTTGGCATGTGTTTATTGGCAGAGCAGGGTAAAATGTTCAAGGTGTCTGTTTGACTTGGACCAATTGTAATCTTTTAAACAAACAAACTTGCGGTGCAGGGCCAAGACTCAACACCCTGCTGGCAAGGCCCTGCGGAGAGCAATGCTATGAATGTTACCTCGCTTCCCACACAAACACATCGCGCAGAGCCCCCTGTGCCTCGACGAGGGCCTTTTTATTTGTGCAAGCGGTCCGCGCATTCATATTTTTTCCACTAGCATTTTTTCTAATCACATTGCTTCCAAATGGAAACAATCAAGCCAATGAAATGAGCTCCTCCAGAGCTCTTCCAGCAGAGACTTTGTTTGCGGTTATTGTTGTTCCGAGATGTTTATTGACTGTCCACTTCCACTCTCTGCCCCCCCATCGATTTCCTTCCCCACACATGGCTGGCCCTTGGACCAGGCCTCCACTTGGCTCAGGTCATTTTGGCTCATTGGGTGCTGCTGACCCATGAAGCTACCGTCCATCCGACCCCCCCCAGTGTTTCCTACGGGTCCATCATGAATGGACCATTGGTGTGCATCCTGCCAAGGTGTGGCCTCCTTGTCTGGGGGCCCAGCAACTGTCCTTTGGAGGGTGATTTATGGACGCCGAGGGCTCGTGAGTATCGAAGTTAATGTCAGAGGACACTCCAGCCTCTAGACAGCCATGACCTGAGTTTCTTCCTGCTCGGCATCCCTCTCTCTCTGTTCTCTGAAACACAATCCCTGCAGCATCGTCCACCACAGAGGACTGCAAATTAGTTCAACTTGTGCTCTCCGTAGTCTACAGGTCTGCGCCAAGCACTGCTCTGCTTTAGATTTGTTATAAGCTATTAGTGCATATGACCTGATAAGGGAGTGGCCAGCGCAGCACAAACATCCGTCTCCGAATACATCCGTCATAGCCCACATGTGCTTACGGAAATGAGATCTTTTCTTTTTTTTTTCTTTCTGGAGCGCCTTGAGTCGAATATTTAGGTGCATCAGCTGGGCTATGAGAGCATCTCAGGTTCATATAATCCCTAATAAACTTTCCAGAGTTTCCTTGTGTTTTGAGTAAAGAATGCGCCACGTCCAAAAACCAAGCGCAGCAGTTAAGCTAATGTGTAGGCGATCTGAATGGAAACCTCTAAAGGTTTGTTTGGCCTTAGCTGATTTGAAGAAGGCAGTCAGCATGGAGTGAGTGTCTGTTTATGTTTATCACTGCTAATCCGAGTGACGATCATCAAAAGATGTTCTTTGTTTATAAAAGACAGAGTGCACCCACTCTCACATATATATCTCCTGATCATCTTCAAAAGGAGACACTTGATCTGTTTAATTGAATTTGCTTTGGGTCTTTGAGCGTCTTTCCGCAATTAGACAGTAACAGCGTGCGAGCTGTAGATGTCTGACCACAGCACTATCAAAATAAAAGGGGACGGCAGCCCTTAAACATGCATTTCAAAAGCAACAAATCCACGTCTTCTTCTCTGAGTTCCAATCAAGCTCCTTGATGTTGTAGGCACCGACAAGCGTTTCACTGATGAGACCAAAATAGCTGCTTTTACAGTTCTAGGCATCCACCAGGCAAGTATGAGGTACCAAAGTACTAGATCATTAGTTTGGGTAACCACAAAGTTCCTGAAATACATTACACTGAAATACAGAACATGTTCTAGACATTAAAGAAGAAGAATTCAATCAATTTTACTGCATAATTAAATGGCTGATTATGTAAACAAAGTCATTGAAAAGGCTTAAATGGAATTATCTAAATGACTAGAGAACCTCCGAGTAGTTAGATGTAATGCTGATAATGGTAAAATAGCAGTTTTCTTTGGGGACTGTTCTACCTTACATTGCCCTGCATATACCCCTCCACCTTGAGCAGATCAAAAAACATATGTTTCAGGTCAAACTTTTCCATTTTTTTTATCTCAAAACTATCATGAAGGAAACCTTTAGGCATCATTTAAAGTTTTTGTAACCTTTCTATGTACTAGCCTTGTATCATGTAGCTTTTACAGACAGTAACTCCTTCAGATGTCTGGTTCCTATCATCGCCACTATGAATCATTTTGACTCTGTAATTCTGATTCTGTTCCTCTAGAACGAGACATTTCACATCAAACCACTCTGAAAGACCTGAATTAGCTTTGTTTTGCCATAAATGTGTCATATAACCTACCTGGCATTTACAGTATAGCTTTTTAAATGACAAATTATACATTTTATTGACCTTTTGTTCAAATATGTTTATACTTATAGCCTTTAGAATTTTTTACTATGACCTTTATTTGATTAATATCTAGAACTTATCAGCCAGACCCTGATGTCTTGTGCACTTTCGCCCCAAAAAACAACTGTGGACCTCGCAATTACTCAGTTAAAAACTAGAACATAAAAATAGAATAAAATTGTGTAGAGTCAGTGTTTTGTGACACTCTGCACATCTGAACATGCATCATCTGCTGCATTAGCTTTAGCACACTGTATTTTATACATAGGACCTTAGCAGAAATATCAGATTGTTTTAAAAACTGAAATTATAATGTACTACAGCTGCAGGTTAAGGACATAAAGGACAACATTTATGAAGAGCATTTCCGCTGCATTTTATGCATCTGAGGATTAATGTCATACGTATGGAACATGAAAAAGAAAAATGGCATTCATTCATTCATTCATTCATTCATTCATACATTTTCCCTAACGCTTATCCTCCTGGGTCATGGGGGTCCTGGAGCCTGTCCCAGTGCTCATTGGGCAGAAGGCAGGAAACACCCTGGACAGACTACCAATCCATTAAAGGCAAGACACCCACACACGCACACACACACCTAGGGGTTATTTTTATTATCTCCAAACTACCTGAGTGCATGTCCTTGAACTGTGAGAGGAAACTGGAGCACCGGAGGAAACCCAAACAGACATGGGGAGAACATGCAGACTCCAGCACACAGTTGAACCCAGACCTTGTATTGCTGTGAAGTGACAGTGCTACCCACTGCACCCCTTGTCACCCACTCTAGAAATTACATAAACAAATTCAATCTAACAGTTTGTATGTGATATTAACAAAATATTTTGTGCTAAAATGATATATATTGATATATTGATTTTGTGCTAAAATGATATATATATAGCAATGGGAAAACCAAATGATGTATATTATGTACATGTACATAATATACATGTAGGAATATTATAAACATTGTAATCAGGGAATTCAATGTAAAAAGAATTAATTAATAGATTACCAAAGCTCTGTGTGATCACAAGGGTTTTTTTTTACCAAGGTAGTTACTAGGACAGAAATATTTGTATGGTCATAGTCAGAACAAAATTACATGTAACTGATAACAAAGGGTGCACAATTAGAGTCACAATAGAATCAAATCGAATTTAAATAGAGAACCAATTTTGCTTTTAGGAATTTAAAATAAAGAGTAAATAACAATATTTATACTATGACTTTCTGGCTAACAGAAAATATTTCAGGCAATAAACAGGCAGAGAAAAATAAGCCATCAGTTAATTTATGTTTATAGTTAAATAGATATGGATCATATGGAAGTGATTTTGATTGATCAATGATGATCTACTGTACAGTCTTCTGTCATTTTACTATAATTACAGTACATTTGTATTAAATCGGGAATTCCAAATTTGTTTAAAAGTTAATAGTTAAATTTTTAAGATGCAACAAATGAAAAATGGTTAAAGTTCAAAATTGTTTACAGTAGTTGTGATTGGAACCAGACATTTTACAGAGTTTAATGCCTCTAAAAGTTTCTTCACAGAATTAAAACAAAATAAAATAATTTAGCTATATGATTTTGGCTTAAACTGCATTATTAACATTACATGTGTATATGTAAATTCACTGCTTGCTCTGGACAGCTCATGAAATGGCAATATTTGTGTTGTAGACATAATGATCCCTGGTTGACATCACCACCATTATAAAGACATCAGTCGGTACATTGCTCTACAAAGACTAAAAAGACTCTGTAAGACTTTATTCACGTTTAAACGACTGAACTATGCAGACGTTTTATCAGAGGAGTTTCTTTTTAATTACTCGAATGCTAGCTTGGTCTCACTGCGCTGTGAATAATGCAGTATACCATGCAGACTGTATCCTGTGCTCCTTATGTCTGGAGACTTATGACTGCATTCTATTGACACCTGGTGTTCAGAGGCCTGTTAGGAGCCACTGAGCGTGAGCCGCCATGAAGCAGCCACTGAAGTGTTAAGCGCACTCACAGGAGCCAGTCCCATCTCTTATATACCCTGGTCTTCCTCGTGGCTATGGAACACTGTGCCAGGTCAATGCCGAGTAATGAGTGCGTATGGGCGCAGTAACTCAGGGCAGATGCTTTGTCGGCATCAATTTCTTTAGGTACTACTCATGCGTTGCTCTCCAACACTTGATCTTGAGTTACTTGAGAAAGGTCTATGCCTGCCAGCTACGTTTGAGTGAAAGCATGGCACGTCAAGCGACTATGGATATGGTTTGATTGTGATATTGAAAATGGCTGTAATAGATGATCCCGGGAGATTAGATAACTATTGTTGAATATTGACTGCATGAAAAGTAAGCCATTTCGTCTGGAAGGTCATGCTCTTTTTTTCCATATTTTGTTCCTCTGCTGTGTTTGGTTAGTCCTTTTTTTTACACAAAGGCCTGCCATACATTATGCGGGATAAAAAAAAGCTAATTTGTATGATTTACTGCATAAACACCTCATTGAGTTTTGAGCACTGCACAGGCTGGAGCTAGTTAGCCTCACATTGGGAGTTCCTCCATGAGCAACTTCCATGCAGCACTCGAGCATGTAACAGACATGACAAACACAGAGGCCTTCAAGATTAAGTGGGGTAAGAAAAAAAAAACAGCCTGACAGTCATAGTCTTCCTTACGCTCTGAAGCTCAGGTCGGGAGTAGCCCCCTAAAGCCTCGTCAAACAAATGGCTGAATGGTGGTCTATAGCTGCAGTGCACCGTGCTGCTGTTGGGACTGAACCATACACGTCTGATTCTTTTGTGTGCGCCCTTTTTTTTTTCTCGCCTTTTGTGGCCGTCTTGCTAGACATTCCAAAGCCCAACAAAACGTCCACTTCCCAATTGCAGTGCATTGTTTATTGAGGCCTCGCTGAGAGATGGGCTTAGCATGCAGGGGCAGCCAGAGGAGAAAGAATCTGTCAAAGCACTCTGAAAAGAAAGATAACAAACACACACGACTTTCTCATATACTTTATTCATGTTCTCTGTTTTGTTAGGAAATTCACTATTATTTCATATAGTACAATAATGGCTATTTTCTACAAAAAAAATGCTGCATAAATAATTTAAATGTTGACGTTAAAAAATAAATATACAGTTCGTTCTTTGTAGCAGTCCCTCTCAGGGGATCCCTCCATCGAGCAGTCAGTCATTGGGAGGGTTTTCGCTTCATGAGACAGGTACAGTATGTACAATCAGGCTATACATGGCAATTCTGCTTACATGGAGAAGAAAAAAAATCCCTTCCAGTTTCTATTTCAAACAGACAATTGAAAAAGAAGCAAACACGGTCGGTACTGTTTAGAAAACAGAGCTGGGGACGCCATGGGGAGAAAACAGTGGAGTCGAACAATGTGCGGAAGCCAGCGGAATATTCTTCGTTACATATCTGCTGGACATGGAGACAAAAACGTCTGGAATCCAGAGTTCTAGTAATGTACATCCTGCGTAAAATCAACATGCGCTCAGTTCAGTATTTCATTTTGTCGGGTCTCTTTGCTTAAATAGGGCATGTGAAACGCTCCGTCAGGATGTTTGGGGAATCGATTGTATTTTTGGGCAGCTCCAGTCACTACACGCATGCCATTTTTCACGTTTCACATTTTCACAGGTCTCACCACTGGACACTTTAAATACACTATGTAAAGGTGAAATGTTCATCTTCATAACGATTAGGCTGATCATTTCACATGATAAGATTTACATGTACTTTTGTGTCCTGATTGGTTTGAATATCCTTCCATTAAAAGCTCATTACTATTAGATAACCATGAAAACCACTTAGTTACAGCAACCGGCCAAAAATGGTTTCTCGGGAAGCAGGGGTCTAGAGAAGTATTCTACCCCCAAGGTATGAACAGGCCCAACTGCTGCAGATTCTTAGACACATATGGGCCCCCTTTTCTGCTATTCAAACAAACAGGAACTGACCGCGTCTAGAGGAAATGGCTTTTATGGCTCAAGTCCTAAACACAGGTATGGGACTTTTTAGTAATTGGGACAAGTCAGTGGAACACCATTTTGTGCTCTTGGCCCTAAGGGATCCAGATCATGGAGTGCTGACACAACTGTTCCCACTCTCTGTTCCTGACAGTGGGCTTGGCTCCAGCTGACAGCTCCTATAATGGTTCTTCTGGAAAGGTAAAAGCTGTGGGAATTCTGGTGGCTGGCTCCATATTCCCAGCCTGTCAGAGGAGCTCCAGGGTTACAAAATGCTGGATCTCGGCAACGTGTCATCAGCCGGACGTCTCCTGGGCCCAGCAGCCTTGGGCAGCTGGATCATGAGCTGCAAGATCATGCCCCCAAAAGTGATGACTTCATTTCAGCTATGCAAACATTCACCTCAGCCACAAGTTCGCCGCACCGTTGGGGGGGGATTCGGTCATGTTGAAGAAGATGGCTAACTTCGGTGCCGATGTTCATATCGGCTACCCTTTAAATGAACTTCAGGATAGGGAACTGATTTCAGACTGGGTCGGAGAGGCCCTCCACAGGAATATCGTTGACCATCGGGTGCTCTACACTAATCTCCCACAACAGCGTACCTCCGTTCAAGCAAAAGTCCAATGCAGTCCTATGGAATTTTGTAATCAGACACCTCTGTTATTTGGAACTATTGAGACTCAGTGGGTCATGCAAAGGTGTCTTACTGGAGACTTGAAAACTGACTGGATGATGGCTTGATAGCTTCATTGACTGCTGACAATGGAGTTCAACACTTCAGTCCATAAAACATAATCCTTTTTGCTCAATCTTTTTTTGCCCTTGCACTAGAGGACAGGGCAGTATGCGATATTGTGTGTGTGAGTATGTGTGCGTGTGTGAAGACAGTCTTTGTATAAGCTCACATACAGAGAAGGCCTCCTCCTCAGTAGGAGTTGCTGCTGATAGTCGGCTGTCTGCTCCGGCCTCGCTCCTGCTGGACACGCGCATGCTTCTTGTTACGCCGTGTTTTTTGGGAAGGTTCTTTGGCGTCCGATTGGTTGTGGTGACGGCTGTAGCGCTTGCACTTGCAGGAGGTCACCACCCGGATTTTGTAGGTCCGGTTTTGGCCGTTGGGGCACTGCAGCTGGATGCGTTGGGTGCGAGAATGGGCCGGAATGCAGCGGTAGTCAGACGCGTTGCTGCGCCACCACTTGCTCCTCAGGATAGAGTTGGGCATTAGGTGAGCCGGCAGGCACTGTCCAGAACACACTAGTTCCTTCACTGGCTTGGCACTGCGGCAAGAGCCGTCGGTGATGTATCGGGTGGAGCGCAACTCACGACAGCTCACCTCAGACGCTCCTAAACAAACAGAAAGAGAAAAAGGATGAGATTAGGCCAACATACTGCACTGTGAGGTACATCTACAAATCTGTGTTACATTCATCCAAAATTAATAAATCACCTAAATAAAAGGGGTATGTCTACAAAGGTCCTGAATTCCTGCAAAACGTACTCAAAGAATTATAAGCAAAGTCATCCAGAGTGGTTTGATGTGAAATGTTGCATTGCAGAGAAACATATCAAGCAGAAACCGAGGTCTTTTTTAGATTTTGGCATTTTAGAGTCTGAGTCTTAATACTGAGTTTTAATATATTATTGTTGTTTTATGTTAAAACAGGCTTTAATCGGACCCGTTTATAATTTCCAGGCAAAAACCTGTTCTCAAAATTATCAGAAAATAATGTCTCAGACATCAGGGAGCACATCCATAAACTCCTGTCTGGTTCCACTATAAATAATTCTGACTGTTTCTTTAGAACAGTATATTTCACAGCACTTGGTATGACTTTGTTTACATCTTAACCATTTGATTACAGAAAAAGTTTGGAAAATGGGTGAAGGTCCTCTTTAAGGAGTCCAAATAGCAAAATGGTCTGTGTTGCTGCTGTATGTGTTTAAGACCCCTTAAAACTGCAGCGACCGTGCATTATCCACACTAGTTTCTCTTATTTAAAACTACTTAACATGTTTATTATTTCCTTGGTACACTTATTTTTTGGCTCGGGCATAGGGGTCTAGAGAAAATTCTAAAATTGATATTAAATTACATGATCTTGAGTTTCATGCGAATCCTTATTATTTACATAAAATGATATTCTAGTCACTGAAATTTTATTTAGGAAACCAAAAGCAGCTTTTCTGTGGCATCACTCCGAAGAGCTTAAACAATAAGTCAGCAGTTGTTGCTGATTAATTACATTTTATCATCAAATTTGGAGTGCTAATTCACCAGTCCTAGAGAGAGCGTATATGATAGCGTCTGGACGGAATGCAATTCGTATCCAGACAGTCAAGAGACGGTGCGTGCTGGCACCCCAGTGGGAAGTGCAAATTGCTTTAGATTTATTTTTCAACATTTTGTTCTTAGTTTAAACATAACACTCAGCGCAGTTCAAACTTTGTCATGTCAGCTCGAGGCCGAGGTCCACATTCTGTTATTCACTGCGCTGTGGCTCCTCGCTGAATTACAGCACAAGGCATTGGAGGTGTCAGCTAAAGCAGTGATACTGTGGAGGGATCTGTTTCCTTCTGCAGCTCTCCTCACTCACAACAACAAAGGATTTATGTGCGTGTGATGAGTTCAGGTTTTCCCTCCCTGCCTTTTAGAGAACCTGATCTGTTTTATGAAGGCCCAGCCATAGTGCTCCCCTCGCTGTGAGAGTGGGAAGGAACTGGAGGCCAGCCAGAGAGAGGTCAGCACATCCAGCATGACCCCAAACTGTCCACTAGAGACCGCACACACCCCCCTCTCAGGGACACAGGGTGTGTGACAGTCCTTTACAGATTAGCTTATGCACATGCCATGATTCAGTTCACTTTATGGCAGTACTGAAAGATTCTGTTCTTGTTTATTTCTTACTATAGCCACTATTGTCTGATACTGTTCTATACTTGTTTTCTTTCTTTTCATTGAAACCTGTAAAAATCTGATTTGAAAATACTGATTTAAACTTCATGGACAACTCCACCTCTTAAAAAAAATTCTGCATGATTACTTTTAAGATGTAAATGAAGTCATTTAGAGTGGTGTGAGGTGAAATGCTTTGTTCTAGAGAATTGTAATCGTTTGCAGTGGTGGTGATAGGAACCAGGCATCTGAAGAACTTAATGCCTCTAAAAGCTGCCCCATAGAAAGTTATCACATAAAGCAACTGCCTGATCCTTTCATGGTGAAGCATTCATGGTACATGCACTAAGGCAAATCAGACTGCAATAGACTTTCATTTAGCCCTGCTTTACCACTATCAACATTACATGTAAAACCTCATAGGTTCACTAGCAATTTTGGACAAGATCATAGCTATTACGTTTCCCTACACTGCATCATTTCACCTCAAACCACAACTTTATATATATTTTAATCACGGAACTATGCAGAAATGTTTTGGAAATTGTCTTTAATGTGAGCGCTTCAGCTACTGGAACTCCCCAGTTGACGCATTAAATGAGCGGAAGGGTGCCGACAATCCTGACAGTCACAAATCAGGTAAAACCTCAGCTTAGGGTTGAATTTACTACAGCATTTAGTAACCACAGGTGGGAGCCATTCACTAAAGCGGTGTTGCATTTAAATAACAATTTTCAAACACCCTCAAGAAATTTCCCCACAGACTCTGACAAGCTATTCTGCTTGGAAACATGCTGATGCAATTAGATAGTTACGTAGACCTTGACTAATTGTATAAAAGTGCGGAAATGGCAGGAAAACACTGAGTTATCAGTGCATCATCTGCTTGCAACACACAACATTGACTGGTTCCTCTTGTGCTTTTATATCCTTTAGTAGGATTCAGTAACATACTAGTGTCTCTGAAAATCATTTCCATTTTAATTCTGCTTTCAATCAAATTGTAGAAAATTAGACATGCATGCAATAAAACTGTTTTTAAAGTTCACTCAAAAGTGCTGGCTTTGGTTGAATTCTTCAGTTAACTCCATAAAAGTAAACACAACAGGCTTCTTTTCTTTTCAAGAACCTACGACTGACTCCAGCTTTATGACCCTCAGGAACCCTCGAGCCGCAGAAACTACAGCATTTCCCATGCGCCTTAATCCAAACCACACAAGGAGACCTTCTCATGGCCTCAGAGTGCACTCTTTAAAATGAGGGCTCGTGCTCTTATCTTATCGTAAAGTTTCTGCAGAACTTGTGATTTATGTGAAGATGTTCTAAACTTCAAAAACGGTCCTCGTTTACTAAATCTTTCTGTTTTTTCAAAGATTTTAAATCTTACCCAAACAGCCCATTTGGCACCTTGGAGACATATATGGTGGATAATCAAACAGACAATGAGGTCCAAAATGCTATTCATAATCATCGTAAGTTACTAAATTACTCACTGAAATGAGCCAATGTGGGGAATAAAAGGCCAATCCTGTCAAAGCACTTAACTTCAAAGCACAGGCGTTTGCATAAATCTAGTGGAGGACCCACTAGAGCTCAGCCTATGAAGCAATTAATCAATTATTCAAACATCAGTGTACCAATCAGTCAGTGCAAGCGCGCGTAACTACCACTCTACATATCAAACAGCAGTAAAGCCTGGGCTGCACTTCTCAGAACTCTTGGAGCAGAAACTTGGCTAACAGGTAAGAGAGCTACTTGCCGTATGAGGGGCTGTTAGCTGAGGCCCTCCTGCCCCCGTTCTTCGCCTGGTTCATGGTGTTGTTGCTGAGCGGTGGTCTCTGCTCCTCGGGATGAGGTGTATCCTCGGTGTACTCTGTTATCAGCTCTGTAGCATCGTTCTTCAGAGCTCCCCACGCGCCCGCTCCGCTCAGCCAAAACTGCAGCAGCAGCAGCAGCAGCGGCCACGACTGCACGAGCACCACGGATACAGACACGTGCATTTCTTCACTGATGTCTTCTCTCAGGGCCAGCTTCACTTAATCTCTCCCATCCGGCGGCAGCGCGTCCTCCTTAAGTACCTCCGCGGAGAGCCACGACAATTAAAGCGCGCAGCCAGAGTGGGAGGAGGGAGCAGCTCATTCAGAAAGTGATGGGGAGGAGGGGACGCACGCGCGTGTGTGTGTGCGCGCGCGTGTCCGGGCATGTATTGAGCTCTTTGTGGGGACCAACTGTTTCCGTGAGTTATGAGAGGAAAATATGAAGTTTGTATATTGTGGGTATTAGTGGGGGCGTTTGGCTGCTCCCCCCTAAGGATTTCTGTTTGTTTGTTTTGCTGCTTTCTTATTTGTTCCACATGTATTTAGCTCTTTGTGGGGACAAACTGTCCCCCTGGTGACAAGGAGAGGTAAACATAAACCATGTCGTTGCGGTGACATTTGGCTGCTCACTGTTAGAGCAAAAAAAAAAAAAAAAAAAGATTTTACACTCTTAAAAAAGGTGCAACATAACTGTTCTGTGAGAGAGGCCGTCAGAGAACCAATTTTGGTTCCATAAAAAAAACTTGTTTGAAAATAAGATTTGTGAGTGTTTTACAGTTTTCTGGGTTCTTGCTATAAGTCTTTACATAGTTCTTACTTTGTTAATAGTTTAAGGTACTAAAACTGTTTCTTCTGTCTTGTAAGACTCTCACTCTTACAGTACAGGGTGTGTTTCATATCTTGTTTTTTCTGATCTCCTGAAAGTACTTGAACTTGCATTTGATCACAAATTACATTATGTGGATCTTCTTAAACCTGAACGTTTGTAAGACGTGGTTTTAGGGTACAATTGAGACAGAAAACCAATAGATATGGTTCTACACTTTGGTGTTGGTGAAGACTTTTAAGAGCACCATGAATGAATGGTAAAGAAAACAAACAAATAAAGCCTGGACCAAATCAAAACTTACCTCACACTAAAAGCCCAGATAACCAAAGTAATACATATTACATATTATAAGGGATATTAAATATTTGAAAACCATGTTTGGAAGACTTAAAGATAAAAGGAAAAGAGAACTACAAGATACAGCTACAATATTGATAGATACTATCCAAAGAACAATGAACCAGCCAGATATCTGAGGACCCAGGCAGAAGACAGAATATTCTGGAGAAACGCTATCCATAAGGTTGCCAAGAGTTGGAAAAAAATTAAAAGAATAATGTTACTTCTGTGAATTTTCACCTTTATTTTTTGTGTATTTGAAACATTAAAAGTTTAGCTGTCAGCCAAATTGCATTCATGAAATTAACCATTAGGGTTGTTTTACCAAAAAACATTAAACAAATAAATGATTTGTGGTGCCTTTAAGTAAGGTCTATGTTCAGGGAAGATGAATCAAATTACATTTAAATGAATGAAAAGGTTTATTTTGATCCAAAATAAATTCCATTCATATGAATCTAAATTGCTCTAATGTAATGTTGTTCCATCAGCAGCTGAACTATCTGGAGGTAATAAAAGTCTGTATATACTGTATACTGACTGATTTGATTGTATGGAAATATGTGGCATAACTGAATGAAGTTCATACAACAGTTTTGGAGTGTAGGTCTGGTTTTGGTGTAGCGCAACAGCTTTTAACTATGGCCATTCAGAGGTCAATGGAAATAGATGTGAATAGAGAGTTAGAGCGATAGAGAGAGAGAGAAGTCCTGCAGGACTCTCACTCTTCCAGTATGTGGTGTATTCCATCGCATGTCTGTTCTGCTCTCCTAAAAGTGCTTGAGCTTACATTTGATCTCCTTTATTCCACAGCTGTGATTTACACATAGGGAGGAGGACTGGAGAACATGTTTTCATGACAAACCGCTTTATACATTAACGTATTTAAGCCCAAATACATGGCTTGCAGTTTTTTGCTCAACAGTGTGACTTCTTCATTGTGATGACCATTGTAGTCTTCCCTTACAGAAGCCTTGTCTGTACATGAAGGCTTCCACTGTATAATTAGCCCGACATGTAATGCCCCAATGGCCAGCACGCTGGGTCAGTTCATATATCAGCTTTAAAGTGTCTACGGTAAGAAACAGAACCAAAACGATCAGCTGCAGATACGTGTGACATAATTAACTACTGTGAGACTGATTCATTTGTACAAATGCTGCCCTCTTGAGGGAACCCAAACATACAGATGATTAGGAAAGAGTGCAGAATTTCCCTCCAGAGTGGTTTCCAGTAAAACCTGCCCTACTGGTACATGGATCAAACGTGAGGAATTTCCTCAATCACTTCCTAAAAGCAGTTCCTTCAGCAATTTTCAATCTTTAGGTTTCTATCATGAGTTTTCTATTCTCTGTTGAAATGTTCTGTTGAGAGCCAAGTGTAGTCTACAGGTCCAGCAGACAGAGATTAGGTTTAAAAAATGCAGTGCTATTCCTACAGCAGCAAGGCTTTCTCAAAGTGGAGAGAAATGAAGCGTGTAGGTCTCAGATCGAGACTGAACTTGAGAGCAGACCATTTTATGGCTACGTCGCTCTGATGCGCTGCATTGTCTGATCATTTATGGAACTGAAGCCACTGCCACACTGAGGGAATGAAAGGGAAAGAGAGAACGTTTGTGACTCCTCATCCGTCACTCCTGTCAGCACAACAGAGGGGAAAGATCACACTGTCCACCGCGGTTCCTCACTGATTGCAGCCTGCGCTCGCTCTCTGTCATTGACAGACTCTTTTTATACCTCCTTGGGTTTGTGCACTGGAAACGCAGGCTCCAGCCATGTTTTGTCATGATAGCAGCTTAAGGATAAATAACACTCAGATGTGGCCCAGATTTTTGCTCCGGCCTCCAGTAAAGGATATTTTTATAGGAAAGCAGCAACACAAAGTTAAAGCCGCATAAACAAAGTATTTAACTCCGCAGGACTGACGGTGAGAAGCCTTCAGATGAACAGACTTTGTTGGCCATGCAGTGCTGGAGGAAGCGATTTGATAAGATGACACTGGATCAACTTCTGGCAGATGTGTTATTCTTACAAAGAAGCTCTTCAGGCCTGCTGCGTCTCTCCTCTCATGTGGTGGACATTTACATTCGGCTAAAAACACAAGGTTACTTTTGTGTGGAATAATACATACAGAACAATAGATCTTTGCTGCAGAGACTTTTTGTACAGGTTTTCTTAGAGATGACTGTCATGTTGTGGCATACATTAAAAAAGTTGGGGTGTCTTACAGAAACTTTTGAAGTCTGAAACATTATCTTATCTGTTCAGTCACAATGAGAGCATCAGTTATTGCCAGAATTTTACTAACCAGGCTTTTGCAGAACTAAAGCTTACAATAACTATTTACCTTAATCTAGAGTGAAAAAAGGGGTTAGGGTATTCGTTAAATATTACAGTGATGGTGGTGAATAAGGAGGATGACTGCGCTCTCATTATCTCTTCTGTGATACAAATTTGTAAAAAATTGTGTCTTGATCTTAAATTAAGACAAATTCCTGAAATACACCTGGACTGTATCATCTCAAGTCAATATGTTTAGGAAAATTATAAATGTTTCCTTTTTGTTTTTGCATTTAGCAATATTTTACATTCAATAGAAACTTTTCAGTGAAAAGTTTAAATACTGTTCTAAAAGATGATGACTTTATTTGATCTTATCATCATTATTATGATTTTACAGGGGAGAATGTGGTGGGTGGGTGGCACCGAGAGTTCGTTGGTACAGTGTAAATGTTTGCTGTTGCTGTTGGTTCTGCTGTTTTGTCCAGAGCCCTGACCACTACAATCTGTTAAGATAGAAAATACAAACATTGGCCCTATGTTAAAAAATATACAAGAACTATATAATACAGTATTATTGATATATGTTTTTAAAAATGTATGTTTTATATTTATTTATGCTATTTGGTAATCAATAGTAGTTTTCACTTACAATATTTTGGTATATAAGTAAATATGTATCCTGTTGATGTGGGTGGGGTTGGTTGGCACCTGTATCAAGATATAGTCACACACACACAAATACCATGATATAACGTTATCCCAAACAACAACACAGCAAGTAATGTTCGCTGAGTTGTGGGTTAGCAACATATCACTACAGAACAACCATTTGTTATCATAAATATTAGTAAGTGGGACAAAGCAACACTAACCTACTGGGTCTGTGAAACAGTAACCTCCTTATCCCAGGTACACTCTGGCTCCTCAGCTTCTTGTTCTAACATTCCCGATCCACCTTAAATAGTGCAGAGGCTTCATGCTGGCACCTCAGTCCACCTGTCAAGTTTCATGTTCAAACTTTTCTATTCAAACCTAAATGGTGCAGCAGTAACATTCCGGCATCTGAGGCAGAAAGAGAAGCTGGAAAATAGGAACTCAACTTCAGTTTTATCGACCCGCGGGCTGTTCAAATGGTAACGCGGCTCTTCACCCTTTGTTTTTTGGCCAACACTCCTTCATGACATTGCATGGACTTCAACAAGCAGCCTTGTCCTCTGCACAAGCATGAACGCCTGATTGGCTGAAAGAGTATGGCATAACAGAACCAACAACCACAGTGAGCCATGAGAAGATTCTGATTTTGAACAAATAGTTGGTTGGACTAACATCACTTTCTGTGCCTTTAAATTATCGAACCCAATTTGTGATTTGGTTTAAAATAAAAGCTGCAGCTGTTTGGCACAACATGAACCTGGACATGTGCTAATTCCAGGAATATATTTTTGACACTGGAAGTGTCTGTTTTTTGATGTCCAACTTTTATTAGCTGCTGGTTGGGTTATCGCAATGTGCGGGATGCCTGGAATATATGGCAGAGAGTGGAAACTGTGCCAACCAACCCTGCTCGCCCTTATTCTGGGGTAAAAATGTTTAGAAAAGGTTTTAGGACTCTGTGAATAAAAAGTAAGACTACGCACTAAACCACAAGTTCGTGTTTCAAAGTACTAAACTGAACAGTGCACATGATGCCCCGGAATGTTTTACATCACTTTCTTATTTGTTCCAGAAGCTGATTTTTCAACTACACATATAGTACCCCCAAATCTGATTACGCACTGTACATCTGCAAGGCTTCACTGTTGTAAAAGATTAAGTAATGTATTATATTTCGTCCAGGTTACGTTGCTAAGAGCATGAGAGAACAGCTTCCTTCCAGCGCAGTCATGTGTTTGGCTTAGACTGTGTTCCAAGCGCTTTGTAACTGGGTCCAAACATATCAAAATCTGTCTGAGATCGAAAGGTTATCTGAAGTTGCATGCTTTCCCACTGTGAGACCCTCTGTGTTTTAAACCGAAAATACCACATCTGGACTCAGCCAACACACATGAACGTGTAATGCTCCACTTATTATTTACAGAAGACAAGGTGAAAAATCCGAAGTCAGCATCACCTCTAAAACAAACCAACTTGTCATCTTCTACGCCTCCAGCCGGGCTACATGTGCCCTATGTTTAAAGCTGCTCATTTGGGTATAGAAACAGTGGAAACCTCAGCTGTGGTTTCATTTAGAGCTTGAGTAAACCTCACAGACCGCTGGATCCATGTGCTAACCACCCTGCTCCTTCACTCTCTACCCAGCTCAAATGAACATTCCTGCCACAGGTGCTATTCTTAGCAGCTCCGCTAATTAGCCAGCAAATTATTCCCTACAAATGTGCAGCTCTTCGAGCAGGTTTTATGTGCTTTTTTTCTTTTTTACAAGATACTCTCACACGGTGAGTGCCTGCAGTGAACCTCATGTTCTTTCCTAACAGTGGGATGACATAATAACCTGTCACCAAATTGTAGCTCGTAGGGTTTTAGGTAAAACACATGAATTCCTTGTGGTTTTAGGAAAAACAAAACATGTTGAGAGTATGTCCCAAAAATCTTGCAACATCTCTTGAGTATTCATCAGTATCTTTGGTTTTCCCTGACTTTGTTACAGTCCAGATCACTTGTCCGGTACCAATCCGAGTCCAGAATGTTCTAGTGAGATATTACAGAGCAACATTTCCCATGCCTCCAAATTCCCCTGTAATTGCTTTGGCATTGTCAGTTCTTCGCCGTGACCTGTGTTTACCGTTTGATGTTCTTCGTCAATGTTATTCATTAAATGGAAAAGCCTTCGCTTTATAAGACTGTATTACACACAGGCCATAAATTACACGCGCAGCGTTTGTTTGACCTTTACTGGTGGAGGAGAACGAAGATGCTTGTGTGCATGCAGGGCAAACAGACTGGGATGGAGGAGCTGTCAGAGCAATAATGGCCATATGGTTCGTAAATGAAGTTCTCGGTGCACTGCACCAGTTTTATTAGCAGCATACTGGAGTGACAATCAGAATGGCGTGTGGAGTTTGATTATCATACTCAGCTGGAGCTCAACAGAGAAAATAGATTTCAGGTCTACGGTGGGATGCTGGCTGTTAAGGTTGTAACCTCATCAAATGAGGAATGTGTATCGCAATTCTTGCAGCAAAACTACTGTCGTTCGCTGGAGTTCCTGCACAGTGAACGATTGCATGTACTGGGTACAGTATTGTGAATTCTAAGATTTACTTAGATGCATGGGCTGCAGAAGTCGGAGGACCACCGCCTGGGCCTACGTATTTAATTTTTGCTATATTTGCATAAAATCCAAATTTATCCTGCACATCGACTTTATATACAAATGTATGCACTTCTGACTCTTCTTGAAATTAGTGAATTCTAAAACATTAAGGTGAACTTATTCTTACAGGGGTGTTCATTGACCTATGTGTTATGTCCTTTATTGATCCTACAAGGACAATCAATCATTTTGCTGCATAATGATGCTCAGTCAGAGAGCAGCACAGCATCAAAGGTAAAGCAGCAAATGTGTTGTAGTTAGGGAGCACAACCAGGTATACCCACACTGGACTTGGGATGTGAATTCTCGATTTTCCGGTTGCTGGCTCACTTCTCCTACCGGAGGCTGCCAATAGAATAGAACACACTCAGAAGCAGCTACATAAGCCCCTAAGGTCAAAATCCCAAGTGCTGGTCCCCTGACATTGGCCTGTGGGGTACGGATGGTAAGATTTACCAATTGGATTTGGTGCACCAACATACAAGTTCATAATAGGATTGCCTGGATTCAAAACATGTACAATTTGAAAATTAACTTGGAATGCATCGTTTCTACCATCTTGGCATTGGTTTATTAATATATATATATATATATATATATATATATATATATATATATATATATATATATATATATATATATATATATAAAAGATGTCCATTTTTGTTGATTTTAAGTTTTCTACATTATTTGAACACTTGTTTTTTATTGGACAGCGATGATATATATACAGCAAAAGCCCTCTACCAGTATATGTGACCTATAATTTTAACTTTCTCTCATGCACACTCTTTCACTCTGCTGCTGTCCCTAGCCAACTCTCATCTAATCTCTTAGAAGTTGGAGGTGTGTCCGGGCGACAATTTGACCAGACACACACTCTTACTATAAAATACACAAGTTACAAGTTGACCTGGTTTGAGCGAGGCGGAGTCTGCCTGTCTCTCCCACTTGAATTCAGCTCTGGCTTGTTGGTTAAAGGTTCAGGAGTTTTTCAGAAGACAAGAAGAAATGCTTACTTAGTTGAATAATTAGAAAAAGAAATATATAAAATAATATTGGACTTTATGAGTTAATGTATGATTTGTTGTCTGCTTAAAAAGAACTTAAGAAATAAAATCAAACTACCTGCACCATATTGAACTATAATGGCATTAACATCTTGTACATTGCATTGTATCATGCTGAACTGCATTGTGTTGAATCAAATTATGTTGAACCACATTACATTGCAATTGGATGGAGTTGTATCACACTAGTGGTTGCTTTATATGTATCTTCAATGTATTTTATGATTGGCAGAGCATTGAAATATGTACCGCACCCGCTTCAGTGATGAAGATGCGAATCCCCTCTGTGGAGCAGTGTATTCTGTGGAGTGAAGGAGCTCCATCCAATACCTTGGTTTGAGCTGGAGTAGCATTTGTGATCCAGAACTAATCATCAGTGCCTGACCTCACTTTTGGTCTTGTAACTCGGTCTTGTCCCAACATCTAGCGTTACCCATCTTGACAAGACAAATTGAGGTTGTTACTCCTTCCCTATTAACACCCCTGATTTCAGAAGACTACAAACTTCTGGACATGGAGTGTATATGCTTGAAACCACTATCACTGGATGCTGAAAGTATGTTAAGTACACTGTGTTGTTTTAAAAGTAATGTAGAGTAATGTAGCCATTTACTGCAAACAAACAAATAAGGGGGGGTTGTTGTTGTGTTAGTGTCTGGCACCAATCTACATTAAGAGAAGGCTTTAATTAGTCACGTGTACGAGTGGATGTCTGTGGTTTTCTGAGGCTTGATGGCATTCATGGGACATATAACCACTCATTCATTGGGTGTGATTTTTGTAGTGAGAGTGTTTGCTAGTCCAACAGCTTGGGTATGACTACAGCAGCGTGCGCATAATGTTTTGCAGACTGCTTCTCATAAGATCCGTGGGTTCAATTGAAAACACAGTGAGTACATACTGACATGTACTTTTGATGACAGGAAGGCACAACAGCACACTTGTGTGGAATGTCATAATTTCCCAGAATACTACAGGAAGGTGCGTTAATTAAGCATGAAAGTATAAACAGCTTCAGCTGCTGAACATGCGGAATTTATGTGGGTGCTTCGAGGGAGGAAAAAAAAAAGAAAGAAAAATAAAGTGTTTCAAGAAGAGATTAGAAAAGACTTCGCAAGCTCGCTTTTTATAGGATCAATAAAAGTAGATAACAAGCATTCGAAAATAATTTTGCTTTCTGGTATCTTATCCAATAAAGACTAATTATAAGCAGCGCTAATAAATGGGGTCATGTATCTGTTATGTGAAGGTAGCTGATGATGGAGTCTAAGGAGAGTTGGCCACCCACAGTGAAGTTTAGAGAAACCCAGAAACAGGTGGATAGAGCTGGAAGGGGAACATTTCTTACAGTCCTGCAATAATGTGCTGTAGCAGCACTTCCTACTTTGCTTAGCTTTCCAATTTTATTTTGCTTATTCACGCTGTTATATTTAGATCATCTGTATTCTGCTGTTGTTTCTGTTTATTAAAGCATACTGGAAAAAAAGTGCTGTATCTCCCACAGGAATGATAACATGCACTGCTTGAACCAACAGCTCTGGTGCAGACGTCCACTGTTATTAACTTTTTTTGTGATTGGCCAGCTTGTGTTTTTCACAGTATAAATCAAACAAGACCTTTTAAATAGCATACACTTCTATCCAGATCAGTAATAGCACAGAGTTATATCTGGTAAGAGCATGAAATATACATCACAGTGATGTTTTTCATTCATTAGTTTGTTTTTATTTACATTATATTTTTGCTATTAATAGTATTTCTTTCTTTAAATGTATTTGCTATTATTTTATTGATATTAATATTATATTTATTAATTTAATATTTAGATTTTATCTCACTTTTAACCCTTACCAAAGTACTTTGAACTAAAATATGTAAAAAAAAAAAAAAAAGGTGATATGCAAATATATATAACTATGAATGCTTCATTATAGCTTCATTATAGCATTCATAGTTATAGGAGTAGTAGCAATAGTGATAGTAAGAAGAAAAAAAAAAAATGCTACCATCATTTTCAAACAGTAAAACATTTGTCACACACTGTTATTATTGAACTGCTTGTTGAAAATAATTATTCCTGAGCCATGTGATTATATAACATTATAGAAAAGACTGTCTTCAGTTGAGGACTTATATCATTGGCAAAGCAATGAATGATAGGATGGATGGATGGATTGATTTCTTTGCTATTCTGACAATTTTGGACCATTTCTAATTATTTCTTACTCCAGCTAGGCCAATGGCAATAGAAATTGTTCTAATTAATTTAATTAAAGACCTTTTGGTAACACTTCTTATGAATACTGTATCTGTATGCTTTATAAATGCATGTATAAGGCATTATATGTCATATGTATTACCTCATGAAGCATGTAACAATAGCTTCTAAATAGATATAGTGACATGCAAAACACAAACATGAATGTTGAGATGCCCTATAACACACTGTAACAAGCGTCTGGTATGGTTTCTTCATCACAACAAACCCAGGCATACATCCAGGTCAACATTTGTTATGTATAATCGCTTCCTGGAAGAACCTTCTGTATGATGTGACGGAGTCCCTGCTTAAAATTCTTCAAAAACATAATGACGTAACTTTTACATGTAGTGTGAATTTGATACAGTTTGTTTATTTTTTAGCTAACTGCAAACTGTAACGCTGGGTATGCTGGCTACAGGTGTTTGAATGTTAGCAGTTAGCAACAACCAAAGCTAAATGGTCAGCAGCACAGAGAGCTGCTTTATGTTAGCCAGTAGATCAGTAGGATCAGTAAGCAACAGCTGACACAACAAACATTATCAATGGCTTTAAGCTATTCAATGGCTTTAACTTCATCCCATAACTGTACTGAATGTTTCACTTCCCTTAAAGCCTGTAATGAGCTGGTGTAGCACTCAGTAATAGTAGTGTACACAATGTTCTTACGAACAGACATTAAAATGCTTTATGAAACTGTATGACATCACTCTTGCTTAATAAAGTGTTATGCATGGCATTTTAAATACAATTATGCAAGCTTACACATATCGTTTTATGGTACGCCATTGAATGTCGTATTAATGCATCACAAAAAACTGAGCTCAAGCACTAAATCTGTACAATTACTAATGTTTCATCTCATACATTACAAGGTTGGGCACATAAAGGCTTTGGAGTCAAATATGCATGCTGTCAATCACCGGCTTTGTATTTCTCGCACTCCTGGCTCTGCACGTGCCCCAGTAACACAGTTGCCAAGTCTGTTTCATGTGGTTGTTGTGCCTGTGGGTAATTTGAGCTCATTATGTTTAATGTCCTACAGTAATGAAGCCATGCACTAAATGAATCTGCATGCTGGTGCAGCACTCTGCCATTATTAGCTGTGGCATGTATAGTATACAGTTTGAATCAAGACCTTTTGAAGGAATTACGCCTCTGCCCAGACTAGAGGTATGACAGAGTTAAGAGATGAAAAAAAATAAGAAGTAGAAAAACCCTACAAACCAGCCAACCTGCTTCATTCCAAACGCAAGGGCTCCAGTATCTCAGCCTGACTTGGGCCCTAAGGAGTCATGCGGCCATATTTGGCTGTTCCTGACATGACAGTTCTTTAATAAATGTCAGGCGCGCTTGGCAAAGCCCTGCAGAATCGGCACAGTCCAGTAAAACAACAGAGCGCAGGGAGATGAAACGAGTAACACCACTGCGGGCACAGGCGCTTGGAAGAGGATCTGAAGGCCATCCATTCCAAGCCTTTTCTCTCCCATGTTTCCCAATAATTAGCACTGCTCTGCAGATGTTCCCCCCCCCCTTCTTCTTTTACTTCAGTTTTCACAATGGGAGCGTGGCAAAGAATGGGACGAGAGAAAAAAAAAAGTTAAACGAGAGGGAAACATCATGTGCTTCTCATTTAACAGGGTCATTAGAGACGGACGAAGAAGAAAGAGGAGACCATTGACGAGAAGTGCCATTAAGATCGAAATTTCTAAAAGATCGCTCTTAATTTGTTTCCCTTTGTTGTTATTAAAAAATTCAGGCCTTCTAAATTAGCCGTTTGGTATTTTGGCTAGACAGACCCAATTTAAACACATTTGTAACACAAACATTCGGTTTAAAATTCGGCCAAGCGTGTGTAATATTCAAAATATTGTAATCATACTCATTACACTTCTTCACTTCTGATCTGAATGTCAGAGTATGTGTGTGTGCGTCAGCCTCCTGGGAGTAAGGAGTAAGGCCAATTATGACGCTCCCTCCTGTGCTGCTGGCAGCCAGTGCTCCTATCACACTGAGCCCTGCTGAGCCCCAGCCCTAAACATTTCCTCTGAGTCAACACCACCGCTACAGCCAGCTGCTGTTGTGCAATGACAAACATTACAATGTGCTTACTGGCTAAATGCACCTTAATTATATTTCGGCATCGTCGCTTAAGTCATGGGGTGAAGGCCGTACAAAGCTGTCAAAATACTGTAATACGCCACGTTAGACTGCGCAGTGATTTTACTGTCGTTAAAGGGTGTTGTTAGGCAACAAAACATGAAATATAATATACAACGCTCACTTTTAAAGACGGTTAGGATTGGAGCAATATGCAAATAAAACCCATAAGCAAGTGACTTGTAAATCTGCTACGATCAGCGTTCATTGAAAACAGTGCACAAGACCATATTTAATGCTTTACCTCATCATCAACATCAGTGTTGTTTGTAAATATCTGCTGATTACGAATTCAAGGTCTGCAAAACATTCCTAGAAAATATTGAAAGGGGCTTCAGGAAATTGTCCAACAGTTTAGGAATAACATTGCTTAACAGTGGCTGCAAAGATTCTAGGACTTTCACTTTCTACAAAGTATTAAATTATCAAAAGCATGTAAACAGCCCTTTCTCTCTCAGACAGTACTGCATTAAACTGCAATTTGTAAGATTTCAAGTTCAAAATGAACTAAATTATCAACAGAATGTGAAGAAAAGTTGTGATGTTATATCAAAGAGGTTGCATTGTGTTGCAGAAACATCTACTAAAGGTAAGAGGTTAGCCACTTTGTACCTCCAAAGGTTAGAGTGAGTCACTGAATAGTCAAGTCTACCATCAGTCTAAAATGAGAGGATGAAGAAGTAGCACTGCTGCTCTGAGTCGTGTTCCAACCGCTTGTCAATCATGTTCCCTGTGTGCAATTAAGAGTTAAGGTGTTAAGGAGTTAAGAGTTTTTTACTTTTATTATTTATAATGTTTTATTGTTTTATATTGTACTATTAATGTATCTGTTTTATGTACTGAATGCCTTGCTATCCCGTTGATGCTGTGAATTTCCCCACTGTGAGACTAAGGAAGCATTATCTTATCTTATGGTGCTGCTCCTGGTTAGATCATATAGGAACAGGTACTAATAAACGGAAGATGCAATGATGGCTGAAGCTCCTGGAAAGTGAAACATTATAACACTCAACGCCCACTCAAACAAAATCTTAAACCAGCAACGCAAAACGAGAGACAATATTTGAATTGCTTTCCACTGCCAAAGGCGTCCTTGGTGAATATCGGGACAAAGTTTGATGCTTAACTCTCAATGTTGCTTCTAGGCTGGTAGGTAAACAGCTGTTAAACATTGGGGCTGTGTGTGTCCTTGTTTATTGCGATAGGATTGGATGCCACAGCTCTCTGGTGATATGTAGTCTCTTATTTGTTAGGAGTATGTATTTGACAGGTGGCATTATCCCTTAAATTGCTAAATTAAACAAAACAGCATGGTTCTGGGACGGCTATCACCACATCACCCTCAAATGCAAGTTAACACCACACTATGCACAGCAGAAGCCATTCAACATTCATAGAAGCTATTGACTTCCCCGGATCTGAACTCTCATACTGCAGCAGTAGTCTACATTTCAAATTATTTATGGAAATTATGGACATTGTGTCCAGAAAAAAGTAGAATCCAGATTGTTATCACCAGTCATGGTGTTTATTAGAGGGTAACCTCTGGGTAGCAAGTGTGAAGGCACCATTAACACTGAAAGACATGTACATATTTTAGAGCAGCATGCTGCCTTCTAGAGGACATGACACTGGCAAATAACATTCTGCATGTGCTACAACAGCACGGCTGCATAATTAGACTGGGTGCTAGACCAGGCTGCCTGCAGTTCAGACTATTGAAAATGTGTGGTGTGTTATGAAGCCAAAAATACGGCGACAAAGGCCCTGTATGGACATCCAACTGAAGTCATTGGTGTCTTCAATTCTCAAATGATTATGAAGTGTCGTTAAATTGAATGATGTTGTAAGCCAGTGATATATATATATAGACTCCTGTGCAAACTTTTTGTGGAATGTTTTATAGGCCAACCGGTTCATAAGGTAAAGTACTGATTTCAGTTTAATACAGACTATTTACAAATACATGTTTTTTCAGATAATTAGATTTCTTTGTACATCACCTTTCAAACACATCATACTTTAACTGAGGGGTAAAAGACAATAAAGAGACAACAAAAATGGTTTAAAAATAAGATCACAAAATAACATAATGAACATTAATAAATTAATAAAATGTAAATAAATAATTAATTGTCAAAAATGTATAAAAATCTAACTAAAGCAGCTATAATTATCTGGTATCAGCTGATTGTGCATGTGGCTGTTGTTTAATTGGTCATATAGGGCTATTCCCCATATTTATTCTGTCTAAAATGTTCAATAAACTGAAAGCAAATTTAATTTATTACTTTAACTGAATGATTCAATTATGCATGAGTTTTGAATTTAAATGGGTCACTATTGCTTTGCCCAATGTTATGTTGAAAGCTCCCAATACTAGCAGCAGCTCCTGTTGCAAGAGCAATATGAGTGTCTGTAAACAGTCGAATGTTAAAACAGGGAGGTTATTCAGTCAGTACAGCATGCGAAGTACAGTACCGCTGAGTAAAGTGAGCTCTGATGTTGAATTCCTTCATTTGGTGCTGACCATCATGTAAAATAAATTGGGCAGATTTAAACACTAAGTTTTTGGCAGCCCATGGTTCGGTTGTTCACTGGAGTACGGACGGAACGCTCACACCTGTCCAAACGAACTGAACTAAACTGAAGGTCTGATTGGTCCGCACCGGACAGCGTACTTGTGAAGGAAGCCTTATAAAAGCAAGTCTGTATTGCGCTTAACAACACTTCTTAAGTGGCAAAGCCTCTTGTGGTATTGCTTTATTTTTGGAACGTGGCTCAGCCAATCTGAACTATTTGTTTTATAAGTAGAAGCATAAGGAAGAAATCCTGGGCCTGTTCTTTTCCATCCAGTGTGTTCCTCTCTGTTCCTCTCCCAGTGTTTGTAGTCATTTTTTTTTCCTCCTGCAGATACGGTTCCTGCTGTCGAGTACGTGTTGCGAGTGTGACAGGGAGGAGGCCCCTGGCTCTCAGAGGATCCTACAGCTGGACAGGGGTAATTGCAGCATGCACAGGGCCATGGAGAGAGATTGGCCATAGCGTCAAGCCAATTGACTCGAGCATTTGCAGTGATCCTTGCGGACACGTGAAGCCGGGCAGTTCATCCTCCAGCGCCAGGTGTGCCGCTGTAATACCTCAAAGACCATTTGTATCAAATCATCAAGAAACTGTCCTCTGTGAATCGGTGACGGCAATGTATGAGCTTAAGTGAGCAGTAAATGTGTGTGCGGTAGAGGAGGAGAATGGGTGTATCACTCACGAGACAGTGAGTGCAGAGACCATAGAGGAAAAGATTTATCGAAGATTTTGTCTCCATCTGTTGGCGATCAGAAACATCTTTGATAACAGATTCTTGCACCGACTGCATTATGTTGTATAGTAATCTCAACTAGACTTGTGTATGTGGTTTATACATGTGGTTTACTGTTAACTATAAAAATGAAGAAAACAAAAAATGTAAAGAAAAACAGTAGCAGAACTCCTGATGCCTAAATTTGTCCACAGTGTAAGATCCTTGATGTAACATGTAACTCTATGTTAAAGGGGAGCTATTATGCTGATACAATTCGTTTTTTCATACTGTGCATCTTTATTAACCCTCTGTCTGAAATATTTTGTTAGAGCTCCTCTGTCATTAAGCTCTGCCTCCTGATGAGCCAAGTCAACTCTGACTGTTCAAATCTTCCCCTCTGTTTTGAAGGGTCAACTGCCCTTCCCACCGCCATTGCTACTCTTACAATGGCATCAGTTCTGCTGCATCAGTTTAAGACAATGTCCAACCCCGAAAGTCAGGTAGAACAATTTGATAGACTCGATCCATTTTTGCAAACTGACTGGAGCAGAACATTTCAGAACACCCTGGCTAATGAATAGTTTCTACCCACAGGCTGTCAGGCTTCTGCACAAACTGTGAAGCTGAGAGACCCCAATACCGTTCACTCGACCACTGCTATATTATATTATTTATTCTTATATCGCTGCTATTGACAATGTAACCTTAAAAGTCACCTTAAATATATTTAAATATTTTTATCTTCTTTGATAACCTGCCTATGCAAAAGTTTCTACATATGTCCTCCTGTATATCTTATGTATATTCTTGTATATGTTTTGTATAGTCCTTTATAAATTTTTGTTATAACTATATGTATATATTCTAGCTTATTTTTACATCATTATTGTCTATTTATAGTTATGTTTGCACTGTTTTTACTATATATATATATATATATATATATATATATATATATATATATATATATATATATATATAATGCTTCCCTGCTGTAGAGTGATTATCTGAGCCTCACCCAAAGCATTTCAATGTATGTCCTGACATGATGTGCAAATGACAAATAAGCTTGAAAGTTGAGTGGTAAGGTTTTACTTTTTTAGCTCTCTGTGCATTGTGTGAGGCTGTTCCAAGTTTGCCAGTAGCCTGGGAATAAGGATTGTGCTACAAGATGATGTCACTTTGTAACCAAGAACATGGGTTGGCATTCCAATGTGGTGTTTTAGATGGCTGATAAAAGTTATCGCGGCTGGAGACTTTTAATTTCTTAACTTAACAGGCTGTTTACGCGTACAAAAAGATATATGAACACACTGAAGGACTGAAAAAAAAACATTCTGGACACTCTGACTTCAAACTAGTATTTATATTGTTGTTTGTTAGGTTAAGCAGTGTTTGCACCCCTTAGTCTTCACAATTTCATGTCATTTTCATGTTTGTGTCAATGCTTTTTCTATTACAGTACCCAGCATGCATTACTCCAATACAACACACAAACGTAAAGCACCTTCTTTCGATTAACTTTTACCTTCAAGAAACATCATCAGAAGTAGTTTCTTAGCCTCTAAACCAAGAAATCTGGCTTTGAGACTACTGTGGCACCACTGTTCATAAGAAATGTGGTGATAGTTACATTTTTTATGGTGGCTTTTTAATGTTCCAGAGGGTCGGCCTCTTCTACTGAAGTTACTATAAGATGTAGTGAACATTTCAAACATTTTATTATCAGTCAACCATCTGACCATCTCTTGGAATAAAAGTCTGTGGACCTTTTGCATAATGCAACCCCTGAACTTCAAGAACTAATTAGAGGCTATAGTAAGCATTGTTTCAGCTGCTCCAATCTGATGTAATGAAAAGTCGTCGAGACCTACAGAAAAGAGCTGGTTGCAACACACAAGGAAAAAGTAATGCCTTAGCAATAGTGCACTGCCATGCAACCCCCACTTTACATGAGAAATGAGCCCTTCTCATGCGCCTATATGAACAGCAGAAACCAGAGAGTAGGAGCTCATTACTATGGCATTGAGCAATAGGAGGCACTGAAACAAAGCTCACTGCTAATTAAGCTATTGCTATACATGTGTTGTTCTTGTGCTTTGAAACGAAGATGAAAGACAAAAACCTGGAAAGATGTAACGTAAGGGCCGAAGGAGCTTGATTAAAGGCTTATACCAAATTGGTCAAGATTAATGCAGCCAAAAAATCTGCTCCACAGTTACAATTTTTTTTTTGTTTTAGCCATTTATTGTTCAACATGAGAACAAAAAAAACTTCCCAAGATAAGAAAAATAACATTGCCATTTGAAATCAAGTGCACTTCAACAAACAGTGTCTGTAAGGAGCTGTAAGCTTTGCTTCATGGAGTGATTACATAAATTAAAAAATATATAATCCGTCTTCAGAGTAAGGCTTTATGGTGGGATGACAGGAGATCACATGCTGCGTCCTTTACTATAATTAATTACTCCGAGTTTAAATATGGAGGTTCAAATGGGAGTCAATATGTATGGCCTGTGACATAAACTGAACTAAACAGACTGGTTAACACTTTACTGTAGGGCAGTGCTCAAAATGCTACGAGACAACTATCTTTACCTACAAAAGCAATTATAAAACCATATATTTTACAAGGAGTCATCTGTCATATATCCAGAAATATGTGGATCACCTTCCTTACTTAGTTCAAGTGTTTGAACCATACCCATTGCTCACAGGTGCATAAAATCAAGTCATACAACAGACAACAAGTGGCAGTAGAATGGTTCATACAAGCAAGTTTTGCCCTGCTAAATGTGCTCCAGTCAACTGTAAGAGCTACAGTCTTGAAATGGAAGTGTCTATGAACGTCAACAGCTCAGCTACAAAGTAGAGAGTGGAGCTGATAAGTGCTAAAGTGCACAGCATGCAAGAATCCCCCATCCTTTGTTGTGTTACTGACTATAGAGTTCCAAACTGCCTCTGGAAGCGACATCAGCACAAGAATCGTGCGTCTGGAGTTTAATGAAAGCCTCACATCACTATGCGCAGTGCCAAGTATTGGCTGGAGTGGTATAAAGCATGCCGCCACTGGACTCCACTGGCGCCACCAGAGCGGTGAAAACGTATTCTCCAGAGTGATTAATCATTCTTCATTATCAGGCACTATGCATAGTGCTAGGAGTAGATTTTGGTGGACGGTTTTTCAGGGTTTGGTACTACATATTAATACCCATTTTGGTTGAACAAGATATAAAAAATCTTATATAGGAGTTATAGTCAAGTATTGCATACTTTTGGCCACATAGTGTGAATTACAGTGTCAGAGTGGTCAGATCAAGGATGATGTCAACTGACACATCAAAGTGTTTCTAAATGTTTATGAAGGTTTATGTCAGTTGTCACAAAGGCCTTATGTAGGTGTCACGTAACTTTTTGAACACTGCCCTCCCACTGCCACAGACTGTAGTGGGCCTCGCTCTGAACTTGTCAACAATTTGGCAGTGTGAAAATGTGTGCCAAACACACCTACAGACCATACAAGGGTGAGTTACCTGTGAATTTTGGTACAGTTGTCTTACATTATACTGGTAGGGTCTCTTATTTGACACATTAAAATAATAGCACAACCATTCTGGCACAATAGGCAGCATATGGAACACAAATAACTGCAGGTACTGCATAACTGTGTGTTTGTGTGTGGCGTGTGGGTACGTCAGTTGGGTTAGAAGTCAGCTTCTAAAAAGATGCAAAAGCACAAACAGGATACTTAACACATACACTTGTGCTGACCATATACATATAACATATTAACTCCGGATTCATTAGCAAGGATCAGAGCAGACCACAAATGAGACAATCAAGTAAGCTCTTTACACATAGCATAGCATTGCATCTTATTTTGGTTTACACAGACCATCAGGAGGTGATTTCATAGCATCCTTATAAGTAAAAAACAATGCAACATGATATAAATGGGACATAAATACAAATTGATCAAGCAGCATTGCAATTACTGTTATAGAACTATTGACATCATTAAGCCATACAGTAGACCATTACCAGCTTTACACATTTTAAAATACATTTCCATATTAAGAATCACTAAACAACAATCCCAGCAGGACATTCTGTGCAAACCACAGGGGTTTGCCAACAGCAGGTGGCAGTGTTTCTCTCCACTAATTAATTTACTTAAAATAGCACACCATCAGGTGCTCACAGGCAACAAGCAGTGCATCGTATCCATAGTTTCCAGTGAAGAGAACTGACTGTCCTAAAATAGTTTTTAGATTAAATCACTGTTCATTTTAGACAGAAGAACGCTGGACTCTGTTTTAGCTAGTGAAGGACTTTCCGAAGAACTCTAGGTTCTGCTTTTACAATATAGGAGACTTTAGCATTTTCACATTAACGTAAAGCAGAGAAACAGAGGGTAAAGATTTTTTATAATCATAACTTTGCTTAGTACAATTCTCACTGGTTCACTGTATGTTCCTTGTATCGGCACACAGGTCTCAATAACTACAGTAGGTTAGGTTTTACAAAGCCTAGGTCTCCAGATTACAATATAGGAATGTTTATAGTTTGAATGCTTTAAATACATATCTATGTTCCCTTTTTTTATCATTATTAATATTTTTATAAAGACATGATTATGGACTACTAAAAACTACATGAGCAGCCAGTGATGGTGTTGTGAGGTAGCCTGTGACAGTGTTAGCTGTAGGGACAGACTTTGGCCCTCTCTGATATAATCTGTATGACTAGTGAAAAAAAAAACAGGGTAAAAATCAATTAGAAAGTTGTTTAAAATGGATGTGGCTCCTCGTAGAGAATCTTGAACCCTCTATCCGAGCCTAGGCCAATTATAATCTGCTTTGATTGGCTAGATCATGTACTTTAACAGCAGGTGAGGAAGGTGGAAGCTTGTTAAATATGGGCTGGAACAGAATTCTGCTGGGAAATGCATTGCTAACGCTACTAAAATACTTGAAATTTACTGTAGAAATTTACATGATCTTTGAGAATTGTAAAATAATTTATTTATGGGTAGTATATATTAACATGATATGAACTTTGGCTACAATAAGTAAGATATTTGTTTGTTAATACATACTGTACTTGTAATACCTATACAGTTTATAATACATTCATATATGTCAACACCTAAATGTGTATATACATCTACATATTTCTGTATGTATATAAATATAGAAATTGGAGTAATTGTAATAAATAGTGTTCTATGATTTAGTGTGGCCTAGATTTTATAGTGGTTTAACTAACAAATGGGTACAGGGAGAACCCATATGACTGAGATGAACTCTATGAAGTAACAATGCCCAGATTTCAGCTTTCTGTGCATACTATCCAAATTGAATTATTTAGAGTAGAGCTCTTCATATCCAGACCTTAAATTCAGTTCCTGCTCCTTAATTTGGCAGTCACTAATAATACTGTACTTTTTACTCCAGTCATACTGTAATTTTTATACTGTGACATTTTAATATATGAGTGAATATCATGTACTTACAAATAAATCAAACCAGTCCTGGCAAAACCCTTCCCTAAATACATAATTTCCAATCATAGTTTAACTCTAACTAGGCCCACACAACTTCTGCTATTAAAGAGAATTCCAAAGTCTTGTGTCGCTTTATTTAATTAGATACGGTTTAGATGAGGACTGAAATGTAATATATATAATTATAAATTAAATATATTAAAGACAAAAGAAGAGACATCTATAATTGTTTGAATATTGGTTGATTTAGTTAACTGTTTAGTTAACTGCTAGGATTCAACTGGATCTAAGGTCTGGAATTGAAGACCTCTAGAGGAACTGAGTAGGGCTCTGGTACTGTCAAAGGTAAGTAATATTCAGCTTCTGCTGTTCCATGTCAAGGCTATTAGAGCAGACTGAGACCCAATAACGAGATTAGCTCAGGTATAAACTTAACTATGCTAGCAATGGCAAAACACTACATTCACTACTGACCATCTTTCCTACATTACTGCAGGGCCCAATATCAAGGAAGCCTCATACTTTGATACAGTGTGAACTGCCAGACTAAAGGGGTGTTGATTGAAGTAAGCGTTGACACTGTCACACATAGGCAGAAAGGCAGTTAATGTGACTGGGTTACTATACAGTTTGACTGTGATCTTGTGGAGGACAAAATGGATTGGCAGTGAGTAACTGGAATATCAAAGCAGTGTGATTCTACAAAAAAAGGATTGAAAGGTCCAATGGGGCATAGAACTAGGTCACTGCTGCATAAATCTTTGCAAAGATGCTGAATGAGCAATGCTTACTCAACTATAGCTATACAGCTTCGTGTTCAGTAAATGGGTGGCTGGTTGTTAGCACGCAGCTGAGACTGTGCTATTCTGAACAATATGGAATGTAAACCTATCTCTTCACCCATTCACCTTCAACTGACTGGGTCATTTTGCTGATATAGCATGTTTTGCAAGAAAAAAAGATGAAAACAACACGGGATACCCTGTCAGTAGTCTAAACTCAAACAATGCTTGAGTTTGCTTATATGGGTAGTATCTGTTGCAGTGATCTGGTAGCTAATCTGGTATTCTAACAAAAAGACTGTGGGTTCAGCAGAGTAGACGTGTCATTTTGGTGCTTTTTTACCGAGGTCAGTGGACTTCAAGTGCCTAAACATCAAATTCCTTCATATATAAATTGGAATGGAATCGATACATTGTGAAATTCCCGGCAGTGGGAGACTATGGAATGACTGTGCTCTGATCTACATTCTCTCAAAGTGACTGGGCTGTAGAGCTCCAAAAATGCGAAGACGCGAGACATAAAAATAGGCCGCAGTAGGAATGGTTTAGGCCACATAGTGTAACGGGTCATATAGCGACACTTTGAGAAATGGTGACTAAATTAAAAAAAGGCAGAGAAAAAGAGAGAGGTTATAGATTAATCCACTGAACACTCTCCCGCCTTTTAGTTTCCTTTCAGTGCCCATGAAAGCAGGCCATTCAGAATGGTGAATCACAAGATTCATACGTTGTTACCCAACACTTTGTGCATGTGTTTTGTGTGTGTACTTGTGTGTCCATGCTCACCAATTAGTGCTCAATTAATGTTCATCTGTTATGCATACGCTAAGCAGTCTGCAAATACACCACCGTTCAAAAGTTTGGAATACAATTTTTTTTAAACTTTCTTACAGCTAATGTGCAAGATGTTTCTAATGTGCTAAAAGGCTAAACTGTATTTAAATAAGCATACAGATAATGTGTCACACTTTTAAGAGTGGAAGTAAAGTTAAAATATTTTAAAAGTTTCATCTAAATGTAACATTTATACACATATATTCCACAAATAAATTTTAGAACGTATGTAATATTGTGTGGTGACTAAAATCTGGTATTGGCCCAAGTTTGACTGAAAGTTATGGGCAGTTTCATTTTCTTATTATATAATTGCAAAGTGTTAATAACAAAACAAAAACATAAAATGATTGTTCCTGGCTGTTCACGTTTGTAACAAGGTCTGAATGAAAGTGTAAGAAATAAAAGTAGCCTTTTCTATAGTATAAGTGTATAATTCAAGTACAAATCCATCCTTTTTTTCTAGAAATACTGCATCCTCCCCAGTCCAAACTATGCATGTATGGAAAACCAACATAAATAAATATATTCAGCCTACAAGAGTTTAGCTCTGCCCATTAACACTGGAATTATTTAGAGTGATTGAGGCTGGAGTGCCTTTTCAATGAGGCACAATATAGAAACAACGTTTCTGTAAAAATAAATTATTTTGTGTTTTATACATAAAACTACAGTGGAGAAAAAATAAAAGAAAAAAACGAATTTGACTCAATTTAGTAGCATATCTAAGTTTTTTACACCCTGGCAGGTTTTAAACCATTAGATTTTGTGTTATTTAAAATGTTGAATAGAGCTGTAGATAACTAAAATGACTGAGAATGCTTTGCCACCTCAGTTATTAAGTTACAATAATATGAAAAGGCCAAATGGCATGCATTTTAAAAGTTATGCAAGTAGATAATTGCAGTATATTATTTGTCATTTAATAACTCTATGTTGTTCCCAAAATACTTAAAATATTGCATAAAATGTGTAAAAATATTGTTTAGTTAATAGTTCATAATATTTAAATCTACACAAGTTATTATTGTATATAAAATGATAATATGGCAAATGATTCCAAATGTTTTGAACGGTAATGTATATATTTGCCTTTGACTATGAATGTCTGTGTTTATATGTGTGTGTGTGTGTGTGTGTAGGTGCTGGCCTGGTAAGATCTTTTCCCCCAGACGGACTCTGAAGCCTGAGGAGGGATAGAGCGTGGTGTCGGCTCTCTATCATTTGCTCTTCAGTTTCCCCTCCTTGGCTAGCTTCTCATTGAGCTGGCACAACTGGCGCAGGAAGCCGTCATTGGGCCCGATTTCCCTCTTGTGTCGTACAGTAGCTGTGGCCACTCGTACGTCCATCTTGTGTCGGAGCATGAGGTAAGCGATGACGATAGTCGGGGAGCGGCTGTAGCCTTCTCGGCAGTGAACGTACACTTTTCCTAAGGTTAGAACAGAGAGAAGGCAGCTGAGTATGCAGCATTGAACAATTTAATGTGTCCATGAGTTGGTTTACCCATTTCCAAACCTCTCTTTCAGGAAGAAATCACTGTCCAATATCTGCTTCAGCTGTGCTGCAAATGGAATAATATATATGGCTTGGAGTGCAGCAAAAAATGAAGAGTCAGCATTTTTCTAATAAAGATATCTATAACTTTTTTTGACAACAAAAAAAAAAACTTTTATGGTTATATACACTGCCTGGCCTAAACAGAAAAGGTCACACAGCTGACCTTTAGCTGTGATGGACCGCCTTTAGCTGTACTTATGGCATGGCTTCGCTGTGGCATCGTTTCCACAAGCTGCTGCAATGTCACAACACATTTTCTTCCAGAGTAACATTGATGGTGAAAGATTTGGACCACTGTGCAAAGTCTTCTCCAGCACATCCCAAAGATTCTCAATGCCATCTAGGTCTGGACTCTGTGGTGGCCAATCTATGTGTGAAAATGATGCTTCACGCTCCCTGAACCACTCTTTCACAATTTGAGCCCAATGAATACCTGACATTGTCATCTTGGAATATGCCCGTGCCATCAGGGAAGAAAAAATTAATGGATGGAATTACCTGGTCACTCAGTATATTCAGGTAGTCAACTGACCTCATTCTTTGGGCACATGACATTGCTGAACCTAGACCTGATCAACTGCAGCAACCCCAGATCATAGCACTGATCCCACAGGCTTGTAAGGTTGGCACTAGGCATAATGGGATGCATCAATTCAGCTGCCTTTCTTCTTACTCTGAGGCATCACTCTGGAACAGGGTAAATCTGGACCTTAAGTTCCCTTTGCACTGGAAATGCTCTTACTTTCACTATTAAACATATCACTGAGTTCTACTGTTGTTCTATGATTTGATTTCACCAACATTTAAGTGATCGCCAATCACGATCATTCAAGATTTTTTTCCGACCACATTCCTTCTTTGATGATGTTTCCCCACTGTCCTTTCACTTTTTAATAATGCGTTGTGCAGTTTGTAACCCGATTTTAGCAGTTTCAGCAATCTCCTTAGATGCATGCCAATAATTTGACCCTTCTGAAACAAATTAACATCTTTTCCACAACCACAGGATGTGCCTTTCGATATGTTTGTTTAACAAATGAGAAGCTAATCACTGCATGGGATTAAATAACTTGTTGCCAGCTGAAACATAATCAACCAAGCAGCAATTATCCAATGGGAGGCGTAGTTAAATCCAGGTGGTGACCTTTTTTTGGCTAGGCAGTGTATATCCATTCTGATGCTTTTAACATACAAAAACACACACACTGCTGAGATAGACAGTTTGAACAATCTCTGAGACTTTTCCACTGTTCTGTATACATAAAGCATAAAATACAAAGCCTTATGCTGATAAAACAGATTACTGTAGTACTACTGAACTACAATCTCTGCAGTCAAAAATACCCTGGACTAAATTCTTTCTATTTAGCACTTTAATTTAATAGTTTCTGTTGTTGTTTTACAGGTTCTTTACAATTGGTCTTAATTTCAAAGTTAATTAAAATGCATGCAGTTGATGAGTGTCCTGGAGGTCCTGACAACAGAATGCTGGCACAATTCTGAGAGTCCCACCTTCCTACACACAAAAGAACCACATGAAGTTTCAACAGTTTTTTATATGGTGAAATTGGATTGGATTGAGGGACAATGTGTTGTATATGGTTATATGTAAAACTTTTTAGAAAACGGCCCTATTTAGCACCAAAAGGGGTTTATCTATTGTTACAAGCATAACATCTAAACTATAGTGCAAATCTCTAAATAAATAAATCCATTAACTAAATTTCATGTCTGATGAGGAGGTTTCAGCAACAGAAGCAAGTCGGTCCTGAGGTGGCTTTGTTATTTTTTTGGTTTCATTACACGAAGCAAACTTTACTGAAACAACAGAAATGATGGCATGTGCACAAGTGCATTAATATTTATCTTTACAGACAACAGTCTGCATTTATGAGTGCTAACCAGGATCAGATTCCTGTCTTATTTCAAAGAACAGATCCTTGATTAGCAGTCCTTAGAAATGCTTCATGAACACGGGCCAATGTTTGAATTATAAATGTAAGCACTGTACAGTCCTGTTTAATCTAACTGATTAAGGTAACTGACAGTGGTTGAGAAAAGCTGACTTTTATCTGGATTGTATACTGATTACATTTTAATCACATGTATTTGTTCTTGGTAATCAAATGCGTCTCTGGTTATTCAGGAAAGTCAGTTGTTTTGTGGCTTTAATTGGCTAATCTTTTCATCCAGAACCATCAATCACCAGTGTTGTAACTTGCTTTCCCTGTTCTATTCAAAAAGCCAGTCGGCGCCTCAAAAATGTACATTTTTCATGCTGTTAGTAAAGTTCTTACACATTTATCATTGTTTTAGTTGTAATGGACATGGTCCACATGCATTAAAAATGCAATGTATTGCAGCGAGAATCAGTTAATAGTGATGATGTGGTGTAAAAATTTACCAAACTGACACTTTAACGAGCTTGGCCAGCTGAACGCTACTGATTTAAACTTAGAGGAGAATCTCATATCAGGACCTGAACTGAAGGAGCAGTGATGCCACTGTTTAGTGATGGCAGTCCAGTGGCATTTTGCCCGCCATATGCAGAACACCTGGTTGAGGTCCCATCATGGTACTGCAACGGATGCATTTACACTTGTATAATTTGTGTCTAAATTGTGTCAGAGATCATTTACTTTACATTGGATTTAAATCTGTAACTCATCTTGGGTGTGTTTACACCTGCATTTTTATTAAACTCTGCCTGGATATTATCTTAATACATGAAAGGTGCATGAAACAACTAGGTGTAAATGAAGTGAATTAGCTGAGCTTAATAGTTTTCTATAATGTTATATATATTGTTACATATCATATGAAAATTTATTTCCATGGAATACAGTGACATGGGCAACATTTAGACCTAGCATAAGTGGGTCTGTGAACAATTTGACATTGAGCTGTGAGTTTAATCCAAAACATTGTCAGCTTTAGGAAGTAAATAAACACAACTCCACCTTCTAAATGACCTGTACTGCGTCTGTCAAACAATATACATTCCATAAATACGCAATTTGCGGGTGGGATTCAGTTTGAGGCCCCGTAGTCACTACGGGTAAACAGAACATCATATGAGGTCATGTGGGAGGGGGGCGTGTGGTGTGGGCGTGTTATTGTTGGCTGGGAACACAGGGCTTGGACAATTATTGGCTGTTTGTAGAAGTGGACGGGCAAGCAAGAAAAAAGCTGAAAGTGTGCTGCAGAGAGAAACACGCTAGTAATTCTTACAAGCTGCAAAACACATGAAGTTATGAAACATCCAGTAAATATGTAATGCACAAATTTATGCTTTATTTAATTTTAACTGACTTGTCTTGTAAAGTGATAAGTATAAACTAATGATATTGTGCTGATACAGACAAAAAGTGCATCGACATGTCCTACATCAGTGTAGCTGGGTGAGGACCATAGGCATAAAGCTGAGCAATATGACAACATACATTGTTATTAAGATAATTGCTACACAACAGAATACAATATACACACATGTACCAACTTCATGTTTTATTATAAAGAGAGCAGTCCTATTCAACTGGATTTAGTGCAACACAGTATGCACAATATAAAAAAAAAGAATTGTTCTTAGTTTTGGTAATATTTTTAATATAGCATGACCACATCTTTTCTTCTCTGTTCTAACTGATCTGAATATCTTAAATATTGCAATATTGAGATTTTCCGCCATATCACCCACCTCTACTTCATAGCCTATAGTAGGCAAGTGGGCATGGTGTGTAGTTGAAGCAGGCAGGTGCAGGCGCTAATAGTCAAGCCTGTGCAGACCGCCAAGTTAAAACCTAATTTTAATAAAAGTTAGTTCCTATAACGTGTTTGGGAAAACATATGGTGATGAAATTTATCACAATAAAAGTAATACATCATACTGCCTGATCAAAGCGCTAACCAAATTACTAGCAATCTCAGAGCTTTCTTCTAATCAACTACACCAGAAAGCCATCAATAAACACACAGACAAACACACACACAGACATACATTCATTATCGACCAGTCCACACCCCTGGAGAAATTCACCTTGCCAACTTCTACTGCGCTTATTCTGCAGCATCTGTAACCTGATCTCTCTCGCTCTATCTTTCTCTCACCCCTCCCTTAAGCTCTTCTTTTCTTTTGGGTATCTAGGCCTATGCTGCTCTGAGGTGACATTTAACAATTCCCAATAACCCTCCTACCTTCCTCCCGTGTAGGGAAGTGCATTCTAGAGTCAGGCAATCCCTGGACTCATTGAGATTCATCAGCTAAGTTTGCGAGTCCACAAAATGTCATCAAAAACTCTCTAAGCACGGCTGTCAGTGGTGAAACACTGCAGGATTGTGTGGCAGCACATGTCCTGGAGGTTTCGTGCTTCAGCTCAAATTCTCACTTTAAAGATTAGTGTCCTCTCTCAGCCCCTCTCTGGCAACTCATTACCATTTAACAGTCTGTGCTGCCAAATTGGCTGAGAATTAAGATACTTTATAATTGCCCTTCCACTCTGTCAGAGATGGCATAAAATCCATGTCATAAAACATGAGGTTGAAGGCAGCAATTAAAAGCAGGACGCCTCTGAGATATTTGGGAGTCTTTTTGTGGGTAAAGACTTCACCAAGTGCCTTGGGAAGCTTTACTTTTCCATACTTCCATCTTCCTTGTCAACTAGGCACAGTATTTACTCCTGGAGAGTGGACCCACAGCGATCTTAACAAACACATTTCGGCGAAACTCAGCAAGAAACTCAGCATATCAAAAGAAACTTATGACCATGACCTGCAAGACACAAGAGGAAAAAAATGCTATTTTTATCCAACATGACTGCTAAAGACCAAGTAGTAAACATGTTGCTCGAACTGCATCACCACTGCATCGTTTGATTTCTGGCCTTGAGGGTTCATGAAATCAATTGTGATTTAAAAGATGAAAGAAACTGCTCTGAAGTAGCTTGCAACACCATCTATGTCTTGCAATGTCACAGAAACTTTGATCATGCGTATCCAGCTAGTGAAGCTCCAGAACATTCTTTGAAAAGTAACCATTCTTGCCAAGTTAAATAACACAGTGATGAGTCAAACTATTTTAAATCACACTGCAGTGCAATAGGGTTGAATGGTATCACATAAGTAGTTACTCCGAAGTACCTTTAACAAACTGGATCATTGGCAATGCATCGTGGTGTGCATTAGCCTCAGTAATAGAGATGCTCATCCCTAAAAGGTTTTCATTTTGCCACAAACCTGATAGACGGATAGGTACAGCATAAACAAAAAAAGTATGTAAGATGACAACTTTCACGCACCTTTTCCATTTGCGTGTGCCAGACCCTTATCGATGAAGTCGGCTGCCTCCTCAAAGAAGGCACTGAGGTTAAACTGTTCGGTGTCGTTGGCCTTTATTCCATGGTACGTGATTCCGGTTCCTGCATAGAACTCGGCGTTGGTGTTCACGTGCATGAAGGAGTTGCCCTCTGCTGCGTTGAGAATGTGTGTCACGCCGAGCCGTTGCAGACGCATCACATTCTGGGCCACAAACCTGGGGAGAAGAAACAGAGCACACGTGAGCATCACCTGGGCTCACCTGGGAAATCTGCTGATAGAATTAGCTTGCTGATCTATTAGCACTGTCATAAAAAAAACATCTAAAAGTTTTTTTTCCCCTTCACTTTTCTGGAAGTGCTACACATTAAATTTGAATAATCTGGGCCTCTTCCTTTGTTCCTCCAACATAAAAACTTCATAAGCATTTATGCAATGCTACTGAAATGGTCCTGTAACAGCACTACTTACTGCTTTGTGTTCATGGCAGAAAATAAGTGTGTACTCATTCACCAGATTTAGGGTAAGACCCTTGCACTCCATGGACTTGCTCTGTTGTGCTCAGCAGGAAAAATTGACAGGAATAAATTGCGGAGCTGCTTTTAGATGGCAGAGACGTCGGTCTATGTTAGAAGACCTCGGGGGACAGCAGTGTTCTAAACCAGCCCAGACGTACCAAGGAGATTTTGGCTGCTGCCCAGAGGCATACAAAGAGCCATAGGCACCCAGCATAGTGCCCAAAATAGGACTATGCACGAGAGAGAGAGAGAGAGAGAGAGAGAGAGAGAGAAGCAAGAGGAAAAGTAAAGAGTGGATTGCTCTGTCATCACATAGTAACATCGCCTCTGTTCTGCTCTAACACCTGCAACACTTTCATCTTCATCTGCTCACAGTTCAGGTTTTTATATCTCTCTCATGTTTCTCTTGTCGGGTTTACACAGTAGATGAATGTGGTGCAACAAATGGAATGACTTAATACTGAATAACAATAATTAAATATGTATTATGTACAGGTTTCATATAATATACACCGTAATATACACCGTAATATACACAGATTTGCATCAGGGGCACCAGCATGAAAGTTCACAATACAACAGCCCAGATTAAAAAACTTACAAACTGTTTCTAGCATCTTTGCATGCGTCAAATCTAATTTATTTATACAGACTTTTTGGCAGAGGCCTCATACCTTAATTATTTAGAAATGTGACCATTTTTTTTTTAGTTTGCTTCCGCCTCTCCAAACTCTCAGGCACACTGTCCCACTCCTTGTCAAGTCTCTCAGCCAAATTTTGCACAAGTTGGAGGCGTGTCCGGGCAACAGTTTGACGCATGCTGCTGCTATAAAGTGAAGGCATTTGCATTGTATGAACGAATTTTTTTTGAAAAAACACCATTCAAACTATCAGCATCATACATAACGGCCTAGCATCACATTCTTTTGCATCTCAACTTATCATGTTGAATCACACAGTGTTAAAGCAAATTGTGTGAAATCACACAGCAGTGCAACAGGGCTAAATTGTATTGTATGACTTAAGTAGTTACTTCATATGTATCTTTAATGTAGCAGATCATTGGCACTGCCTTAAGGTGTGTATCAGCCTCAATGATGGAGATGCACATAATTTTGCTACAAACTTGATAGCTTTACTTTGTTTGTTACCTAAAATATAACTTATTCGGTTTAAAGGGTGGATTTTGTTAGGTAACTAATATCTGATCTTTAAATTCAAGAAATCTCGGAAAAAGTCAGAGACCACCCTTTCATTCCTAGAATGTTTTCAAAAAACACTGTTCAGTTTCAGGAGAAAAAGCAGAAAAAGCAGGGACATTTTTGAACACTTCCAAAGTTGTCTTTGAGCTTTCTAAATAATTCCAATCATAATAATTCCAAACACATTCAATAATGTTGAGGTCTGGGTTATTGCGTGGCCATGATTTTGCGATTGCTCTGCAAATGTTCTTCTTTTTTGTCTACTTTCTTTTCTCAGTACCGGCTTCTTGGATGCTAGAAATCTTTTAAAAGCATCCATTGTTCCTTTTTCAGAACAAGAACAGTTTTGTTTTCACTTATCTCTGAACAATAATAGTACCTGAGAATGCAACTGCTGCACTGTGTAAGGTGGGAATTTAAAGAAGCTAAGTTTAGGAAGCAAGCAGTTGAGCTTCTCCAGCAAACTGACAGTGAGTTAACGGCAACCCCTCAGGCGAGGATGCGGATGTGGTGTTTTTTTCTAAATGGATCTGGTTCATGTGATTTCAAAAGTAGTGTTTATCTTTTTCAGGGGTCTGCCAGGTCACATGTGTGTGTTTGAAAGCCCCTTCTTTTAGAAATTCCTTTCAGAAAAAATGCTGTTTTATCATTTATTTTATTTAGACCCTTCTTTATGCAGTTGGATTATCTTATATTCTATATCTCCTACAAAATACCTCCCGAAAAATGAAAACATTGTACTTTGGCCGTTGTCACTGGAAATGAAATAAAACAAGGGTGGTCTTATGTAAATAGTACTGTACATATTTTGCTTCTAATGCAATGATAGTCATGCTCTTAACATGGACGAAGTTCACAATCACCATAGACCTGCCAACACATGAAGACACCTGCCACCGCTCTGGTTTATAGCTAGAGGGGGTATCAGCCCATATTTCTCTGTGTTTCTACAGCCAAAGCTCTTCAATGCTGATGAAGTGATGGATTCTGATCAAATCCTGAAGATCCATAACTCAAGGCCCTTCTACATTGAGATAGCCTATCTATCCTGAGCCGCAGAAGATTGCAGTCATATTTCTCCCCTATTGTACTTTGTGTGTGTGTGTGTGTGTGTGTGTGTGTGTGTAGCCTTGAAGTCTGCTCCCCTGGCTGGCCATGCTCCCTCACCCCAGCTCACTGCAGTCTCTACACATACATTATTAATAGAATCCTCACAGAGAACAGCCTTTCACTATAAAGTGCATCCCATACATACCTGTACATTTAAAGGTGCTTTATGTTAAAAAGTTAAGGATAAGCATGAGCACTGGGCATTGACGTTTAGTATTCCCATATAATTGTGTTTATGACTAGAATCCAAGCAAATAATTACAAGAATAAATGTTAAATGAGATGATGTGGAGTCTGATATTGCTGCAGACGTTACTTTTATATTGTTTGTACTGTTCAAATGGCTAACAATGAGCCTAAAACACCATGCATGCATACAATTATAATGCTTCAGAACATAAAACTGGTAAAAAACTGACTTACAAAATAAGTGAATACACCTCCATGACTGATTCAACACAGTATACTGTTACAAGTACCAACAGTTTGTTATGAGCAATGATAAATAAAGAAAAATAAATACTTATTAAGTATCTGTGCCGCCGGTTCATTTAAAATGATCTTGTTTGTTTTCTGAAAGTCTTTGAATTAAACATTTGCCTTTTTTTTTCTTCTGGAAGCTTGATTAAATTACTGATTATTTTGGAACAGTTTCTATAGTAAATGTAAAGTCTTTAGCATATTGTTTGCACTACCTCATAGGGCTCTGTTCAATTTCAAATAACTGCGCAAATAACATGGCATGTCTTCATGCTACTCAGTAATACATATTTATTAATTATATCAGTAACATTAACATTAAGTTATGTTTCAATAACTCTAAGTACAGTACAGTAATGTGAATAAGCCATAACATCTGGCTCAGGCTCCTGCAAATGTTTTTGTGTATGCTATGGATTACCGATTAAATCTGTCTCATTAATTAATATCTACAGAATTTATTTCGAACTTCCTGATGGTTATTTTAGAAAACCCAAACTATTGCACTTGCTACCATCCACCATCATGACTATTTAAGGCACCGAGTACTTACATGCTTTCCTTTATTCCACAAGCTTTAATAGTGTATGTCATAACACTTCAGTTCTACTTCAGTTGATTCAGAAATAAACCAAAGCGGATTGCATCTGATAAATGAATCCAAGAAAACACAGTGGTACAAAAACATGGAGTACGTAATGTATTTCTTCATTTACACTGCCTGAAGGAAACCCAACCTGAAATTATAGCATCAATTTGATGGTAGCGTTAACCACAGCCTGCCATGTTTGCACTATGCTTTTACATTCAGTATTGTTGGATCTCACAGAGACTGCACAGACGTGGGGGAAAAGTTAATATCAGATTCTAAAACAGACACTGGCACACCTACAGCAATAACAATGTACAACAATGTCCAGAGATATTCAGTTTTAGCTACTTTAAGGTGCACCTGTGTAAAAGACCATGACCAATAAAATGGTGCCCTCTGGAGCAACCGCACATGAGACTAATCACTATGCTGCATGCCAAGCATCAGCTAGAGGGGCAATTAAGTCCTTTGGGCTGTGCAGTGGTGAAGCTGCACTATCTGGAGTGATGCAGCTCCATCCAGTACCTATAAAATGAGGTGGAGGGTCATTTGTGATAATGCAACTTCAGGTCCCAACCTCACTAACGCTATTGTTGCAATGTTCCAACACCTAACCTTTTTACGACTATTATTGCAGCAAAGGAGGGACAAACTCCCTACTAACTGCGTTCATTTCATTCAGAAGAATGAAGCAGGTGTCCACAAACCTTTGGACAGACCTGAACAAAGTAGTCCACACATGCTGTGTCTCGAGGGGAGATGAGCTTTCATTCACTCCATCCAGATAAAGTAGGCTACGCTGAAACCTGGTTACAGCCCAGGAGAAAACGTGTCAATTAGCGGACAAGATTAGAAAAATGATTTGAACTCTTCAGCTCGCTCTAGTCGGGCTCGGCAACCCTGAAAAAAAGACATGGCTGAAGTTAGCTTCTTATTTGAATTCCACCTTCCACCTTAAATGGAGCAGCAATTACATCCGCTGCACTATTTAAGGTGGAACGGGGAATTCGAATAAGAAGCTACCTTTAGATAACTTGAGGCGCCAGAATGTAACTGCTGTACCATTTAAGGTGGTACGGGGGGATTCGAATAAGACGAGTGAGTCTGAGTTAACGGTAACCTAACCCCTCGGCGAGGATGCGGATGTGGTGTTTTTTTCTGAATGGATCAGGTTCGTGTTGTTTCAAAGCATGTCGTTTTGAACAGAATCGATTTACGACGACAAAAAAAACTGGAAGACTGAAAGACTAACCTGGCTGTCTGTCAGTGATTTCTCGTTGGTAAACAACACGGGCTAAAGTACCGCTGATAAGACCAGAACGAACAGACATGGCTTACGCGTTACCGACGTAAATCCGCGGAAAGACCTCGTTGAAATGTTGTGCTGGTAAACTGTAGAAGCCGCTGCCGTTGGACAAAAGCTCGTTGAGTTGTTGCACAGTGGCCTCGGTGTCAGGCACGGTCACATCCGCTGGCGCCTTGACGGGGCTCTGGTGTTTCTTCATGGCTTTTTCAAGAGGGGAAAAAACACACAGACACGTGTGTGACCGTTAGTGTCGGTGGGTCTGTCTCCCACAGCCCTGCATGTTACCCCGGCTCGGTGCGTGTGTTTTTGTGCTCTGTCCGTTTCCTCGCTCGCAGACAGACACACCCCGACTCGCCCACCGGCGGCCACACACGCACGCACACGCACACACACACACGCTTCGGAGACAGACACAGAGTGTCGGAGGACGACACACTCACCAGGGTGGCAACCGAGCATCGATAAACAAGTCAGCGCCGTCGTTAAAGGAGCCGCACTGTCTCCATGTTTGGTCACTAGCATGTAGCATGTAGGCTAGTCCTCTCGCTTTTCGCGTGGGTTACTATGGGAACGGACGGCTGGCACTGTTGTCAAATAAACAAGCAGCCTAGCTTGTTACTCAACTTTGGGCTAATTTCTCCAAAATTCGATGCTAAGCACCTTAAATAGCAAATATCTTGGAAACAAAGCACAATTTCCACACCGTTTACTTTGTTGGCTATAAAATGTAAACACACTTGAAGTTTTTATTCACCACCACATACAGTCTCTACACAGGCCCTTAGCTACGAATACATTTTCTGGGCTGCCAACTTTCCCGCACTTCAGTCCGACCGCAAAACGTATTTAATTTTAAAATATTTAAAATGTTTAATTCTATCCAAGTACATTAAGCTCATTGCTGGATCCAAATATCCGAACGTAGAGTGAGCAGGTTGTTGATTGGATGATAGCAGGTGGCTTGTGTAGTTGATTGGTTGTGAACAGAGAGAGGCCCCGCCCTCTGAAAGTCACCGAAATGAAGGCTGCAACTGTTTTAAATGTCGTCGCTGTCCAGTGGAAAACATGTATCTCCATTTTTGTCAATTTTGAGTTTTCTATATCATTTGAACACGCCTGTGGTCTTTTACATTGTGTGAGCATTTCATGATGACTGGGCCTATAGAAATGCTCAAAAATAGCAAGGAAAAAAGTCTGGTTCCTTTGACTTACATTGTAAGTAAGGTCCGTTTTTAGTCTCTCCTGTAAAGTTGCAATTTTGGAGATACTTGTTTTTCATTGGACAGCGACGATATGTGAGTGACGAGACTCACTTTGTTGTTTGGCTGCCTGAAACTGAAATTCCGCAGATGAGGAAATGAAGCAGTGGCGGCTGGCCAATAGAGGGCGCTGAAGCGCCGCCCCCTTAAAATCGTTCAGATATTAAAATGAGTTCATTATAAACTGCAAAATAATTAGGACATTATTTAGTCCTACTGTGCCCAATAAACAAGTCAGAATTTATTAAAAGAATACATACACAATGGTATTTAATTCCTTACATAGTGCACACTTCCTGTGTGCAGGGCGCCAGTCTAATGAGAGTGTATGTAGGTGCACCAACTTTTGGCAAGCAGGTGATCTGAGGCTGCTGTTTAATTGGTTGGTTCAAAGTTTCCACAGGGCGCAGTTCTCAGGACACACCCACTCTTATAGGTAGTGTGTCGGTACTATTTTTTTTTAAAAAACATCGTATGATGGGACACTCCCCGAATCCACTTATTAACTCCGCTGTGGTTCGTTAACTCGGTTCACGTTGAACAGTTGCAGGCTGGAGCAGCGTCTCTTTCAAAATGAGAGACAATTCAGTTTTGTCTTTACCAAAAAGTTCACTTGAGGAAAAAAAAAAACAGATAAAGGAGCTTGGACCCGATCGTCCCAATTTACAAATTCAGCAGCAGGCAAGTGATCAAGGACGAGCTTACATCCGGGTCTTTTTCAGCTCTTCTTATGACAAACGGGTTTAAACAATACAACACAACATTTTCTGCACTGAGCAACACCTAAGCCTATCTGTTGCTCTGTCAAGGTAAGCTGAAGACAGAGCTTAGTCTCATCTACAGCAAGGAAGAGTTGAAAGCCTGTTGTGGTGCTGGGGGTCTACTCCAGCTGTTTATGGAAAATGTCAAATGAGAAAAGACTAGACTCATCAATCAACTCATAGAGATTTCAACAAAAATGTAATTGCGAAATTTGCTGGCCAGAAGGAAAGGAGGTCAAAATTCATGTTCAAATAGTGCTATTTTTAATCTTTGTTTTATTTGTATGTTTTTCATTTGTTGGTTTGTTTGCGCCCCCTCATTACTTTTGCACCAGCCGCCGCTGCAATGAAGAGGTATGTATGCCATGTCTCAAAAACCAAGGTATATAATACAAGGGTGTTTCAAAGCTTAAGTGTTAACTTCTTTGACCCCCTGATTGTCTCAGAATCAGAACTCTATTTAATAAACACAATGTGACGTTATGCTGTCTGTTAAAGTAAAATAAGGCCGCTCTAATACACATTCAGGAAAAAGTCGTTGTTTAGCTGCTTCACATAATTGCCAATTATGGTATTAATTTGGTATTCAGATCTAACTAGAGCTGCAGCACTGATCTGCCTCGGGTGCCCCATTTGCAAAGTAGCAGAGTTGGTCCAAGCAACTGTAACAATGCCCTCGAATCCTCTGGAAAACTTTACCACATGTCACAGTGTATTTGTAAACTTGAAAACTTGCTTAGATCCCAAGAGTTTGCTAGAATGAGTGAATTGAAACCTATTTCTTAAACTGAAGACAGAGGATGTAAGGTCTGTGTGGAAGAGCACGTTACCAGACTGGAAAAAAGCTTTTCCTCGAGAATTGTTAAACCAAACATTTAGTTCATACTGATGCTAGTATCAGCGCATTTGTGGTGAGTGAGGTAGCAGCCAGCCAGAGTTACAATACCAATGGGTATTTCTCACACTGGCAAAAGGTATTTGCCTTTTCAGCCTGCAGCAGTTAGTCCCGCCCATCATGTTGGAGTTCTAAGCCATTGCTGCATCCAAAACTACACACTACAAGATTAAATAAAATCTCAAAACTAGTATTTAGTAAAGACAAGATGCCAAGTGAAAGACACAATGCATGATATGTATACACACAATATTATTCCAGAACAGCCAGTTAGAGCACATGTACATGAACACAGTTAAAACTTGATTTGAACCTACAGTTGCGAACACATATAACAGATAACTGTGTTGTTACTAATGTTTTCAGCATTTGCAGTCCTGAAATAAGTCACTGGACACAAAAACCTGTGTAATTCTTAGGGATTAAATTATGTAAAAATGTGATTGTGGTTGGTAGGAGGTATCAGGGAATCTTGTCAAACTTGGGATCATCAGATATGTTACTAAAGAAGAACAAATTGTATCTATTATATTTTCATATCTTATTTTAGTACACACTTATAAACAATTAAATAGTGAGTGTGCACTTGTGGTAATTTGCAGGTAAGTTGTTACACGATGTGAGGACAGATGTCACATTGAATTTTTTTAACCAATAAAAGCCATCAAATAATCACTGGAGTGATTATTTAATTTACTTCAAATGTACTTACATTTTCACATTAAACTAAATGATTAATCATTGAAATTGTAGAATTTAATCATTAATCTCTAATTAAGCCCTGAAGTGTACTCCTTACAACAGGCTTCAACAACTGGAAAATCAAATAAAACATTTTGAACATTTAAAAAAAAGATTGTTTTCAAAATTCTAATAGTTTTTCATATGTGACAACTTTAAACTTACTGAGACAAGCTGCCCCAAACTACCATGTTTACTTGTAAAGTTATCTTAGTGCAGGACATAAGCAAACATATAACAAGACACTTTATTCTCTGCTCTACTAAGTATAAATGTATAACTGTGAAGATATTAACTAGAATAATAATAATAATAATAATACAATGTTTCATTGTATTACTTCTAAATTGGGAAAATGAAAAATATATGGTCAATGTGTTTTGCCTTTCCCCAGATATGACATATAGGATATGACATCAGGCTAAGTATATGTACAAAACTGGTAGTTTTCTTTTAACTTTTACTATATCATATTGAAAATATTAACAGTGTGACAATTTACCAATGTGACAACATGCCTGGTCTCCCATACATAAATCCACACAAATAAGTAAACTTGGAAAAAAGTGTTCTCTAATACATATCAAATGAAGATTATGGAGCCTTTAAGCCAAATGTGAGGACATTTCTGCGAAATACTTCATGATTACTAACTCATAAATCCTGCTTTGTGAAATATTACCCAGTCCTGATGTACCCACTGTATACTTTTTATTTGGTCACTGTATATAAAACACTTCATATCACATCATTAAATAATGATCAAACCTACTGACCTAATCAGATGTGATATAGATAAAAGAATGTACTGTGCAGTGGTACAGTGTCAACTGTTATTTAGCCATTTGGGATGCACTGCTAACATGTACTCATAGTATCTTCTGGGGATAGTGTTTGGTCATAGATATAAAATATGCATAGATAGAAAATATGCAGACATACTAGACCATTAAAAGCCTTATTCTAGATAATCCTTCCCCATCTCCACTCCTAGAAGCTTAACTACACTCTGCCACACATGTCTCATCTACAAAGGACTTGATCATTCATTAATGTTCATGCTGCTGCATGTCTCATGGTAACCATCAATGGGACTTCTTTACTGTTTGACTTCACAGTAGAACCTCTTGTAGTCTTTTTTTATTTAAAGTCACTTTGAACAAAAGTATATATTTCTATATCTCTGGACATATTAAGCACAGCTCATTGTATTCTATCCTTTAAAAGACAAATATGGTTTTTGCCTTCTTCTAAAATGTCTTCTGAGTTTTGATTACATCACCATATGCTAGTGGGAGGAGAAAAATAATTTTAGGTAATAAAATGTTTTTCAACCATCATGATGATATGTTCTTTCATCAACCATAAATGCTCAGCTATATTAAAGATGTCCTTGCTCTAAATTACGTTGACTTTAAGGATTAACCTATGAATTAAACCTATAACTCCAAACCAGTTGGGAACCTCATTGCTCCCATTAGGCCTAGTTCAACTAAGCCTGAGCAGGAACCTAATTACACTATTTCCTACAGTGCAGATCAGAATTGAACTTCTCAAAATTGCTTGTTCAACCTCTGAATCACGTGTCACCTAAAAGCCGTTTCTCGTTCATTTTGAACAAATAGCAAATAATTATGATTATGTGAATGGTTATGTACAACTGTTAGCTGTTTCCTACTTTATTAATTACTTTTGTCTGGGCTATTAACATTTATAATACTTATTCTATATTGAACAGTCCTATTTTTAATACAAAGAAGGGGAGAGTGTAAAGTTTTATACCAACACATTATCAACCAGTTCTCTAAAATCGCTTAGAGATGCATCTCATAAACCTTCAACTGGCAAGCATGTACAGACAGAGCCCAACACAGTGTCACAATTTCTGACAGTGGAAGAACAATGAGTAAATGACCAGGGTCAACAGCCAGAAAGAAGAAGGTGAAGGACGCATGGTGGAAGGGTAAGGCAGCACAACAGAGGAAGAAGTAAAAGAGGCCAAGGATGTGGGCACACTGCTAATTAAAATAAGGGCCACAGTTGTTGATTATGTTATCAATCATGGCCTTACAGTGTCCAAGGCTGGTCGAAAGGTGAAGCTAAATGTTAGGAGAACAGCTGTGTCCTCAATCATTTAAACATTTTATAGGGAGAACAGTTGTGTAATCCAACAATGCACTCTATATTTTAAACTTACTGTAACACTTTATATTATTGTTATACAGTTATCTTCTTTATACTGATACACTACTGTACAAAAGGCACCTAAGCTCCTTGTTTAAAACCCTTTATCTCAGCAATAAGTGTATTATCACAACTAAGAAGACCATAGATCATTAGAACAGATGTAAATATTAAATGCATATAAATATAATGCAAAGTATCTTATTTTGAAAGTATATAATATCTTGTATGGCAGTTTAAAAATTGCCCTAGACATTGCATACATTTATTACATTCCCTCACCAGCCATCTTGATTTAGTTAGATTTACCTAGATTTAGCCAAAGTAGGTGTTAGATGAAATAATACTGAGTTGCCACAAGAAAAACCTTGGAAAGGGTTAAACAATCTTTTAACATATGTAAAACCAATACTTATCAACACTTTCTAAATATGTAAAAAATAAAGTGTCTTGCTGAGCAAATAAAAGGTTCCTGTTTGGAAAAATATATATATTTAAAGTGCCTGATATTTTAACATGCCAACACACGTGTACAAATGTGCAGAGGACGGTTAATCTTGCCACACATGGGAGGAAGAAGACCTCTTTTCACACTTCAACAGGAGAAGCACCATGGTCATAGGTAATAATGTTATTAGACTATGGGAGACACAGAGTGCTTTTATAGAAAACACCAAGGTCATTAAAAACATATAGTCAGTCAGCATCTTAGCTATCGTCAGTGTTAAACAGAAGTTAATGGTGACGGAGTGAAGGAGTCGCCGTATCAGTACATACAGTAAAATATTTATATGCATACAGTACCTGTACTTTACAGTGAACAGTGCAATATTGAATATTAATATACAGTACAGTAAGTGGGATCTGTGTACATTTGCTGTGGCTTTAAAAAAGAGCATGCAGTATGTGTCCATTTTATGTAACTCTATCTAGTCCAAAGTAATGATAAATATTATTCATAAAACTCATTTTGTATGGTCTGGATGTAGAGTATCATGGAACTGGAATGAAGCGACCCATCAATGAGGCTGGCTGCATCCTGGCAAAAGGTAATATGTGTAGTTGAAATATTATCGAATTTCATATTATAATATGAAATATTATCGGCCACTGAGCTATTTCTGATATGCCAGGCCAACGGGGAAGGAACATCCTTATGTGTGCTGCCCCCTACAACACACAGCATCTCTTTCTTAGATGCACTGTACAGAGATCTGATCGCTGATAATGACAGGGTTCTGAATAGAAATGATTTATCAAAAAAATATGGCAATATGTGAGATAATATGCATTTCCATTTACCTGTGGCCCTATAGAGAGGAATATTAGGGAAGTTTTTTTCTTTCCTTTCTGTATCTTCTGCATCTGTCTTTCCTTTCAGTATCACAATGACACAGGCTGTCAATAAATTACATAACATAGAGTAAAAGAATGACTGTGAATCCGGTCGAATCTTTTGCAATCAATCTCCAACATACAGTAATGTAAAATTTGTACTTTAGAAATTGATCTAGAACACAGAAAAACTGCAGCCATGTGCATTTTTCTTTATTGTCTGTAAAACCTTAGCCATCAAAAATACTTACAGATTATACTGACATACAGACAACATGGCTCAGCATTTTTGATCTGGTTCATAATCAATAACACAATGACCTGTCATTCTGGTGACACTAACACATCCAGAGACTTACTTTTGGGACATAAACTAAAGCTTTTGCTGGTAACCTATTGTGTGCTGCTGTTTGTACAAATTCTTTTGAGATTATTGTTGTGCAGATGTTCATGTTAATTTGATAAATAATTTGAACTAAATAACTTATTGCTATATAGTAGTTGTACAAAACATTAGCAGAATAATTTGTAATCTGATATATAAGAAGGCGTAACTTGCACAAGGCCATTAATGTGTCTTTATTTCACAGTATCTCAAGCGATTCTAATTCTTTGACACAAGGGGGCAGTGCTCTCTCACTGAACATTTCCAGTTACATCACAGCTGTACTAATATGTATCCAATGCAAATATTGAAAAGCACTCCTCTGGCAAAAAGTCTAGTTGTACCCAGGAGCTCCCAGGAGTTTAATTTGTTAAGTAAAATGCCCTCATGCAGCACTTATTACTCCTTTAACAGAGCTAAAACTCTACTGCAACTGTGGATCTCTTACCTGTGGTCTTACCTGTTTATCCACAAAAGATGTTGTCTCATCCCACCAGTGTTATACTATGTAGAGAAAAAGAAATCTGGTGGCACACGAATTTCAAATTTTATGTTTCAAATAATAAATATAATAGTTTACAAAAAAATCCAAATCAATTTCTCCCTTTTCCCACACTTAGTAGATCAGCCAAAATGTGTTTGGTTTTCAGAAGTTTTCTTATGTACCTTTTGACCCACAAAGCTAATAGTAATAATAATAATAATAATAATAATAATAATAATAATAATAAATGATTTGGGTTTTCAGACTTCTGAGCAACATTAGCCTTGTAGCTCCAGTGCAAAAAAGAAAACTGACAATATTGTTCAGTTATTGATGGCCTTCTGGGTTAAACATAACAGAGCACACCTCTGACCTCAGGTCAGCAGATCACTATAGAAAAGCCTTTGATCTGTTGTCTTTGCCAAGGTCAGTTTCAGTTTGGTCGTTAGACAAAGAAAAATACATTTAAAAGTGTAACATGTTTGAACTTGTTTAAATATCATTGAGAAAGAGTTTTGTTAATTTGATGAACGCTGACCACCCATAAGCCTTTCAGAAAGATTTCACTTAGTGCCCTTAATCCAGCCACTCTGTTATATACATGAATTAGCAGGTCACAGTTCGATAGCTGACTGCAGACAGCAGTGATCAATAAATAAGGAGTGATTAGCACAGTGCTGATGTCTGCTATCACACTACGTCTGTCTGTGGTCTCCTGTTGCATAAGCCTCCCCCCTATGACTTATAAGCCCCTCTCTAAGAGTTAATTTGCATCAGCAAGGTTGATTACATTGCGTGCAGTACAGGTTGGGAAGGCACTCTGGAGTTAATGAAAGAGCACTCTAAATGTCAAGTTTGCACACTCATAAATTACCTCAGCAGTGGATGTTGTCACTGCACTTGACATAAAGGCAGCCACTGCTTGTCATTTTCCGTTGCCATAGAGATGCAAGGAGATGTCTTACAGCACCATGGCAACAGGCCCATCAAAAAGATACCTCCCGCCTATTTTCTTTCACCAACTTATCTTGTTTAAGAGTCTATGGGTTTCTCTTTCTCTCTCTCTTTCTTTCTCTCTCTCTCTCTCTCTCTATCTTCCTCTGCCTCTATAACAGGTATACATACAACAGACAGACAGACAGATAGATAATGACAGGTACATAGAAAGACAGACAGAAGACACCATCCAACAGATTGGCAGACTGACAAACAGACGGACGGATAGATAGATAGATAGATAGATAGATAGATAGATAGATAGATAGATAGATAGATAGATAGATAGATAGATAGATAGATAGATAGATAGATAGATAGATAGATAGATAGATAGATAGATAGATAGATAGATAGATACATCTTTCCACAACTCCCAGAGACTGAACTAACAGACACTTTCATACAGACACAAACACACACACAAATTACACCATCTATCCCGCTTCTTACAACCTCTATGTTCATATAAGTAGTGCATTTCACACTGAGACACTCCACCTAATATAATTCATATCCTACTGTTTACTTGGTACTTGTAAACAGCTGAAATGACAATAAGCCTCTTGAACTTGAACTTGAGACAGATGGATAGGCAGAAAACAGATAGATAGATAGATAGATAGATAGATAGATAGATAGATAGATAGATAGATAGATAGATAGATAGATAGATAGATAGATAGATAGATAGATAGATAGATAGATAGAGTGAAATAGATAAAGCAAGATAGATAGATAGATAGATAGATAGATAGATTAGATAGATAGATAGATAGATAGATAGATAGATAGATAGATAGATAGATAGATAGATAGATAGATAAACAGAGTGAAATAGATAGATAGATAGATAGATAGATAGATAGATAGATAGATAGATAGATAGATAGATAGATAGATAAACAGAGTGAAATAGATAGATAGATAGATAGATAGATAGACAGAGTGAGATAGATAGATAGATAGATAGATAGATAGATAGATAGATAGATAGATAGATAGATAGATAGATAAACAGAGTGAGATAGATAGATAAAGATAGATAGATAAATAGATAGATAGATAGATAGATAGATAGATAGATAGATAGATAGATAGATAGATAGATAGATAGATAGATAGATAGATAGATAGATAGATAGATAGATAGATAGACTCCTATGTGTGGTGTAAAGAGTGGTCTACAGTGGCCCACAGGCAGTGTGCATCCCTGTAATTTGCATACTGATTCCTGAGCAGTAATGTATGCATGAGAAAATGGCCTCTATTGAATCAACGGAGTGGCATAAAAAGTTAATAGCATTCTCTCTAAGTGGGCTGTGGTCTGCTGTGTGCAGAGCTAAAGGGAAAACTCAACACAAGGAAAATGTCTGGAAAAAAAATCTCATCTGTAGTCAATGTCATTTGTTGAACAGCAGAGGTCAGTCTCTCCTATAAGTTGCCCAGTGAGCTTAGTCAGCATCTCCTCTGGAGATATCCCCTCAAGTTCAGTAAAAAGAGCTTTTATGGCTAAATTACCTTTTATTTACGTGTATAAGGTGCAGTGCAACATCCAGTGTCCTATAGACAACTGAATATTTCTCCTTGTCTGACCTTGTGTCTGTTTATTCACTTTATTATTCTGCCCTGCTGAAGTCTTCTCTGGCCCTCTACTGGAGCAATATTTGTCTAATGACCTTCCAAGACAATCCAGGACCCTTGAGACAGCTCCTCAACAACAGTGACTCATGCATAATATAACCATCTGCTAGCTCCAGCACTGAGCTCAGCATAACATGTAGACAGAGGATGAACCTGACTTTGCAGAGGTACATAGAGTGAAAGAGACACACAGAGGGAGTGGTAGACCTCCTTGACCACTGAGGCTCTGTTGTGGGTGGCCAAAGCCCAGCCACGTGCATTTTACAGTTAAGAAATGAGGTCATGACATTTCATGTTTGTCTTTAAGATGAGGTCATCTGTCCAGAGGCAGCTCTGTTTAGCCTTTTTTTGTTTGCTTTCACAGAAACAAGAGCGTCACCATGCTAATGTTTATCCGCAGGCCAAGTAGTGTTTTATTAGCAGACAGGCAGGTTTTAGCAGCTGCTTCTTCTCAGCCTTGGAGGTACGTAGCCATGTGTAATTTAAAAAGACAAGCGTGTCCCTTACTGAAAGCGTGAACAAGCTTTTCTTGTTAAAGAAGTCGAGAAAGCATATTAGACATTCTCAGAATTCATGTGGTTACCTTGTGTGATGACAATGAAAAATTCAGGTGTGGCTACAGGTAAATGGTTTTTTGGACTATTTTGTGAAATCATTTCTGAGAACTCATCCCAAAGAGTGTGCTGTCTTCATATCTGTGCTCAGATCAGATAAGCTGTAATATTTGTAATGTTGGACTGTGTTATTTCCCTCCATCCTGTTACTCTTCCTCAACCCCTCCCTTTACTACTGCTGCATAGGAAAGCAGCTATGCTGCTAGTACTGCAGTCCAATGTCAAAGAAAGTCTACAGCTTTGTCCAGGTGGAATTCTTACTTTATAATAAATGAAGCTTACCAACTTAGCAACAAGCTGTCTATGTAGTGCCAAAAAAACAATTTTATGACTTCTAACGACAATATCACCCTTTTTGGTGCTACACAGAGGTATTAAAATAAAATACACATTTTTTAAAACAGGAATTTACTGGAAAACACTACTCATCTGTGCATTGTGCGTTGGTGTGTTAGTATGTGGTGTGGTGGTACGTTTTGGATCACACACAGCAGTGCTGTTGAAGTTTTTTAACACTGTGTCCACTCACTGTCCACTCTATTTGACACAGTTGACTTGTTGGACCACCTTGTAGACAAAAGTCAGAGATGCTGTTGTTGGAGGGTTTATGTTGGTCTCTCTTGAGTTCTTCCTCAGTGGACGCTGCCCACAGGATACTGTTGTCTGGATATGTTTGGTTAATGAACTGTTCTCAGTCTAGCAGCGACAGTAAGGTGTTTAAAAACTCCAGCAGCATTGCTGTGTCTTAGCCACTTACGGCAGCACAACAACGCACAGTCTGAACGATCTACAACTCAAATAGTACCTGCCCTGTGGTGGTCCTGTGGTGGTACTGATAAGTACTGATACTTGGGTTAAATACTGACATAAGTAATAGTGAAAGTACCCTCATAATAAGCAGCTTGAGTAAAAGTACAAAAGCATCAGGTAAAAAAACTGATTTAAGTAGTAAGTATTTTTACCAAGTAACTTCTAGAACTTCAGTCAAACTTCTACAGGCTCCACCCACAGGCTGGAACTCTGTGTCTTAGTAGTGACAAGAAAACACGGGGCTGTATTTTTTACTAATACAGTTAGAGCTAATTTGATATAGTTGTCTATATAGAACTCTTTTTAATAACAGTATGAAGCTGTATGTTTAAGTCCAGAGCCAGTATTGAACCCTTTCTTCTTTTCCAAGTTGTGAACTACAAAAGACATGACTGATGCCACTGTTGGCAAGGCTAAGCAACACTGTTCAGTCATCAATATAGACTTTGCTGTGGTTTATTCAACTTACATGTTTGATTTGTGTTCAGGTTGTTGGACTGGATCCATAACTGGATTTTTCTAAATCAGATTGTTAATATATCATGGTAGCAGTGTTACCGGTTGTGTAAAGTGGGTATTTTCTTATGAATATGTCTTCATAACACAGAAAACACACAGAAATATTAACATTTTGCATTTTCTCTGCTGTTGTCCTTAAAATCGGTTATTTTTTAACATTGGATACATGGGGTGAGAAGTAACTCTTTGCTTTGACAGTCACATGTTTTTCAGACAGGTTTTCTCACGAACCATGTAGGTGAGCTGAGTTTGGTCTTGTTTGACAACAGATAGCAAGACAAAACATCTACCCGCAGAACGATCAACATAGGCTAGTGATAAGGCAGCTAGTGAAGGTTGTGGCGTGTTGTTGCTGTGCAGTATAGTCACACTCCCTGTATAATCAGTCACCTAAAGCTCATTAGCTTTAGATGTGTTTGCTAAGGGGATCGAGTCTATTTTACCATGTTGAATTTACCCCAACTGTGTCAGCGTGACCTCTCTGTGGCCTCCTTTCTGCCATTGATAATCAGGATTGCCAGTTTAGCCTTTTTTTGTGCTCATTTAAAAAGCAAGGCATTATTTCAAGTTACAATCAGCAGTGGTACCGTTTGAAGATTTTTAACTGGACGCTTTTTGTGTTACATACCATAATATTACAGGGACATTCATCACAGGTTTCGTTGAATAGCGTACGAACAAAAATAGCAATCCAAATTATAGAGGAACACAACAGAGTGCTTGTTAAGATGCAATGAAACTGTGGTGAGTGGACTATGGTTTCTGAAAGGGTCAGCGCTGTTGTTAGATTTATGTTGGCTTCAGTATTATGAAATAGGCCCCATCTGCAGACCTTTGTTTTCCACATCATGAGTTCACTGCCCCCAAACACTGAGAGCTGTTCCTCGTGTCGCTGTTATGTAATTTCAGAACAGAGCTTGTATTTCGTCTCACTGAAGAGACATTGTCTACTTGACAAAATCAAAACGACATCTGAAGTGTGTGTTTATCTCGGTGACTCTTTTGCTACATGCTGGGGCAGAACCGAGCTTTAAACCCTGACTCTTGACAAAAGCCTTTCTTTATTTCCTCTCTGACCTGACTGCAGCTGAAATGATGCAGTAATTATCTTATTGCAGGGCCCGTTTCTGTAAACTACAATTAAGTGTTTCTTGTGGTCTGTGTTGCTCCAGCCAATGTTTTAGAGCCAAAAGGGAGGAGTATTGTTGACCTTATAAAACAGCAAAGTAAAAAAATAATCTTGTTTTTTTTTCTTTTTTTTTTCTTTTTAGAAACAGTAGGGCCTGCGGACTGGGTGCCTACCTTAATTTGATTTCACTTAATAAGATTTCATACAAGCCTAGACAGGTAAATGTGTGTCAAATTGAGGTTAAGATTGTTAGCTAAGCCGGAGGTCTTACAATGGCTTAGTGTGCCTCAAAGAAAGATTACCAGGCCCATCTAGACAAAGCAGCAATACAAACCCAAGAGTCTTAAATAGATTACAGACATTTTTAAACCTCTTCCAACAGCACTAAAAAACCCACTCTGGGTTCTGAAGGGGGCAAGGTTGCCGTTCAGAGGTTCAGCATAAGGTTACCTCAACGTGTAGCTGAAGGCAATGAGCTGTGTTGTGCTGGCAAAGTTAAATCATGTGAAGATGTTACCCAAAATGGAAGAAAATTGAGCAGTGTGGTGTTTCTCCTAATTCCAGTCTGCTTGCGGTCTGTGGCTGGACTGCTCTAAAGCCAGGTTCTGGCATACATACTGAACTCAACACAGTAACCTGAGCAGACGTATGGAGCTAATGACCAATCCAGACAATTCTTATGAAACCTTCTTTAAACAAAGACCAAGGGCAGTTTGATCTCTTTATTCTTGACTGGGTCACATACAAAGGCCCTATACAAGGATTAAAATGATTTCCTCAATCTGATTTTCTACATAGGATTAGTTCAGTTCCTTTTCTGGGGTGCAATGGCTGTATTAGTTCTGTAAGTTAAATGAATCATTAAACTTTAAACTCTCACTACTCCACATATTAATTCCTTTATAATAGCAGTAGTATGTTACTTACCATAATTAGATGTTAATGAATGTCCTTGTTGTTCTATGAGTGACATAAAGATAAAGACTGGGGAAGAAGACCCCTACCGGAGTAAGACCACCACCCCCCAACCTTGATTCAATTACGTCATTAAATGCAATCTTTATATATTTACTTAATATATTTAATCTACCCAATGCATGATCATATATTAATGAATATCATTGTTGTTTGCGTGAGTGATATAAAGATTGACTTTATAAGTAAGACCACCAGCCCCCCTGCACCCTTTTTGATTAAATGATGTCATAAAATGCACATTTGACACATTTACTTCATATCTATGATCTACCCAAAGCTGCAATTTCCTTGAATATATTGCTTGAATTTATTTTACTAATTTGTTTTAATTTTTTTATTATATAATATTCCCTCATAAACCATTTAAGGGTAATTGATCTCTATTCATTTATACTAACTTGCACAAGAAAAGCTAAGTAGCTAATACCCTTTGGTTTGAAAAAAAGTAAAAAGATTTAGTGTCTTTTGAAGTGAAAATATAGGGTTTACAGAGATTTCATTAGCTAGCATTTGTGTTTGGTTCTAGCCTTAGCAATGAGTACTTTAGAATTTTTTGAAAATGCAAAGACTATACAATATTTCACACATACCCCAAAGAGCCAAACTTTTGGGACTGGGACTATTAGGGCAGGTGTATCCAAAACAGCTTTACCCCACCAAGACTTGCTCTCTGTAGGTGCCCTGTGGTATCTGTCACCAGTACATAAGCAGCAAGTCCTATAAACTGTGAAGTGTAGACACGACAGATTGCTTGATCAGACTGAGATCTGGGGCCAGGACCACATCTCAAAGTTTAGTTGTGTTTTTCAAACAATTCTCAAACAATTTGTGCCGTGTGGTAGTGCGCATCATCCTGCTAAAAGAAAATCCCGCCATTGTGAATTTTTATTGGCATGAAAGAGTGTACCTGGTCTACAATGATCTTTCAGTAGGTGGCAAACCTACATGCACAAGTTTTCTCAAGAGACCAATGCCCAGAGCATCACCCTTCAAAGCATCCAGCTGTTCACAGGATGTAAAAGAAATCTCTTTAGACCTACTGACGTTCTACCACCGCCCCAAGATCCAGTTCTGACACCTTTTGATGATGGACAGGGGTTAGCAGGGGCACTAGACTCAACCCTGCATAGCGAGGTGATCACAGTGCACAAGAAATACTCTGACTATGTTGTCCATAGGTAACAGTTTGGCCTTTTTCAAGGTCACTAAGGTCTTCACGCTTGCTATTTTCTCTTGGATCCAACATGTTGATCATGATAACTCACTTTTCACTTACAGTCTGATATATCTTAAAATGTGCCAGTGTTATAACATTATCATTGTTGTTCACTCCTTGTGTTTCTTTCTAATAGATAAACAAAATTGGCTGCAGTTCTTTGTTTCTTGGAAGCTTTCCCAAGAACAAATTTTTAAAAAAGGTGGGAAATTAAGTCCAAAAGAAGCCCAATGTTTTTAAGAGGAACGTTTTTCCCCCATGTCTTCTGTATGTAAAGTGTATAATACAATACACAATTTTATCCTCAAGGAACTAACATCTGTTTGTTGTGGCCTTGTTCTTTTCATAGTTTGAAACTTTTACAGCCAATTAGTATTGTAGCAATTCAGTGTTTTAGAATGTTGGTTCACATGGCCTCTGATTGGAGAGGGGATGCCTAGGAACACTAGGGGTGTGTATATGTTTGTATGGAGAGAACACATAGCTGTCAACAGCTGGAAACACTGTATTTTGTATATTTTAAGGAATTCTCCAACATTTTCACAAAATATCTACTGCTACCTAGTTTACTTATTTCCACCTGCTGTATCTGTAGTTTACAATCGTCAGACCAAATTTTGCTTTTATACGGACATAAACACAAACCCTTTTCAACTTTCAATCACTTTGAATCATTATCTATGGTAACTGTCCTTATGCTACAGAGATAAGGTTAAAATTGTATTAAATTTTATGGAGTGAGAATTTAAATTCTGATAAAAAGCTGCCACGATCTCTCCACCAGATTATTTTGTATGAACCCTCATTAGACCTCCAATAGGCCTCTCCTGTCCTCTGACATCTGTGTGTAAGAGAGAAAGCCCCATTGCATGTGGTAACCTTGAGAGAGCCCAGCTCTGGCATGCCTAAGAGTGGAAGCTATCTTTAGCTTTCGGTGGGCGCTTTCTAGTGGCCTTCTCCTCTTCCATTGCCATGTCTCTGGGCTACCCGCTCGCTCGCCCGCTGCACACTGCTGTTACTGGGCAGATTTGTTGGCAACCTACTTCTGAGAAACACGTGTCACATGTTTTTGTTTGAGAGTGAATGACTCGGCACTTAGCTGCCCTTGATTTCAGCCAGAAGGGAGTTGTCAGCCGGAGGTAATGCACACACTCCTCCACACTGCTCTGCTCTGGCTCAGCCACTGCACACGCACACTTCTGCCTGAGTACCACTGGATTCCAACATGAAATGTAAATTCCTAGCGAGAAAGAGATGAGTAATAAGTGTTTTACATATTTACTGTAATACAAACAAAGACACTTTACAATGTGCATTACATTGGACAGTGTGTCCAGTTCTTTGTATCAGAGATCTTCAAATCCTGACCTTGAATACAGTTTTCAGTTGCGGCTTTTACAATAACAGGTGACACTTGGTGGACAATCAGTTACATCAACAGTTACATAACTACCAGTGAATACATAATAGGGCACTGGAAGACTCAAGTTTCAAACTCAGACTTCTGCACTACATTATTACTTACTTTACTCACTACATAGTGCAGTATATCAGAATCCATGTCTTTTTCTCCAGATGTCTGACACTGTGTCCTGTTCACTTTATAGTGCACTACATAATAGCGTGTTGAAAAAACTAATTGCAGTGCAGTGCAAAATGTCTAAAACCATGTCCAACACTATGACCTTTGCACCACATACTGCGATATATCTAAAATTATAGCATATTTAATGTATAGTGCACTGTGTAAAACACTATTTAAGTTTTTTTATTTAATGAAATGTCCAAAACTAGTCAATATCTGAAAATATGTGCTATTAGCTTTATAGTGTATGCACTGTATGCAACACTACATTGTGTTCATTATTTGATGCACTCTGTCTGTCAATATGCTCAACTTAAGCTGAGGCTATGCCCTATTCAGAGGTGTCAAGTAATGAAGTACAAATACTTTGTTACCTTACTTAATTAGAAATTTTGGTTATTTATACTTTACTGGAGTAATTATTTTTCAGATTACTTTTTACTTCTACTTCTTACATTTTCACTCCATTATCTGTACTTTCTACTCCTTACATTTTAAACATAGCCTCTTTACTATAGGCTTGTTTTCTTTCATGTACATTTACATTCCAGTAAAGATTAATAATAGCATGCCTTTGAAGTTTGACTTTTTGCACCATTACAATACTTATAGACAACTAGTCATCATATCTTCCGCTCCATGAAACACATGTTAATGCTCAGTAGGACACGTATATAGTTCTTTAAAATATTTGCATTGAACTAAAATACATTCATTTTCAATGGGCATATATGCAGCTGAAACAGGAAGCCTAGCGCATCCCAAATCAACATTACCATTTTAATATAACATTATAGTCATTATGGCTTTTAGAAGAATGTTTTTTTCTGGGGAGATGGGCTAGTGCACTATAGACCCCTATGGTGCGACCTGAGCTTTTGTCCTTAATGGCATTTTTTCCCCCAACATTACTTTTACTTTTATACTTTAAGTAGTTTCAAAACCACTACTTTTACACTTTTACTGGAGTAAAAAGCTTGAGTTGATACTTCAACTTCTTTTTTAAACCCTAGTATCTATACTTCTACTATATAGTGCACAATGTGTGACACATTGCTCTCATATTGTTGTACCTGTGCATTACTACATTTCACAATGCATACACAGAAAACCCATGAGGCACTGATTTATTTGATTCAAAGATTCACACACAACTTTCCAAAGTGTTTAACTCACATAATCAACTCACATAGTATTACAACTTCAGCATCCCAAACTCATGTAGGGCTTAGTGTGTGACATTGTTTAGAGAATCGCAAATTCTGTACCTACAGTAGTGTTCTGTGTATAGGGCTTCTGTACGGTTTCAATGTAGGGAACACACACATATGCAAACTGTAGAAGTCGATGCTTGATTGAGAGAGATGGATGAGACTGGTACATTTAGCTAATCTAAAGTCAATAAGCCTGTTAGATTTGTCTGGCAGGGAAGTGTCTCTTCCCACTCAGTGCAGGCATGCATTAGCTTAACCATGCTTTGCAGGATCAAATAAGGTCGACCCACCCCGCCAAAAGAAGCCCTGCTTAGGCCTCTGAAGGAGATCACTGGGGTTATACCACATTCTGTGGAGAAACCTTGTTCCGCAGGGGCTCGCTGAGGTCAAATCAGGGTCAGAACACTGCAGAAAGGTTTTATTTCTTAGTGGACTTTCAGTATTGTTGCCTACAGTATTGTTCAAAAGTCAGAGTTCACTCTTTATTTATTCAAATTTCCCGTCACAAAAATTTCACAGGCATGAAGAAAAGTTCAATTATATGAAAAGTAAGTGTATTTAAAAAGAATAAATACATAAATGAGGGAGAATATGCCTTATAATGTGTGTAAGAATTGGTAGAGCAGCAAAACTTAAAACTTTAAGATCTTTAAGATCTTTGAGAAAGGAAAAAACACTGGCTGTGAAACGACAAACAAGAAGACAATATGCAAATCAGATTGGTCTGGTTATCCCAGATTCCAGACCAAATATTCATTGGGAATATTTGACACATGAGCTCCAGAAACCAACTTTTAAGACTGAACTTTGGAGGTGTGGAAAAATATAACTGTAGATTGAATGGAATATCTGAAAGCAAGTTTCCTGATAATAACAGTGGCTGTAATAAGATAGTGGATGATAAATACAGAAAAAAACATATTATATTATATTATATTATATTATATTATATTATATTATATTATATTATATTATATTATATTATTATAGTTGTTGCAGTGTCTGTTCCATTTTTATTAAACATGCTTTCTGTTTATTTCCTGATGCTGAAAAAAGAAAGACTGTACTTAATAGTCATTTTGAATAGCAGGGAAATAAATCAAGGGTGGTGTCTGACGAATGAGTTCATGTGTTTGCATGTATGCAAGTGTGTGCATGCATGTCGCTGTCTTGCGTGTGAAGGAAAACTGTTTAAAAGTTGGACCAACCTGTTTACTTTCCATCTATTTACTGTTTAAAGTCTTAAAACACTTCTTTAATAATTAAAAGCTCTAGATTTAATTTAATTGTTTAAAGCTGAGAGCATTCATAATTAAGCTCCAAAGACTCTTAGTGTAAATAATTCATCTGCAGCATAACCCTTCACTGATCTGCAAGAGGAGAGGAGAAGTGTGGAAAGTGTGCTGACTTTGAGGCAGAGAGTGCACCTCGGAGTTAGTGTGTGTGTATGTGTGTGTGTGTGTGTGTGTGGGTGTGTGTGTGTGTGTGTTTGTGTATCTCCCTCCTTTTTCTCTGCAATGCAGTAAAGTGTGTAAGGTTGCCTGGGGAGTCCAGCTGCAGGCTTTAGAGCTGCTCCTCTTTCTCCTCTTTCTCCACCGTGCCATACGGCCCAGCGTTTTTACTTCAGTAATATCTCACAGTCCCCAGTGTCCTTTATATTCACCTCTCTGACAGCACCACCGCTGCGACAAAGCTGTGAGCTGTCAGCCCCGTCACATACAGCCAGTGTCAATGTGACTTTGTGTTTGCCCATCGGTCTGTGCACACACGCATGAATACAGTAACTCTTTTGAAACCGTGGTGCTTTGATACATGACATGTGATTAACGATTGTGTTCTCTAATAGTCTCACCATCTCCCTCTGATAGCCGCCTGCCCCCCTGGCGGAGGATGCTCTTGCTAGCTCAGGTGCTGCATACATTACTGCTGACCTACATACTGTACGGGATTGTTTCAGCAGGAGTAGTGGGATGAAGGAGGCCATCAACTCCTACACACTAGTGTATCAGAGCACAAAGAGGCTGCTTTAATGTTTCACTGGTGTACAGAAACTTTACTTTAATATGAAATACTGTGCAAATGCTTTAAGAATGTATGTATGTGCTAGCTTAACCAGTTTCAAACCTCTCCACAAAGAAGCTCAGTATAATTTGTGTTTGTAAATTTGTTCGACTGGAAAGTCACAATGCAAACTTAGTTATTCCAACCAGCTCACAAGATAACAAATGCATATATATATATATATATATATATATATATATATATATATATATATATATATATATATATATATATATATATATATATATATATATATATGGTGCGGGGTACTTAAGTGCCTAAGAACTGTATACTCTACTGTGCAAAAGTAGGAAAAATATAAATATCATTAGAACAGATGTAAATAAGCATATATACAATATAAAGTAGCATAAATATGTTATTTTGAGAGAAGTAGATAATATCTTGTGTGCCAGTTTAAAGTTTAGTTCCTGATTTCTCCTGGACGCTCCAGACATTGTATGAATGAAGTACTGAGTAGTCAAAGCAGGTGTTGATAACTGATAACTTATGACAAATAATACTGGGTTGTTTCCACAAGGAATATCTTGGAAAGGGTTAAATAAAAACACTGACATATGTAATACCACTACTTACTGTATTAACATTGTTTGAATATTTAAAAAATATATATTCACTTCTTGTCCCCAAGTGTTTTCAGCAACTGCAAGCTCTCTCCAGTATATTTCCCTAACAGGTCAATAGTCTCCTCCAATTAAACTCAGAGCTGGCATTTGAATATTTATGAAGAATTACTTAAACACAAATAAATCAAGCAAAAGTTTAAAAGCCCATGCTTAAAGTTATACTATGTAAGATTGGGGAATCTGGAGACCTCTCTGGTAGAAGAAGGCAATTACATGCAGTGCCGGATGTACATTTTGTAGCGTTGGTTGTGGTTCTGACCCCTTCCCCAATCTGATAATTGCAAGCGCAATTAAAGAGTATTCAAAGAGAACTTTGTCAAATGTGAATCTACTACTGTTATCATACGTTCATCAGCAAATTCTTTATTTTGCATTTGAGACATGAACGTCGAGCTGGACCTTTTTAAGAATTTGTGTGTTTCGCATTAATATATAAAGACTTGTGAGGTGGTAATGTACTTGTAGGCTTGATTTTCAGCAGCACATACACATAGTTTAGTGTGTTTTTTTCTATTCTGTTTCAATGAAGCAAAAAAAAAAAAAAACAGAACCGTAGATCTTCCAAACCAGTTTTAAATCATTATAAACTGCCATTAGCTTAGCTTCTAAAATTATTAAACTATAATATTAATCTCAAATGAAAATGTGTATGTTAAATATGTAAATTAAAATAAGCAACATATTTATGTGTCTTTTCAGCAGTTTATATAGGTAAAAAATAGGTAATCATTATGAGTTGGTGTGTCCAGACTTTTGACTGCTAGTGCATATCATGTTTACTGAACAGCTTTTTGTTGATGATCTTTCTCTAAAGTAGTGAGGTTCTCTCTGCTGTGTGCTGAGTTTCCAGACCAGCTTAATGAGGCTGTAATGAGGGCAAGGCGCGGAGAGGAAAGACACTGGCCCTCGGGCTCGGCTTACTCCGCACGTATGGTAAGCTGCCCGCTGTAAACAGATCATACACATGGACACAATCACACACCATCATGATAAGTCCACTACATCCTGAATTTCTGTGGATCCTCACTGCCACTGAGGATTTATAGTAAGCACTGACCTGTGCTCCTCTGGCTGACATTATCAAAGCTTCCTGCCAATGTCCTGCTTTGCGCTGTTAAGTAGAATTAGTACAAATTCAGAGCACATCATCTATGTCACAGATAAAAGGGAGGGTCAAATACCAGCCATACTCAGAATGCTTTCACTATTAGTAACAAGACACAAGATGAACATCATTGTTATATTTAGCAAAACTGTCTCCCACTAGAAAATGTTTAAGATGTTTAACATTGTTCTGTGTTCTAGTGTAATGCATGAGTAACAAAATGAAATGTTCAGTAATTTGATTAATATTAAACATAATTTCAGTATAGGGTCAATTAAGGCTAATGGATTTGAGTCCAAAGTCCAAGTCAGTTAAAAGTCCAAAACGGCTTTAAAACAATTTGAAAATTTAATGCATATAAGTTAAACTGTTTGGAGATGTCTGTCCCAAAACCAAAGCCCTACACTTCCCGGTATAATTGATTTTCTTTTTTTTTATTTGCGTTGTGTGTTTGTTTGTTTTTCCAATGGTTCAAAATAAATAAATACAACTATTTACACAATACTGTCCCATGTTTAGATGCCAGTACCAAAACACAATAAGTTTTCATCCTTAGGCGGAGCCTTTTTTAGCCACATCCCTGCATTTGAATGTAGGTAGAAGACCCATTTCTGTCACTCATGGCCACATGGTGAGCAGTTAGATCCCTCTGTTTTAAAGTAAATGTGTCTGGTAAAAAGTCTGGTAAGAAAAAATTTATTACTGTCAGTATTAAAAACATTTTTCCCAAAATGTAAAGCTTTTTACATTTTGCAGAAAATTTTATTTTATGTGTATACAGCTTTTCAGAGCTGTGCTTCTGCTAAAACATCACTACCAAAATAATCATTACTGAAACCTTTCGTAAAGTTACAATGTTATTATTTCTCTGGTAGGGAACATTGCATGTTCAGTCAATTATTTTAATAAAATAAACAATTTCAAAGTCAGTCAAGGATCCAACATGTGTTTTAACTCTTTGAATCAATTCGGTACACTGATCCATATAGAGAGAAAAAGAGTGAGAGAGAGAAAAAAAGAGAAAGAGAGAGAGAGAGGGGTGTGTGCAGAGCTGCAAATCGAAATTCATTTCCATACAGTTTACTGTACAACACTAGCATAGTTTGCATTGTCGTGACAGTGAGTCAGAGATCCGTGAGTTCATGTTAACAACTACTCTGATCTTCCCCCTCCTTTTCATCTATTTTTGGATGGGAACAGCATAAAAAATAAATGATTATAGCTGACTCAGGCTGTATGAAGGGCAGGACCAAAAAAATAGGCTCCTACTAGACTGCATGAAACCTAACCAGTGCACAAAAACTATAATGCATGAAGTATGATGTAATGAAATATAATGTTGATTACTTACTTATAACATCTTTAACAGAACCACAGGAAAAGGAAATAATCTAGCTTTAAAAATCGGTGGTAAAGCCAAATTTAATTTTTTTGGGGGGGATTGTAAGGTTGGTGGTGTTGTGGAGATTATGCAGCTCCTTTTATTAATGCTGATGTATAAGACCTGTTTTATTTGCACTTTGGGGGGAGTATTCATAGGTCCCCACCAATGTTAAAAGCAAATCTACACCATTGTTTATAGCGCTGCTGATCAGAAGAGAATAGTAGAGTACAGGTCATTAGACCTCTTTCCAAAGAGAACCACATTGCTAGCCTTCAGGAAAACTCAGTTTTAGACCCCAACATCACCAGGCTCCTCACCTATTGTCTTCTCAGAGGCATCCATATTGTGTCCATATCATATATTAGTTTCCATATGATCATCTACTCATCAATGTCAAGCTTAAAGCAACATCACCAAGCAGTGAAGTGAACCAGTCTGTGTAACACCTAGCCTTTATCGTTGATTAGATTAATATCTATACTTCTATAATAAAATCACACAACCGTTAACATATTAATTTTACAAACTCCTCTGAAGTAAAACACAGAAAACTATGGATGTGATGACGTTAATGGGAAAGCTGTGTTTTGTGACCTTAGTTGTCATGATGAGCATGATGAGAGATTGGTGCCGTGAGAACATCAGCGACAGACGTGTCTGAGCGGCACCTACTTAGGAGAAGCCTGTCCCAGAGGGTGCGCTGAGACTGTAGGACACTGCATCTTATTTTCTTCACTGGGATGTTTTCCTCTCCATTGCAAGGCCCCTTGCTCGTGTTTTCTTCTCGGAAGGGCATCCAAGAGGGCACTTCATGAGTGATTTGTCACCAGAAAGTCACCCCTAGTGAATGTCAAGGTTATCTGATAGTGAGGGCACTTATCACTGAAGGGGCCGGAGGTTAAACCTGATTATTGATTTGTTTATGAAAACTTTTTTTTTTAAACTAAAACATTTTTTTATCCTGTTTTAAAGCCACCGTCTGTCTTTTACAAACCTGTTATTAACCTACCTAGCTCCTGAAACGCTGCTAGTGTCAGAGCTGTGACGTTGGCACAGTTGAATCCAGTTTTATTTGAAATGTTTTGTTACTAGTATGCTAGACTAGCACATCACAAGAGTTTTCAATCACAATTTGTCTTTTTACCTCAATCATATCAACATGTCAGACTACTGGAGACTCGAACAGGGCGGTATACTCTCTAGAAATGACAATGAACCAATCAGAATTGTGTTCAATTTGGAATCAACCCTCACATGCGCTAAGTCAATGTGAATGTGATGTATTTTTTTCTTTTCACTGAATATTTCACACAAAATACATCTTACATCAAACACAGAAGCCAGAGTACGGAGTATATGGAGTATAGATACATGTGTATATATACAACGTTCTAGGTACCTTTTAAAAATATCACATGAAATGGTTACAAATACTCTGCCTGATGCCTGAAATTATGTTAATTTATAATACATTTTTGGCCTAAAATATGTTTATACATGTACATGCAGAGTGGTGTAGGTTGACGTACTACCTAAAGGAAACATATTCTGTTATACTTACCACTAGTTTACTATTAACAACATTACTTAGGCATGTGTAGCTTCATTGCTCATTTTGGAGAGCAAGTAAAGTGACTATTTATGCATTTGCCTTGAACCCCTGGTTCCTATCACCACCACTGTAAAGAAACCAGAGTCTCCCCATTGAACCATGTCACAACAAACCACTCTAAAATACTTTGTTTGAATCTCACTAATTGAATTATACAGAAATGTTGAATAATCAACGGAATTCCAAATCTGATTTATTGTCTGCGAGCTGCCATTACTTTGAAGCTGGGATTCACAGAGATTTAATGTGATCTCCTTTATTTGAACTACCTCTAAAGAGTGTCAAATGTAAAATTACATCTGACTGTACATAAATGCTTGCGTAAAATAAAAGTTACATTGGAAGCTAATGTAGCACTAAAGAGTGCTGGGTTTCCTTTGCTGCATGCTCTTGCTGGGAATTGGGACACTCTGTGCAAAATATTCTCCTTGATGTAGAGAACTTGAACGTGAATAATATCGGATGCGCATCTTTAATGGGCGAAATAAAACCACACTCACTCGCCCCACTTAGAGCAAATCCGGCAGCTGCTCCCGCGAATGAAACAATTACGTGAGTCATGGCGGTTTTCAGAGTTTCGCTTGTGGGTTCTTGTTGAAGGAGGCTGAGATTAGTTTACCCCCAAAAATGGTAATGAGCAGCAGGCCATAGAGAGTCTGCTGGTTTGTGTCTGATGGAGAGCATTAGGGCCAAGTGATGAAGAAATGGAAAAAGTACCCGCTGTCATCTGTGCTTCGCTGCTCCCTGAAAATCCTTTTGCCGTCTTTGGGAGGGACCTGGGTTGTGGAAACGTGAACGGAATGTGTCTTTTCGTTCTTCGAGAAGAATTACATATGATCATATTCTTCCACTGTTTCTCTACAGCTGGCCAACGAGAGTATTCCGTGATGTCATCTCTTTGAGCCCTAAACCAAAGCAGATGACCGCATCAGTAAATCCCAGTCAGGACAAATCAACAGGGCAACCAAAATGGAGGGCCAGCAAATAAAGGCTACAAAGGCTCTTGAAAGGACAGGGCACTACTGTGACAAACAAAGGCAGCTCCATGGAGGTGTCCGTTTGGGGCCAGGGAGTAAATACCAGATCAACTCTGCATGGGCTCCTCCCCACAGTCATGTGAGGAACCCTGCGTGGTTCCCAGCCTTAGGCTCAAAGCTGACCCGCACAGCACATGATAAACAGCTACCTGAACACTCACCTGGAGAGGCTGCCAGCTGCTAGCGTGAAAAGGTTACGGCTGCCAGGCTTGAAGGGAGGGTGTTTCTTTTTCTAAGCCAGACCTTTGAAAAGGGTGAGGGTGTGAATGCCATGAAGAGAAGAGCTTAGCAAAAACTGCCCTATTCAGGTCAGAAAGCAGTACACTTTATAGCCCATTGAATAAAAGGTCTCAACTCCTGGTTTAGCACAGTCATGCTCTGAATCCACTATAGTTACGGTTGTACGGTTGATTACCACAGGCAATCATTTTGATGTGTTTCTCTGTACAAAGAACAGAAAGACATAACAGAAACCAAAGAGCAGGTGCTGAGATGCTTTCCTATTGGCTTCTGCTGATTAGTAAATCCACTTTGACATGTTTTTAAAGAATAACATTGCTTAATGTTTTTATTCTTTTTAATAATGAATACTCATTCTGAAATTATTATATACATTTCAAAAAAGTTGGGGCAGAGGCAATTTATGAATAAGGACATTGTGAAATGATAAAGAATGAAAAGACTCCAGGAAAGGCCACGACATTTAAAGGGGTCACAGAATGGAAAACTGTATTTACATTGGCATAGTTAAGCTGAGTACAGTACATAGGACTGACATGTTATGAACCTCAACCACAATACTGATTTCAAAATGTAGACTATCGCCTTGACTCATTAAGATATATGCGCCCTTAATTTGCATTTAATGGAGCAACAGCAATAAAAATGACAGACTATGTGCAGAATTTTACCAGCGCATGCTGCAAAGAGGCTTTCTATTTACCTGCTTCGTAATTAAATGTTCCACCTTAAATGCCACAGCTCGTACAGGTGTTAGAATGGAACTGCAGCACCATTTAAGGTGAACCTGAAAACTTGCCAAACAAGCTGGTGAATAAGAAGCCAACTTTAGCTCTCACATTTTTAACAAGATCCTGGATGATTTTTAATTCCAATTTTTTTATTTTCCTTTGCACATTTCACTCCGGACAGTTTCTCAAACCTTAGACAATATCAAGCAAGCTTTGCTTAGTGTATCACACTTTGCACAGCATTTGGCAGCCCCATCTTCATTAGTATCACAACCCCTACAGCATCCTGTAAGTGGCAGCCATGCTGTGTGATTTAAGCCACTTCTTTGGCTGTTGAAGCCAGATTGTTGAATTGAAAGCAAGTAGTTAATATAGGTATTGTTAGTTACTAGCAAGCTTACAGTAACTAGCACAACTAACTAAATGGAATTACCAAAGCTTTTTTACACCAGAGAGGATACAAGTAGCCTTACATACAGTTTTTCTTGGCATGGAGACTGATTTTTTTTTCTATCTGTGTTTTTCTATGTATTTCGACATGTAGGTCAAAGTTCATAAACTCCATTCAAAACAGTGAATAATGCACTTCATTTCAACATTCTTAAACAAGCCATTGTAAGGAATGATTCACTGCGTGCTATCATGACAGAAATCTTCATGCATGAGGTTCAAGACTGATACACAACAACTGAACACCTGTGACCACATTGCTTTAAGAAATACTATGACAAACTGTTGGGAAATAACACTGTTGCAGTGTCCACAAATACAAGTCCAGACTTATTATGCACAGCAGAAGCCATGTGTCTACAAAGTCCAGAAGTGCTGATGGTGTCTCTGGGCTCCCAGCTCATGCCAAACAGACTTATGCTCAGAGTAAACATGTATTGTGTTTGCATGAGCCAATATTTTAGATTGTTTATATTGTGATCTTCAAGCCAAAGAAGAATAGGACCTTTCAGATTGTTAAATCCTGGCAGTTAATAGGCAACTTGCAGATCTGATATTAACACTGAAAGATTTAGCATTTTGGAACAACATACACTGCCTTCTAGATGATGTCTTTTTCATGGACATGCATGCTTATTCAAACATGACATGTGTTATATACATGTGTTATAATTAGAGATGGACCGGTCAGCGTTTTTGAGGCCGATTCTGATCGCCGATCACCTTTCAGCACGATCGGCCGATAGCCGATACCGATCGAGGGCAGGCTATATGCCACGGCAGGGCTACATGTTATTAGTGCAATCACGTGACGAAACATGGTCTAAACTGGTTTATTACCATTTTTAACAAGCTCATGTGAAACAGCATAATATTTGTAACAAAATTAGCAGTAAATAAACAAAGTAAATCAAACAATTGAACACAGACTTTGGGTTATAAAAAAAAAAACGTTAAAATCATTAAATGTAGATCTTGAATTGCTGCTGCTGTACTGTTTTGTGCTAGCTGCACGTGCTAGCTCTGTTGTTTACTGATACTCAGCCACGTATTCAGCCGCGTGGTGTACTCTCAAGTGCCGTATCAGATCAGTAGTGTTAAATGTCTGTGTCCTGCTTCCCCACGAGACACGTTAATTTTACTAATTTTACTAAGTCTGTTGAAAATGAAGGGGTATGTGTTTCCACCTAGCGGTTCAGACAGGAATTGTAACCTGACAAGAGGGGGTTTCAACGAAACACTAGCTGTAAATTAAGCTAATTTGTTTGACGCCATCGATCGCCTCTCGGGATCAGCTAAATTGGAGAAATATCGGCCGATCACCAATAGCATATTTTGATTAAAAATCGGCCAATACCAATACAATCTATCTTTCCATCTCTAGTTATAATAGCAAGCCTGCATATTCTGAGCATGCTAGCTAAGACAATAAAAGTCCCATCTAGTTAAAAATCTGTGTAATGGAAAACCGGATCCATTTTTCTTTATGAGAGATAATGCAAAATAGTGGTGAATTTTTTTCAGGCATCAAATTTTAATACATTTAATAAAGGATTACTTTATAAAGACTCATTTTCCTGCACTGGAGTATAAACCTCTGTTAAATGACTTGTACTGTGAGCTGGCTATAATAAATGATGGGAGTCCCTGAAGTTTTGTTGAATGACAGGCTGATGTTTGCCAGTCTCCTGTACAGAGGACCTCTTTATACATTCTTTTAGGCAGATATACCGCATGAGCACCCACACTCACGTGGGCTTGGCTTTACACGTGCGGTACGCTCTTTCTCAACATGGCCCCACTTAGCCATCTCCATGGCTGGTTGAGCAATGAACTCAGATTTGATTCAGTGTACACTAAGCCTGCAAGGCCAGGACACTCACTGCATGGGTGGACGTTATGAGCTGCCAAAAACAGAGGGGTGTTCCACAGGCTGCATTCTACCATGAGCAATGTGGTAGAACAAGAGATCACCCACCCACACTAACAAAACTGCTCTACTATCAGATAATAAACAGAGACTGGAGAGAGAAGGGCCCTGAGCGTGGGCAGGCAGCGTACGAGTGGAGTAATGGATTCTTTTCATCTCCAAGAAGTACAAATAGAATCCTTGTTTTACTACTAAGCTACAAGCATTCGAGCAAAAATAATCTATTGTTATACAAGCCATCAACACATGCTACACACAGTGTGAGTGCAAATCTGAAAAGTTGGGTTAACTGTAACAGACTGATAAGCTACTTGTGATGATTCTTAAAAAGTCTGATATGCAAACAGGCTTTCCATCTTAAATACATAAGATCAATCTAAAAAAAACAGTGTGCCAATTTACTTTTTAAATTAGATAAACAAATATCAGCACATTAAAATGTAAATGCACATATATACATATTACAGCTTACATGAAACATATATAAAATGCATGACATGGATGTTTCAAATTGTTTACCTTAGAAGGCTTAGATGTAACACCATGTTAAAACTTGCTCTCACTGTATGTAAATAGAGTTTTTACATCCATCAACTTGATGCTGTAACGGCCACAAAGAGGTTAATTAAAATAATACATTCTGAGACATATATACTCTCTGTGTGGCTCAGCGCTGATGTTTTAAGCTTGCCGTTGACTTGTTGCTGATCACTTGATTATGACACTAACAACATGGGTGCTGCAGAGAAGATAACAGGTGGGGAGCTTGGTGATTTTAGGATCCATATCTCCAGTTAGCAATGTCAGCAATGCAACCCAGGGCTTGATGGGAATGGCACTGGCACTAAAATACGAGAGCAGAGCAGTAAAGCCAACGATTGACGAGTTCCCTCTGAAAAACACAGCATATGTAAGTCCTGCTTGTACAAAAACACGGCCAGCTGATAACAAAAATAGACAGTTCAGTTCCGTCTGGACCGACAAGTTTTGTTTGATTTTACCAGACCATGCCAATGCTAAGCCAGTTAGCTTACTATGCTCTCGAGCTGTAGTCATATGCAAGGTGGTTAACATAAATCGGTACTTCAAAACACGCCACAGCCATTTAAATTACAACTTTCCAGCAAAATAAGAAAGTCGAAAACAAAAGATTAAGTTTGATTTCTGTCTACAACCATTCTGTTACTACAACTACAATTATAACAACGGCGTCTCTGCGCATATCGTTGAACTTAGCAAGAGCTAAACAACCTTTTACAGAAGCCGTGTTGATGAAGAGGTGTGCGTTTAATATGGTGGAAGAGGTTTTGAGCCACGACGAAAAACAAAGAAAACTGTCGTAGACTTGTTCAATCGAGTACCGTCATCTAATAATACTGCAGTGAGAAGAGTGGAGGTTTTAGCGGAGGACTGCTTGTGTGCTCTGCTGTCTCGTCTGAAGAAAACGGACTTCAAGTCGCTCGCCATTGACACGTCTTGTGATAGGACGGACATAGAACAGCTGTCAGTGTACGTGCAATTTTTTGATGAGAGAGCTTTTCGAGAGGAACTGCTTTGTTTGCTGCCCCTACTGCTACTCACGGTATTTCCTTCCACCTATATCTGTGAGACATCATTTTCTTTAATGAACCATATCAGCAGACTCTCTAGTGCACACCTAGATCATTGCCGCATCGCCACAATAGAACACCGCCCCAACTTTAAGTTTCTTGTTTCAATCGACTGTTGTCACTTCTCTTATTGGATGGTGAATAAAATCATGCAGCTGCAGTTGACATACCTAATTAATGACATGCACAATAAAAACAAAGAAATAATTACTGTACAATCTGCCTTATAAAACATTATGTGACCAATGCGCTGGCCCTTGTGTTTGTGGTGTTGGCTAAATGCGGCCCTTAAAAAAATGAATTGGGGACCCCTGCTGTAGAGTTTGGCTTCATTCTAACATTTCTTCATCAACAACCAAGTTGGCGGTGCAGTAACGCAGTTCCCCCCTTCAGCGATTCTGATATGAAATACTTGAAATTATCTGATTTCCTTAACAATATTTAACAATATTTGCTGCTGGAATACTGTACTAACCAAATACTGTATTACATTACTGTTGTTCTGGTTGCTACTACAGTGACTGCTATATTCATATACAGTCTTATATTAATGTACAGTTCTTCAAAGATCAGATATTGAATGTTGTTATTTCCAGTTTTCTGAAAACTAAAATGAAAGAAGTCATGACGTTCTTGTAGAGAAGACATATACCTGTAATCAAGTTTGAAGTGGGTTACTCTTATTCTACTCGAATTTTTGCCTGGTTATAGCACTCTGGTGAGCATCTCAGCAGTGCTTCCTGAGTGTCCCTAAATCAGGTGCAAATTTTTAAGATTCCATAGTCTGTTTATTCAGTTCCCTAAATGCGTGTGATCAGGAGACTTGGTGGAAATGACATGTCGTGGTCTGCTGACCTATCAAGTTTGTCTTTTTCTAATTTTTGCAAAACTTTCCTTCTTCTGTGCTTTTATTCATCAGCAAGTAGTCGACTCAGCTTTTACCATTTAACTGGCGACTTTAACAAATCTGAAGCGTACAACCCCTAGTACACACAACTCAGCCATCTAAAACAAATCCTATGGAAAAGTTATTTTTATGGTTAGAAAACTAATGACTGAATCTCCAAAAATGTCTAATTACTATAAAAATTGGTAGATGATGTTGCTATGGGAATAGAGGGAGATTTTCAGCAGCACATTGTATTTAAACTTGTATAACTTCATAAAATACCTATGTTTGGTTGCTCTTCTGTGCTGTGCAAAAAAGTATAAGACAATCTGAAAAAATCATATATAAACTGTACATCTGTGCAAAATGTGTTAAAAGTAAAATAAACATTAGAATAAAAATAAATATACACATTGTAACTTAATGTGTGTGAGTTTGTTTGCTCAATCATTTTCAAACCTCTCCTGGAGAAATCCCTGTATTTACAGTTACCTTACAATAGCTCAGTAAATCAGTCATTCATCTAACTAAATCAGCAATGCTGCTTCCAGCTAAGATATCAATAACTTTTTAAAAGCAAGAAAGCCATCCTTTGTATTTATTCTATTATTTACTCGAATGTGTTCTGTTTTGATTGAAACATACTTACTGCCTAGATAAATATGTTTATCTTAAACCTGTTTTTGATGACAGGTTAAGACTTTGTAAACATACAGTGTCTGAAAGCTCTATTGTAAGCACTAATACTGTTATTATATGTCATTATATGTTAGACATGTGTTGTTCATAACTGGGTTTAATACAGAACAGCTGAGATGCTCTTGCTGTTTATCAGCACAGTGGGAGCGGGGCTAACTGGATAACTATGCTATGCTTAATGAGTTTAGTTCATTAAGGCTTCTAAAGATCTGCTGAGACAGAGGATTCTCACTTTTATGGCCCCCAACCAAAATCGAGTTGGTGTCATTACCTTAATGAAACCAGTATTGGATGTTGAGCTGGGTTTTTTTTTTGCAGATTTTACATTTCCATTGATGTCCATTGAAATGACTGTCTATAGGGAACATGCACATCCTAGAGTGTCTATTTTTATCCTTTAAAAGCGCTCATAAAAGATTAATTTTAATGCACATCACAGTTTTTGTTTACCCGTGGGATTCTCAGGAACTGAACCAATCAGTTTTGAGGTCAGTGGTGGAGTCATAGTTGTTTTTATCCTACATTTTTTGCTCCTCCTCCTCAACAACAGTGGCAAAATGTTTAAAAATAGTGGCAAATCAGCTGGATTCCGCTGGCAAACATTTCCAGGGCCAGACTATGACTCTGACTAAGCTCAGGGATTGGGAAGCATCTCATTTCCACTACAGTGCATTAATCCCCCCCTCAGCACAACTCCCAGAGATGCTTGGGCAGATGGGATGCTGGGTAATCCTGGCATGAGATCACGAGACCTGGTGGAGAAAAGACTGCAGATAAAAACAAATGTTGAAAAACATTCCGCCTGCCTGGGCTCGTCAGAAAGCGGGCATGGACGAAAACAAACACAGGCCTTAAAAAAACTGCTCAGGTTGAATGCAAGGTAAAGCCAAAACAACTACACCTGCCAAGTGTTCTATTTTTAGGAAGGTATAAAACAGAAAGAGGGTTTTGTTCAGTTTTTCAATTATGGTGCAAAATGTTGACATTATAATGGAAATATGTTTTTGTAATACAGCACCCGCCACAATTATTGGCACCCCTTATTAAGGTGTGTTTAACGCCTTCAAAAATATTCAATGTTTATTGCAAATGCATAATCTTACATGGACAATTGTAAAGAATTTTACTTTTAACTGAAGTGAATTAAAAAACATATTTTCCTAAAATTTCCCACAATTATTGCCACCCCTGACAATTCCTAGAAAATAAATATAACTGAAGCATTTCTGTCATATCTACTGTAGTTTATAAAGCTGATCAGTGTATCTAGCAAGCTTTAATTAGTAATTCATCACTTCCTGTTTCCCTGGGGTATAAATATGATGTGAGATCACACCATTCTGATAATTCAGGCAATGGCTACAAGAAAATAGCTACTTGCCTACACCTGCCCATATCTACAGTCAAAGGAACCATCAAGAAGTTTAAAACAATTGAAACAGTGGGAAGCAAGCCTGGATGAGAACGCAAGTTTATTTTGCCACCATGCACAGTGAGGAGGACGGTAAGAGAGGTAAAACGTTTTCCAAAGCTCACTGTTAGAGAATTGCATCAAAGAGTAGCATCTTGAGGTCACTCCGTAACAACCATCAAGCCCTATCTACATGCCAACAAGCTTTTTGGGAGGCATCCTGTTTTTCTCACTTACAAGGATAAACATATGCTATGAGGTACTGGGACTTCAACTGGTACCGTGTGCTTTGGTGAGATGAGACCAAGAAAGAGCTTTTTGGCAACAAACTCTTAGTGGGTCTGGCATAACACAAAACATGAGTATGTGGAAAAGCACCTCATGACCACTGTGAAGTATGGGGGAGGATCGGTAAAGCTGTGGGCCTGTTTCTCTTCCAAAGGCCCCGGGAACCCTGTTAGGGTGCATAGCATCATGAACTACCAGGACATTTTAAATCAAAATCTGGTGGAAAGCTAAAGATGGGTCGTAACTGGGTGGTTCACCAAACACAAAACCATGCTCCTCCCAAGGCCATCCCAGGACTATGGATGATTTAGAGAGCTTGTGAAAAGAGGAATTGTTGAAGACCCCTCTCTCTGTATTCTCCGATTTTGGGCAATGTTAAAGGAGAAGATTAAGTCTTTTTTTTTTTCAAAAGGGGGTTGTACAAAGAATTAACATCAAGGGTGCCAATAATTGTGGCACAGATGATCATGTAAAAGAATTATTTCTTAATGTGGGATTTTTTCTTGTCCTATATTATAAAAAAACACATATTAAGGATGGGTGCCTCGTATATTATAAGCCTTCTATTAAGTTTTCTTGATTAGATTAATGAAGAATGTTGGAGCATTCACTTTGTTTGAATTAACTGCATTGGCTCTCTATAAAGGCGGCAGTAACACTTAAGCAATGAACCCTTTATTTGATCAAGATCTTTGGAGAACACTGGAAAAGATGTTGCTAATTATTGGTCATTGGCCACCTAAACATGGACATGTAAGCTGTTGCACTTAACACGTGGTTTGGAACAGTAGGAAGCTTATGTTTAGTGCACAGTAATTAGACAGTAAATGCTGATGGAATCCATCTCAACATTAAAGCTCTCTGTTCACAACTTTGATGCAAGAACTTTAATTTTCATTATTTTGATATAAGTCAAACAGTAAGTATTTAATGGCAAACTGTCCATAAGATTTGCTTCATTATATTATGTAGGATAGAAAGCTGTAAACAAAGCCGATTCACAGCTACTATGTGACGGCAGTGTCTTGGCTAGCGTGGCGCTTCTGGATCAGGTTGTTATTCTGGGCCTCCAGGGAAAGCAAGGCTGCACTGCAGTGTGTGCTCCTCTGCAAAATCCTTTGAATAAGCACACAGATTTATGACCCACGCTATCTGGCTCTGGGACTCCTGCTCTCGGTCCGTCTCCAGCCCCCCCAAACCAAACTCCCATTTCAGCCGTCTTGGCAGCTTTATGGGCCTGAGGAAAATAATGCTGGGTAGACAAATCCCCGCCCTGTGACATCGTCCGCAGAGCGATAAACACACTGACATCAGCCACACTGAGAGCCTTCATTACGCACATGCAGTTAGAAAGCCTGAGCCAGACCGTTTTCTGCAGAATCATTCTGGGGCCTTCAGCTTTTACAGGCATATTTCTCAATATAAAGCTCACAGCATTGTTTCAGCAACATATCAATTAATAGCCAGTTTACAGTAAGAGAGCTCAAATCCATTTTGTTAGTGACAATTTAGTTTACTTTAAGCACAACCTAAAAGACAATTTCCACATAACTAGCAAGCATAGCTTTAATCAGGTTACACACAAAATCATAGTATTTTTCATTTAAGCACATAAAGTTTTGCTTAATTGCAGATGTGTTTGGGTATTGACAGTTTTTCGCTTACGCACTGTTTTTAATACATAGGTACACATTTGTTTCAAAATAATGGGATCTTAATACTCACCATGTGGCCATGAGGGACAGGAATTGAGACTACATAGTCTCAATTCCTGTTCCCAAAATCAGGAGTGTTGGTAAAATAAGGCCTCTCCCACAGACAAAAACTTTCTGCTTCGGATTAGTTGAATTCAGTTTGGTAGAATTTGCTCTTTGTGTTTAGTTAATGATATAAAAATGTAACAGCAGTTTTTGAATAAAGGATTGTTATTTGAAAATTAAACACTCATAACTCAATGAGGTTAAAATTTAGGGGGTGCGGTTTAGGAACAGACACCTCCTAATAGAAAATACTCTATAATAGGTGATTTAGCATATATTTCGCTTATCACTATCACTACTGCCTTGAATTTAAGCTGATCATAACATAATTCTTGTAAATATCTAAGATCTAAATGTATTTGTACTGCAGGACTGCAGTCTGAACTCATTCAGTAGAATGGTCCACATAGAATCCTCATAGGCCTGATGCAGTTTTCAGTGTTGTCCTGAACTGACCAATGTCCTTCTCTGTCCCTTCCGTCACCCCACATGAAATGCACACATAGCCACAAAGGCAATTAAAAGCTCTTGGAGAGCTCTTAGAGGTCACCCATGGTTACAGGGACACAGTGGCTGCGGTGATAAATAAAATCGTCTGGCCCATTTTGACTGAGTAGCCGGCCATTCTGCAGAAGGGGTCCCCCCCAGTACCTAGGCAGTCTTTGTAATGTGTGAAATTGTAGCCTGAATGAGGCCAGGACTGCATCCTGGGACTGCAGCTTTTGATGCTTTTGTCCTGTAGTCTTCAACAGTTATGATAAAGCACTTAACAGCTGCTTGTAATTATCAGCTCTGAAAAGCTATTGTTTTGCGTGTAAACGTCACTCGTTTACAAATTGGACTAAAGAAATAAGAGTTGTGAAGAAGGCCTAATGATAAAGGGCATACTGCATTGGTATTATGAAGCTGGACACTCTATGAATGAGGCAGAACTGCAGTGTATTGACAAGAGCGCAGGGAATACCAGTGGGACCCACTCTGGTTTGCACGTAACTCAGTTTGAAGGCAGCACCTGACAGCTTGTGATTCCCCAGCCTAATCCTTCATAATCCCTCAAGCTCTTCCTCTTTTGTTTTTATTTCAGTCGCGGTAATAGCGCCAACTAATTCTACTAAAATATAACAGCAGAGAAGGTGTGAAACGCAAGATGAGATACTCTCTAGTGTGACATTCTTATCCCACTTTCCACAATTAAACTCATTTCGTTGGGCAGAAATGAATGTGCATGTCAATGCATTGTTTGTTTTTGGTTCATTTTCCTGCAGAAAGTGTGAAGGCTTCAGGGGCGTTCCAGCTCCCAAAGCTAATACACAAAGCTCTCACTGTATAGCAATTAGTCAAAGTTATCAGTTGTGCTGTTCAAATTCCATGGCAGACGCGTCTGGAAAGTGTTTACACAATGTTTTTAATGGGGAGATTGCTAGGCGTTCCACGTTGGATGCAGGACAGAGCGGGTCAGGCTGGGCGTGTGCGAGTGGAAATACTCCCCAGGGCTCTTTTAGAGTGTGCAAAGTACATTACTGTTCTACCAATAGTTCATCTCATCTCAACTCATCTCATCAAAGCTATGCTATACTGACCCGAGGGAACATGAACAATTTAGACAGATTTGGAGTGTCTCTTTGTTACATAACATTATTGCTCTTGTTTGGAGTGGACGTGATAAAGAATGGCTTCATGTAGTTCTCTGGCTCTTTTCAGACAGTGTTTTATCTGTTGTGCTAAAAAGTACAATTGCATAACAGCAGTCATATTAAATCTCTCAACATTATTTTTTTCATTACTTGGTAAAACATTGTACTAGATGGACATGCATGAATAATACAAATACTACATTTATTATTTTTACTATTATTATTATTTGCGTGTATCACTTCGGTACTATTTTTTACTCATTGTCTTAAAACACATTAAGCTAAAATGTCATGAAGCCTAAGCATGACATGTAACAAAAGACTATATGCCAAAAAACATTATTGTTACATTGGATTACAAATAAACATATTTACAAAATTAGGAATTACTTGTATGTAATTAATGGATTTACAATAAGACCTTAAACTAGGTTAATGCTTGATTTATAATGAGTTTACTATCGGGTTATTAAGCAGGTCATAAACACCATAAAATCAATATCAATAACCAGTTATAACTGTTGCTTGCTAGATAGTAATCCAACCTTTATCTAAATTGTTAAAGCTCAGAGTTTGTGTTTTCCTTCAGACAGCATTATACAAGCTCATTTTAACCTATTCATAAATGCTTTGTTTGAAAAATGCTACCAAATTAAATAGTACATTAGTAAGACAATCAAGACAAATGTTGTATATTACATATGCATATTGTTATATAATATTTTTTTATGGCAAACCTTTTCTATCAACCGTTTCTTTGTTGGCAATGAACTGTGTTTCCAACCACTGTCATACTGAAAGATTTGTCCAACATTATACTTCTACTCTAATGTTCTTGGAAATATATTTGATGTTTAGCTAAATCATCATATGGTCCAGGTAGAGCTTGAAAATAATCCAATGATCATATGCCTGAAAAAACTCTAGATATTAATAAGCACGTTATATAATTAATGCTGTACAAGACAAAATAGCTGTGCTCGTAAGTTTTCTCCTTCTTAAGAAGACTTTTAGCGGTCAACCTTATTTCACATGTTATTACAGAATACTAGGTCTTAGTATGAAGTATTTCTGGGATTTAAGTTAAAAATATTTTGTTCCTTATTCTGTAAAATAGCCACTGAGAAGATGCAATGCTTTGTAATGACAGCAGGATGTGTTCTATGGTAAATCAAATTTTCCAGTATTAACAGGAGGTTTAGCTTCCCAGCTGAGAGAAAGGAGGATTCTGGTTTGTTTTCAGGACTAGAGTACAGAGCCTCTTCTTAATTAGGCAGCTCAGCAGGGTGCCCTGCGTCTTATCCTGCATTCCTCAGATAACATTGAGAAAACAGGTTAGGTGAAATGCCATTGTTCACAAGTCTAGCAGAGCCGTTTAGCCGTGAATTCGTCGGTTCCCTCATCTTCTCAAATCACACTGACAGCCAGAGGTCACAGCGATTGAGGAGACTGATCAATGTGGAGAGCTGGATGAAGACTGCAGTGATCAATAAAATCATTAGGCACTGCTGTCCCTTTCAGTGAAGCTGATGAGTATTGGGTATCGACAGATGTGATGCTGTAATGAACAAACTGTGGTCAGCTGTGTTCATTTATTTTCACAAACCCATCATAAGGTATTTATATCATTCAAACAAACAGCAACACATGTTTATGACTCAAGACTATTAGCCAATTTGTAAATACATGTATAATACATGTGTTATTATAATGTTATTACACAGCACATCATTAGTGTGTATGCTATTTCATTGCAGTATATTGTATTATGACTAACATGTTATCTTGTGGCTAGTCTATTAGATTGTATATCTGCTTTTAGAGGCGTTAAATGCTCCAGACACCTGGTTCCACCACCACTGTGAACAATTCTTACTAAGTTTCTCTAGAATAGAAAATTTCACATCAAAGCATTCTGAGTGACTTTTACATGGTCAAAAATTAATTAACAAAAATGTTTTTAAATGGAATTACCATTTAACCAAAATCCCTGCTTTTTAATGCATCACACCAAATCATGACATCACTGTACCATACTGGATCTACTCTACCATACTGGTAGTTTTGTGTGTCTCATCACATCACTAGTGAGTATCCCTGCATAGTAAATGGAAAAAACGATCCATCTGGCGAGTTACATTTCATCCTATTACTGATCTAAAGGGCCCCTTGACATTAGTCCAGTACCCTTACCAAAATCCTGCTCCAATAAATCAGTCTTGCTTTATTTCCTTCGCTGCAGGTTGGCTTAGCCCAAAACCACATCACTAATTAATCCAATCAGGCCTGAAGCAGCTGCCTCACTGGGTAGTTGAAAGTAAAGTAAATGGATTTGGTGTCTGACAGTGCTCCGGTGGGGGTTGGGGCTCATACCATTTGCTGTAACATATTACAGAACACAGTAACATCTCACCCATAAAATCCTAATTATACTCTGTATATGTTTATTTAGATATATATCTCAAAGTATCAATGAACATGTCTTGAAGTTAATGTTAAACAGTAGATTTACATCTATATTTCCGCGAGTTTCAGCGAACTGCCTCAGTGTAATGGATATGCCATATTTTTATTTATTATATATTATATATTTTTATATTTTTCTCTAAAGGTCAATATTTAGTTGTGTTTAGTTCAATGGTGTCTCAAGTTGGCCATTATTTCAGCATCAAATGAAGCATTCTTTCAGACCATGCTCAAAGGCCAGCAGTGACATCATCAGAAGCGCTGCGTCTATAAATAGGTTTGTGATGACTGCTATTTTGGTGTAATGTTTCATCACCCAAGGACACAGCTGTATGTACGTTCTATTGGATATGTTAAATAGGGTAAAATTCCTAGCTGAAGGCAGAGCATAGCGAATGAAGCTCTTATACGTATGTGATACCTCTGAATACCAAAGACCTATTGATTCTCCAACAAAGCAATATGCAAGGAGAAGGATCAGGTCTCACTGGCTTGCCCTCTAGGCTAGAGCAGTGCTCTGTATTCCTAATCCCACAGACTGAAACTGGTCTCATAAGTCATCCTTCCTGGACATCCGTATAAACGTTTTTTCTTTTCCATGAACTAAAATAAAGAGATGTTTTTAATACATCATTTGTGTCAAAGTTGTTGATAATTTATTCATTCCTCAGCATTACAAAACAAAATAATAATGATAATAATATTTACAGCGTGTAAAAACAGGTTTCCCAACTAAAGCTTGTTCTTAAGTGTTTTACGTTAATTCCACAACTAGCTTAACATAAACATTTATATAGTCTCTTATTCTATATGCACTGGCATTGGTCTAAGAAAACTGAAATAAAAGGCGTTTTTGTGAGGTGTCCTTGAAAGAAAATCAAAGTGTTTCCAAGCTATCGTCCTCAGTTTAGGCTCTTCCCTTCCTGGAGGAAACACGTATGAACAAAAGGCATAGGTTTCATAGGCTTAAACTCTCTTGATACTACAGCCTATCAGATCTATGGCAGATTCCTCAGATACAAAGGGCAGCTGCACAGCAAATACTAAGTATGGAAGAAAGCAGTTCAATACTGTGTGACACATAAAGGTCAAATCCATTTTCTCCTGACCCCTTCGGCCATCTGGAACAATTCCTTTGTTCAGAGATTCGCCGCAAAATCCTGCAATAATACCGAGACCGATGTGGAGGTTCGCAAGTGGGATATCTTGTGTCCTGAAAGGGTCCCGAAGCTGCTCATCTCTTTTTCTTGCTGTGCCTCACTGTTTTTTTCCTTTTGATAATCATCTCATACAGTTTCTCCAGGCCCGGCTGAAGGCCTTGGCCATCCACAGCACTGCAGCCTTGCACATGGTGAAGGGTGTTGGCACTCAGTTCATGCACGGCCAAAACCTTCTCCACCTCACTGACAGCCAGAGCAACCGGAAGATCCTGTTTGTTAGCCAACACGAGCACCGGCACACCCTGGTTCTCTGACGTGCGTGTGATCTTGTGCAGCTCCACCTTGGCCTCCTCCATGCGCTCGGCTTCGGTGGAATCCACTACGAAGACCATGCCGTCGGTGCGCCGCGTGTACGACTTCCACAGCGGCCGCAGCTTATCCTGACCACCCACGTCCCACACCTGGAAAGTGATGGCTCGACCATTGCCCACCGGCACTTTGATCTTCTCCGTGTTAAAGCCCTTGGTCGGGATGGTCTTTACAAACTCCTTCAGCTTGAGTCTGTAAAGTAGGGAGGTTTTACCAGCAGAGTCCAACCCGATGACCACCACATGGAGAGACTGGAAGTTGGGCAGGAACGGTGTGTTGGGAGCGATCTCTGTCAGTTGGTTTCCCATGGCAATCTGATTTTCTCACTGTCCTGTGAGAGGTAGCAGACTTGTCTGTGCTGTTTTATGTGTTTGGCATTTGCACCTACTTCAAAGGTACTGCAGGCAGATGGCAGGGCAATGAGACCACAGGCACCGGTGTTGGACCTAATCAAAGCAAACACAACAGCTGGTTACTATCAAAGATGCCTGAGAGATATCCCCAACCGTCCTCATCTAAATAGGTTTCCCTTTAATCTGCTTCCTCTGGGACAGAAAAAAACACTGCTATTTAAAAAAATATGGACATTTTCTGTTTTTCTACAACCATATAAGTAAAGGAACCCTCTAGCACAACTGAAGTCATAGCATGTAGTTCTGTGTTATAGTCATATTAAAATGATCTTTTGTGGCTCGGCTCATGGCTGGACTATATGAGTAGACTGAACTATATTTATGGAAAAACTAATTAAATGAATACAGGTTATTCTAAAAATGGCAGCGTAATTCTTAGACTGTAACTGGGTGGTGGGGGATCTCCATGCCTAATCCTCTTAAGACTGCTAAGTAGAAATAGATTTCTCATGGCAATCTGCACGCCACATTAACGCTGTCTATGGAACATATCGACGCTGCCCATAGAAAAACATGTTTTTTTTACTTTTCTACATCATTCAAATGCAGCGGCTGACATTTACATTTTTTGAAAATGTTATGATGAATGGTCCAACAGAAATGTTCCAAAATAGCTTGGAGAAAAGCTAGGTTGAAAGTTAAGAATGTTTTTGAGCTCTCCTGTAAAGTTACTACTTTGGAGGTACTACTTTTTTTTGTTTTTCTTTGGACATCAAGGACATTAAATGAGAAGGTCTGATTAATCCATCTAGACTTCTACTTTAAATACAAATTACAAAGATGTGTTCTTTCTGAGAAGGAGCCAGCTTATTGACTTCAGTTCCCAAATTAATAACATTAATATAACCCTAAATTAACATCAGCAGAAGTGAGCTTTCCATTTACAGTGTTAACTAATCCTGACATCCCTGAAATCTGTTATTTGTCCAAAACTGTATTGTACTAGTCTTCAACAGCATATAGGCCAGTCTGGTGAAAACTAGCTGAACTTTTTACATCTTCCTCTGTGGAGTGGAAACGCCTGGAAGCCGCCGGCACAAGCAAAATCATCGGAGTGCCAGTGTAGCCTTTACCAGGACGCTGAACACAGCCTCGTCAGTCACTCTCTATACAATCTCAACACAACACAGCCGCGCTGCTCTAAAGCAGGACGTCCGTCGACGAAGCTTTGTAAATCACCGCTGAACAAAACCACGTACCTAAAGGACAAACGTTAACGTCCACTCTCCGTTTCCACACGATCACCATTTTCCGCGCCGCAGACTCCGCGCTGCCGCTCTTCCCGACAGGAGGCAATAGGCACGAGGCTCGCGCGCTACATCTAGAACAACAACCTGCATGTCACGTCACCAGCACGCTCCACTTCTCCCGGCGCCGCGGCGTTGTTTTATTTTCCGCCCGTATTCCGAAAGTAAAACCCGCCTCCTTCGTTGTGATTGGCCTAAAAATATCACCACCTGCGTCAGGATTGGCTGACTCCCGCGGCGAGCATTCGGATTGGCTAGCCGACCAACCACAGCCCACTCTAGTACAGGAGAAGGGATTTGTACGAGTTCAGGCGGAGAAAAGGAGCGACGCTGCCGCAGCTCCCTCTGGTGGTTGTTTCTTGCCGTGACTCGCAGCACAATCACTGTTTTATACTGATAATCAAAGTAAAAGATCAATCTAAAGCTCTTCACAGTTCATCAGATAACTGGATCCCGGGAGGGAACACAAAACAGCACTGATTAGATAAGATTAATTTATAATTAAGTCAACGTTGGTACATATTTATCAATCATAGCAGAGTCTGATGGATCACTGTTCTCAGATCTGTTTGTGGTTGTGTAAAAGGGGATAGATGGATTGCTGTATTGCTGTCAGAGGTGTAGCCAATTGAATCTATAACTTTTGTAAAGCTCCGCTTGCCTTCTGTATAGATGACTAAATGTTGTGCTGTATAGAAGACTAAATGTGAATGTTGTAGTTTATTAGTTAAAAGTGTGTATGATTAGTCAAAAGTGTGTATGATTAGTCAAAAGTGTGTTTGAGTGCCATATATGTTAGCGTGTATGGTATAAGATGGGTCGTTTTGTGTGAGGTTTGGTCACTGGAGTATAAGTATGGCTGGTGGTGACCTCCCCCCAGTGCTTTTGCTGGTGTAAATTAAACAGCACTTCTTGTGGCAGGAAATCATGGTTTCTACTGCAGGTCCTTGATGCAACAACACTCACACACCTTTCATGGTCACCTTGGCATGTGTTTTCTAAAACCCAATATAAAAACACAGTTCCCTCCACAGTTATTGGCCCCGCTGATATAGCTCAGTATAAAAGATTGTAAGAAAGCCAAAAATCAGATTTGGGCTGGCAGTCTAAACAAAGGCCATGACTTTCTGTTTTGCTGGTGTATATACAGTATATGAGGCAGAACAGAACTCAAGTCTTTCTTTAACAAGAAAAGAGAACACAGAATTCAAACAAGGGAAAAGTGTGGTGACCTTCATAAGTCACAGAATGCCTATGAAAGTTAGCTACACACCCGAAAATGCCCAGCTCTACTTCAGAGCAATAATTAAAAGGTTCCCGTCAACTGAAGTTGTGCCAAGCTTGCCTGAATAAGGAGCCAAGTTTATTTTGCCTCCACGCAGAGGGAGGAGAATGAAATGAGAGTTACCCCCACAATGACCGCCCCCCAAACCCCAACCCAAGAGGATCACTGGTGGAGAGTTACAGAAGAACGTAGAGTCTTGGGGTCATAAAAAGTCCACAGATCTAACATCTGATTTTTTCTTCATGCCAACAGATTATTTGAAAGGCCTGTGAGGAAAAAAGCCTTTCCTGCCATCTATCTACAAACATAAGCACCTTGAGTTTGGCTGAGACATTGACTGGAATTGTGTTCTGTGGTCAGACAAAATGAAAACCAAGCCTTTTGGCAACACTCAAGGTGGGCTTGGTATAAAAAAAAAGATGGCTAAAGTGAAAAGAACCTGGTGCTCACTGTTAAGTATGGTGGAGGGTCTATGATGTGGGGCTCTTCCATGGGATTTTGTTAGGGTACATGGCACAATGGATTACATGAAATACAGTGCTATGAAAAAGTATTTGCTGCTATTGGACCCAATTTCCTCTTTTTGCATAGTTGTTATACAACCCAAATGTGTCAAATTTAAATGAATGTAAGAAAAAGCGAAAGCAATGCTTTGCAAATCTTATAGACCCATTTTTATTCACAATAGAACATAGAACACATATCAGATGTAAGACATTTAATGATTCAATGAATGATTATTCATTAAAATTATTAACTAATTTAGAACTAGATGGCAGCAGCACAGCTCAAAAAAATGCAACAGGGCAATGTATACCATTGTTGACAAGCTGATAACAAGCAAGATTGTCTCCTCTCCTCTTGCGTTTGTGGCTTTTAAAGAAATTTCAGAAATTGAAAATTTAACCACAGAATAGTTTACCATTTTGTCTCAGTTCATTTTATATGAGCTTTGGCTCGGAGATGACGGAGGCTTCTATTTTGTATAGCTTCACCTTACAATGGTGGATTGTTCAGCGAGCTGTGTTCACAGACAGTGATTTCTCCAGATTCTCTGAATCTTTTGATGATATTATGTACTGGAGATGGTGGGATATCCAAAGTCTTTGGACTTTTACATTAAAGAACATTTCTTTGAAATTTTTTACACAGTTTTTTCACGAATTGGTGAACTTTGCCCGTCTTTGCTTTTGAAAGACTGTTTTTCTAGAATACTTGCTCCTCCAGTTGTTTATTTTTCATTTATACCACTTTTTTCAACCTTTTGTTGCCCTGTTCCAACTTTTTTGAAATGTATTGCTGGCATCAAGTTCTAAATAAGTTTCCATAAAATGTTGTCTCACAGTGATTTCATTTATTGAAGGAAAAATACTGTTCACCCTACCTGGCCCATGTGAAAAAGTGATTGCTAGCTGTTAAATCAACCATCTAACCAACTTCAGGTGACTACACCCAGGCATAATTACTGCCAGACCTGTTAAATCTAAACATCACTTACACAGAGCCTGTCTGGCAATGTGAAGCAAGTAGAAGGTCTCAAAATGCAGCATAATTTCATGTTCTAAAGAGAATCAAATACAGATGTGAAACAAAGTCATTAAAATCTACCATCTGGAAAGGATTGCAAAGCGAACCACAGTGAGAACCAGGATTGCCAGCCTACCAAAATTTCACCAAGAGTGCATGGACTCATCCAGGAGGTCAGAAAAAAACCAGACAATCATCTTTTGAACTCCAGGCCTCACTTGCCTCACTTTAAGGTCAATATACACAATTCCACTATAGGAAAGGTACTGGGCAAAAATGGCACCCATGGGAGAGCTGTAGGCGCACAAACCACAGCTGACCAAAAAAAAAAAACACAAGGGCTTCCGTTACATCTGACACAAGGCTAACACTGCATTCCACCATAAGAACATCATACCAACAGTGAAACATGGTGGGGGTAGTGTGATGGTGTGAAGCTAATTTGCTTCTACAGGCCCTGGATAATGTTATATAATTATGGAACCATGAATTCAGCTGTCTATCAGAAAATCCTGAAGGATGATGTCCGCCTCTCAGTTTGTAACCTAAAGCTCAAGTGCAGTTGGGTTATGCAGTTGGGTTATGCAGCAGAACAAGGACTGAGTGCTGTTTTATTATTTGTAAATAAAGGTGCAGATCTCCCACAGGGGAAATTTTGGTTCAAACTCATTTTACTCATCTTTACCAGGAGAGCCAATAACTGTGAGGGGACTGTACAAGTAAATTCACAGGTAACAGACTTGTGCACAGAATGTCTCAAATGGAAATGCTGTCTGTTATACATATACTGTATATATATATATATATATATATATATATATATATATATATATATATATATATATATATATATATATATATATATATATGACGTAGTAACAAGGCTCTGTGATGTCACAAGCTCTCTGCCTTTCTGTTCTTTTGTTGTTCAGCACGTTGCTAGGAAACAAGAGTCTTTAATCTCCCGCAGAGTGGGGTCAGCTTGTCCAGAGAAGTGTACAGCGTCTTCAAAGCACTGATGTTGGTAAGTCCAGTACATAACAATGACTTCCCTTCATAGTGACAGAGTAACTGCATGTGTTTATATATACAAAAGTTGTGTATACAGATATGCATATTTAAAGCCAGGCCTGCATGTGTTTTCTAAGAACATGTTGTATTTACTACCATTACACAACTGAACGATGCCGGTAGCCTGAAGACAGTTAAAAGGTGACCTGGCATTTCAGATCCTAGTTTTCTATGACTAAACCAAATAGCTTCCTTTAAGCAAAAGCACCGTGAATTTTTAGAAAGCACTCTGAGTGTTTTGCACCTCACTTTAGGAGATTTGAGAGAGAAGAGCATTCATAAGCGGTGAATAAATCCGTTCAGTGTGGTTTTTGAAACATGTATGCCATCACAATGGACACCTCTCAGCGTGTAAGCTTGAATTACATTACTCAGGAAATGGAGACTCTCATGTTACGTTCCACTGACTAGTCACATAAATCCATCTCCCTCTCAGGCCTTTCATCAGGTGGTGTAAGATGTCAGCGATGCACTGGGAGGCTCGGCGCCGGCAGAATGTGCTGGACCGCAGGATGGCCAACAAAACCAAGCAGTGTCTCACAGTGAGCACCTGGGTGTATTTCAGCGCACAGTGGGTCACTGCACTGCATACTGTCCAAAGAAAAAACATGTCTCTCTGAATGAGTAACGTTACAGAAGCAGGCAAAAACATTCAGTTTTTCATTGAATACAAAGGGCAGGTACCATGTTCAAATGATATAGAAAAATGTAAAAAGCAGAAAAAATGGAGATACATGTCTTTCTTTGTACAGCGAAGATATGTCAGTCATTGCCAACGCTTCATACATTACTGTCTTGTTTTATACTCTCTTTCTTTGTAACATCCACCCACTAGAAACAAACATGCCGTATGCTTGTACTTGACTTAAGTGATGACTGTTTGGTGCTGTAGGAAGAGCAGAAAAAGCAGAAGCAAAACACTGTGGACGAAGGCCAACGCGATACACCTGTAACACTTTCAGTGTCCACTGAACCTCTGGGTATGTTACGCATTCTATTACACTGAGTACCACCTTTCATTGTTGTTTACGTTCTTATCATTAGCCGTATATAATATTTATACTGCTGCTGAAAGCAAACAGTGTAGAAGTGAGTATCAAGTGCAGCTTTTCTCTGTGACAACCTGTAGCATTAAAATTCCCAGACGTATTAATCAGAAATGTAAGTAAACCCATGTCTTGTTATACCTCCAGTGGTTGATAAAAGGATTCTCAGCCACCTTCAAACTGAAAAGAAGGAGCAATACAGCGCCAAGATCGACAACCGATACACAGTGAGTGAGCAATGCTTGCTTGTCGTTTTTAAAAAGGATGTGATGACATCACATTGAGGAGCCCCAGGCCCCTGGCAGATATTTCACAATGCATGATTTTTTAGTAAGGCCGGGTAACTCAAGCCTAGAGTGAGGACTGTCCAGCATGAGTGTTCTCCTATTGGCCTTAAGTTAACCTGTTAACCTGACAACTTCTGCTGTGTGCAGCATCTCTCGCTTTGTTTGAAGTCTTTGTGAAACTCTTTCAGATCCAAAATATTCCTATTATAAATATAACCATAAATTAAAGTTGTTTTCATATTTAGCAATATGTGACACACACTCACAAACATAGAATATAGGATAGTTGACCAAGGGTTTGTGTACACATACATTTAGCATTGGATTCTGTGTGTATGCACAGACGTATGCGCATGCATGTGTTTACTTGTGTAAACTGTTATAATGGTTAGAATCTTTGATCTTAATCAAATATTTTAATCTTTGATCAACATACAGCTTGAATTGCCTTAACTCAGACCCACTGTTCAAGTTCTATGTTTAGAAAAGTTAATTTATTAGAGGCACCATATATATATATATATAGATACCACAGAGCCACAGAGCAGGTTTTATTTGGGTGGTGGATCATTCTCAGCACTTCAGTATAACACACCCATGTCAGTATTACTGGTGTGAGTGGATGAGACACAGCAGCACTGCTGAAGTTTGCTGCTGGACTGAGAAAAATTATTCAGCCAACTACATCCTATGGGCAGAATCCTGTGATGAAGGACTAGAGGAACACAAACTATGCAGCAGCAGATGGAGCATTGCCTCTGATTTTACATCCATAATGTGTACCAGCAAGGTAGGTGTGTCTAATAGGGCCTACACATTCCTGTAATCACACACTAGATCTAGTTTTGACTTTAGGTGTTGATATACATAATCTTACTGTTCTTCCACAGACTTCAGTAGTTTCAGATCACTACCTAATTTCATATGAATTGAGTCTTAGTAAAAATGTATGTACATCACCCCGTTATTGCATGAAACGTTCAATAATGCCAAATACATCTCAGAACTTTATTGAAACTCTTCCAGATTTATCAACCATAATTTTTCCATCATCAGACCCAACAGAGCTAGACAGAATAACTGACTGCGTAGAAAATACGCTCCGACTAACTTTAGACAACGTTGCACCTATAAAAATTAAAAAGATGCAACAAAAAAAGCTCGCTCCGTGGTACAACAATGAAGTACGCACCTTAAGACAGACAGTACGGAAATTAGAACGCAAATGGAGAGTGACCAAGCTAGAGGTATTTCACTCTGCTTGGAAGGACAGCCTTAGCAGTTACAGAAAGGCACTTATTAAAACACGCTCAGCATACCTGTCCACACTCATCGAACACAACAAAAACAATCCTAGAGTTTTATTTAGCACCATCGCAAAACTTACCAAAAATCAGGCAGGATCTGAACCTCAAATACCCGCCAACCACAGCAGCAATGATTTCATGGACTTTTTCAATAGCAAAATCGAGAATATTAGACAAAAAGTTCTACCAATACGAGTAACCTATCCTTCATCCGGTTTGGCTCAAACAGCACAAAATGTGATTTTAGAAGAAAGACTAGAAACATTTTCTCCACTACAGCAGACAGAACTAGAAAAACTTATCTCTTCCTCAACTTCTGCTACATGCACACTTGATATGATTCCAACAAGCCTATTGAAACAAGTATTACCAGCTATTATTAAACCTATCTTAACTATCATCAACTCTTCTCTTAGTCTGGGTCATGTACCTAAGTCTTTTAAACTAGCTGTGATAAAACCCTTGATAAAGAAGCCAAATCTTGACCCCAGAGAACTGTCTAGTTATAGACCTATTTCCAATTTACCTTTTATCTCTAAGATTTTAGAAAAGGCTGTAGCTCGACAACTCTGTTCTCATCTACATAAGAACAACATATATGAAAAATTCCAATCTGGTTTTAGGCCACATCACAGCACAGAGACAGCTTTAGTTAAGATAACAAATGATCTTCTTCTTGCCTCTGATCAGGGCCACGTATCTCTACTGGTGTTACTAGATCTAAGTGCAGCTTTTGACACTATAGATCACACTATTCTCTTGGACAGGTTAGAAAATATAGTTGGAATCACAGGAACAGCGTTATCCTGGTTCACATCTTACCTTAGTGATCGCTTTCAGTTTGTAAAGATAAATAATGTATCGTCTAACACTACAAAAGTGAAATATGGAGTTCCACAAGGTTCTGTTTTAGGTCCTCTGTTATTTACACTATATATGCTACCATTAGGCTCAGTTATAAATAGACATGGAATTAGTTTCCACTGTTATGCCGATGATACACAACTGTACATATCAGCCAAACCAGATGATAAATCCAGATTAAATAAGATAGAAGATTGTGTAAGAGATATTAGACTTTGGATGCTACAGAACTTCCTTCTTTTAAACCCAGATAAAACGGAAGTTCTCCTCCTCGGCCCAAAGGCTGCTCGGACTAAATGTTCAGATTTAATGTTAAATCTTGCTGACTTCTCTGTAGTTCCTGGTTCAGTAGCCAAAAATCTTGGTGTAACAATTGACTCAGATCTGACATTTAATCAACACATCGGTAATATTACAAGAACAGCGTTTCTTCACCTACGAAACATTTCAAAGTTAAGAAATGCGTTATCTGTGTCTGATGCTGAAAAGTTGATACATGCCTTTATAACCTCAAGGCTAGATTACTGTAATGCATTATTGTCAGGATGCTCCAGCAGGAACCTGAATAAACTTCAGTTAGTTCAGAACGCTGCAGCTAGAGTACTAACTAAAACCAGGAAATTTGATCACATCAGTCCAGTTTTATCAGCGCTACACTGGCTTCCTGTTAAATTCCGTATCGACTATAAAATTCTATTACTGACGTATAAAACCCTGCACGGTCTCACACCGGAGTACCTGCAAGATTTAATTTCCTATTATGAACCGCCACGTTCACTCAGATCACAGGATGCTGGTTTTCTAATAGTTCCTAAAATTCAGAAGACTACAATGGGGGGAAGAGCTTTTTCCTACAAAGCCCCAAAATTGTGGAATAATCTCCCAGTTAATGTTCGGGACTCTGACACAGTCTCAATATTTAAGTCTAGACTAAAAACATACTTGTTTAGTGTAGCTTTTTGTAATTAAGTTTCTCTTTTAGATAAAGGCAGGAGATCTGGGGGTTCTTGGACACAGAGGTTTATGGTAAACTGAGATGTTGGTGCTGTTGTTCCAACACTTCACGCGATCACACAGGTTTGTTGATGGTGGAGTGGGGGGACCCCAGTGTCTCAGGGTACTCTCATGTCCATGTTACCTTCTGGTTCTCTCCTTTTAGTTTAGGCTGTTATAGTTAGATCTGCCGGAGTCACCAACCACACTCTAAAATTCTGAAAATTCATATTCTCTACAGTCTTACTCCTGAGCCCAACTAACTCTTTCTCTTTACTCTTCCTGAGGAAATGACTGTCCTCCTGTCTGTTGAAGGCTGTTGAAGGACTGATCATCGGGCCATCACCCCACCATCACCAGCCAGCTCACCTGTCCATTTACTGCTACACCCTCAGTTACATCACTGTGCCATCCAGATGCACCAGCACTGAGATAGGATGGGACTGTTTCAGCTCACGCCCACTTTACATAAAGACTGTCATAGACTGCCTCAGCCAGAGACTGCCTCAGTCATACACTGCCTCTATCTGTGCAGCTTCTAAAGCTTTGCTATCCAGATTTCAAACAGAGACTCCTTTCTTTGGTATTTAGTTCAAACTGTAAATACTGTTTGACCAGAGGAGGATGGGTCTCCCCTTGTGAGTCTGGTTCCTCCCAAGGTTTCTTCCTCCAGTTGAGGGAGTTTTTCCTTGCCACTGTTGCCTCTGGCTTGCTCACTGGGGGATATATGTTATAACTGTTTTCAAAACTCTGTAAAGCTGCTTTGAGACAACATCGTTGTAAAAAGCGCTATATAAATAAAATTGACTTGACTTGACTTGACTCTAATAGAGTGGACAGTGAGTGGACAGTGTTTAAAAACTCTAGCACTGCTGTGTCTGATCCTCAACACACACATTAACACACCACCATAAGTGCCACAGCAATGCTAAAAATGAGCCACCACTGAAATAATACCTGCTCTGTGGGGGTCCTGATCATTAAAGATCAGGATAAAAAGGGGGCTATCAAAGTATGCATAGAAACAGATGGACTACAGTCTGTACAGGTAGAACTACAAAGTGCTTCTATATGGTAGGTGAAGAAAAAGAACATAATACAAAAACACCAGAAAACAGAGACATTTATTTTAATGAACACAGGTTCTAAAAAAAAGTATCAATTCTAGATGAGTGATACGTCATCAAGTGATTTAATTTACTATCTTACAAAGCTGATTATGCATTCGATGGAAATTCCACCAATTTAATTCGAGTGGTTTGATGTGAAATGGTGTATCGTAAAGAAAACTTGGATTCCTTTACAGTGCTGGCAATAGGAAACACAGGTTACAGATTGTATGTAATGTCCATAGTGTTGAATAATAGTGGAAAACTTTTAACTCTTTCACGCACTAAGTTTTTGCAAGGTAGCTTTCATGTTTTGAATGTTTTCAAACATTGACTGTTTCCCCGCCACTCTGACTAATATTGAACATTTCACATCAAAGCACTCTGAATGACCTTGTTTATATCATAACAATTACACTGTGCAGACAATTTGGTGGAATTGCCCTTTAACGATTGAAAGCTCAAGTAGGTTACTCCTATTTCTAATCATCTTTACTAATACATGGTACACGATCTGTTTCAGTCTGTCCAGTACTCCCAACAGTGGTGATGGCTACAGATCTTACTGCGGCTCGAAGACCCAAAACGTGTGCTTCTGATTGTCCTGCAGATACCAGTAATAATGTTGTGAAGAAGCAAAATAAAAATTAAAGATTGATGATGGATTTTGTGAAGGTGTTTCAGGTTTTTCAGGTAGTTCACTAAGAATGATGAACTACATACTACACAGAACAGAGAACACATACACACGAAAAGACAGATAGAATTTACTGTAAAGTGCAAATTAACAAACATGGCAAACAGCAAGTCTTCATTTTTATGTGTATAATAATTAAGGCAGAATGCATCGGGTTCACTGACGTGCGGCAGGCACTTCCACAGCTAACACAGGCTCTTGTTCAGTTAAGAGAACCTACACATTAAAGACCAGGAGTGCATTATACTAAAAAAAAACAACATAGATTTAAAATTTACTGTAAGCACTTGCACGCTTTCCCTTTTAAACTCAGCTTTGGTACATGCTGTCAGTCCTTCCCTTGGTTTTATCAACTGTCTTCATATTTAGCACGTCAGTGAAGCTGTGGAAACTTGTGAGGAACTGTAGAATTGGCTCCACAGTCGATATATTCATATGTATCCGAGGACAGCTGTTCTGCGTGGGACAGGTAGGACACCTTTATGGTCATTCTGCGAAGGACAGAAAGAAGATCACATGGCAATTATTGCATGCTGACACCGTGACAGTGACCTTTAGTCACTGAGTAACACATTATCATGTTCCCTGGCACATCATACAGGGTCTAGGCATGTGGCTTCACAATTATTATTATTATTATTATTATTATTATTATTAAACTCCTGGTATTATATTTTTTCTTACATTTACATTTTGCTTAATCTCAATGAATCCCTTATGCGGAAATCATTACTAATAACAAAACCACATGTGCCACAACTATCGCCATCCCTGTATAAAACCCTTTCTGTAATCTATTTTTGCTGATTAAACATGATTTTATCTTATTCTAGATCATCTCATAAGGTTGAATAGAAGATTTTCTAGGGTCCTGTCTTGGGCTCTCTCCTCTTTAGTTCACTCCTCAGGTTTTTTAAGGGGTTTAGACAGGGGGGATTGGGATGGACAGGACAGAAGATGTAGTGGGTTTTGTGTTGTTCTGGACACTTTTTATCATTTTCCTGTCAGAAAATCTAGTGATGATCCATTTTTAGTTTCTTGGCAAAGGCAAAGAGATTTTGACTTGGATGTCCTGGTATCTCATAAAGTTTATGATGCTATGTACCCTAATGAGGTTTCCAGGGCCTTTGGAGGAAAAACAGCCCACAACATCGAAGACTCTTCATCACACTAAACAGTGGACATCTGGTCCTTCTTAGTGTGGTCATCTTTCTTGTCATGCAAACCAACCTTGAGTGTTTGTTGCCCAAAAGCTCAAATTTCATCTAACCATAAAACACAGTTCCAGTCAACGTCCCAGTAGCGTTTAGCAAACTCCAGGCACTTATGTTTGAGGTTAAACGACAGGAAAGGTTTCTTCTTGGCATACCTTCCAAATAATCAAGAGATCTAACAAGGAGATGAAGGTAGTTTTGGAGACTCTAGCAGTGATCCCCCTCGAAATAAACTTGGGACCTCATCCTGGCAAGTTTGTCACAGTCTCAGTTGACTGGAATTTATTGTGTTTTATTGCCACATTATTGTCCGAGAATGCTATCAGCATATCTGGGCTTTTTTAAGCCAGTAACTATTTTACAGCCCCTTCCTGACACACTTTTCTCTTTAAATTGTGTTCTCTTCTCTTTCCCATGTTAAAGAATTACTCTGGAAATCTGAACCTTGGTGCACCTTTCACTTTCCAGTAGAACAGGAAGTCACGAGTACAGCTTGAAAGTTTTTAGACACTAACCAACTTAAAAAAATAAAGTACACCAAAATGTTTCAGTTTGCAAAAAAAAAGTCTAGGGATGCCAATAATTGCAGCAAATGTGTGTTAGTCAAAAATCACTATTAATTTAGCAAAAGGTGAGCTTGTTAGAACTCTTTTTACTAGGTGTACCAATAACTGTGGAAGGGACTGTGCATACACGCATCACTGTGCACCTAAATAAATTGTTTAAAGTCATTCATCTCAGTGGTAAGTGTGTCCCTGTCATGTAAAATACTGTAATATAACATTACATATAACATATAACAACTACACCTGAATCATAATAAAGAGCTAATTAAAACAAATTACTACAATCAGGAAAATAAGCACTGGGCTGCGTTGAGAAGTTTGGAAGAAAACCATCTCTATTGCATCATTTAAAAACACACTGCATGAATATTCATGACAAATGTTTTTTCCTTCTCCTGCAAAGTTACTGTTCGGTGGAAGATAGTGATTCATACATGAATCACTATCTGTGTATGTAAAGGCTAAATATGAGGACACAGTAAAAAGAGACACTTACTGCAAATGCAAAAACAAAGTGTGGATCCGGATGGAAGTTGATCTGCAGTAACTACTGTAGAAAAAAAAATAACTTGTTTAATGACAGATTTAGTAAACTATAATATATCAGAACAAGAGATAGCACTAAGAGAATTTGGTTTAGAACGAAAACTCCAGAGCTGAGATTCACATTTGCTTATAACAAAATTGTTTGAGTGATTTCTACCAGTAGCACATAAAACAGTTAACAAAACCACCTGCACAATCTATTGTTTATTAACTACTATCTCCTCTACAAAACTGAGATCTCTGAGATGGGCTTCAATAATTATGTACTTAAAAACCTGTCCCGTAGATCTAACACCCTTGATACTTCAGATCCATCACACCTAGCTCTAATGTTAAGGCATCTCTGTAGACCTTTATTAAAAGGATCAGGTGAGTTTGATTAGTGGTGGGGCTAAGCTGTGTAGGGTGGTAGATCTGCAGGACCAGGATTGAGCACCCCTTGCGTTAGACTGAAAACTGGCCATGGGTAGAAAGAAACAGAAAACATCTACAACTCATAAAAAAGATAAATAATAAAAATATAGTATAATACCTGTTTATGTAATGCTATACACAAATATTACTTACTTGAGCCCAGGATCATCAATGACTATATTAGTCACAACAGTCAACTGTAAAAGACAGGAATGTATAAACTGCAGTAAGTACAAAATGTTCAAATATCTATATACAGCTAAACTGTAGTAGCCATGGACTTCTTGTGCTAGTTTTAGTGCTATTTATTTGCTAATCTGTTAGTAATTAAAAAATAAATAAATAAAAGGTGCCATAACTTTTACACAGGTTACATTTTAGGTTTTATTTTTCCCCCCAATGTGTTAAATTCAACAAATAAAACATTGATTGTGCATTAAAACATGCAGGAGTGTTTTTAAAGAGTGCACAAACATTTGCATATAACTGTATTTATCATGTGCACATGTTTACTGACTGTAGCCCATCTGCACAATTTGCCAGCCACCTTTAGCCCCATTCACATAAGATCACCAACAAAGTATAGTGTTGGTGGAACATTCTCAGCACAGCAGTGACACCAGCATCAGCGGTGTTAGTGTGAACCACTATGTGGTCAGAAACAGGCTAGAGGATGATGCATGGTTGGAAACAGATGAGTAGGTTTTTCCAAAAATAAAAACAAGGCAAGTAAGTGGACACAGCTTTAAGAAACACAGTCTAGGTGCAAAATGGTTTGTATGCTCAGCGTACACGTCCAGGGGAAGTTCTTCATACAGCAAATTTCCCACACTGTAACTAGCTAACCTCATATTTTTTTTAAGGATTTTTTTTTTAAGTTGACCTTTGAAAACTCACCGGTTTCTGTGAGCGGGGGCTAACTGTGGTCACATTGGAGGTCTTGGTTTTCCCAACCACAGTCTCATAAATCAGGACTTGCATATCAAGATCATTAACTTCGATTGTAACAAAGTTCTGATTGCTGAGATTCAGTTTGTTCTACAGAAAGAACACAAAAAAACAGTTAGTTGAAAGCTTTTGCTTGAAAATGACTAAAATGACTGGCGTTCAGAAACAATGGTTTTCGACATTAATAGCTTTACTGGTGTTCAAAATCTAGCAGTCACTTGTCATAAATATTATTGCTGCAGTTTTGCACGGCTATAACTTACATGTTATAGCTACAGACTAGAATATATTTTAAGACGTTTATTTAACTTCTGGGAACATTATAATGTTTCAGTCAGATATAGATTCATAGATAGAAAACAGAAACATTATAATCTATATTCCAACTTCATTCTCAACATTACACAGCTTTCTCAGTCATAATGAAATGATCTACAGCTCTATTTTATCATTCTGTATGTACCTGTAACAAAACCACTCATATTGTTGGAAACATTTATTCCAAACTTTTGACTGGCAGTCTGTATTTTACAGAAGAATCAAGAACTTAAGGTTAGCATAGGATAAAATTTGAGAACTGAAGGAGCATAGGTCCATATCATCTTTATATAACTTTAAAGGAGAGGCTAAAACATTCGTAACTTCTAATGTAAAGAGGTTTTATTCCAAGTGATAACAGAGAATTTCTACTGCTCCATTTATCAGGAAACTTTCACAGGATATAAAGAGCAGCTGTTGTGTTCAAATGATATTTGGACAGTGAACATATCTAGAATAGACCACCAGGCTTTAATTTCTTTTCTAATTGTTCATGTTTAAGTACACTGGAGAAAAGTCACCTAAATCTAAGCTGCATTCCAAGTAAGGCCGTTTCTTTTCAGGCACAAGTTAGAAATGAAGGTGTTCTATATGACGTACATAATGTCCATGTTTCTGATGTTGGAAAACATACATTTACTCACCGTGATTGTCATCTCAACTTTAGCTGGTGTGAAATAGACAAATGAGGATTGGAGGGTCACAGGGGACACCTCCACGCTCCGTGGGAACAGGAAGAAGAGGATGAGGGAACAAATGAGGAGGCATAGCACAATTGATATGCACACATACAGCTTCCTGTGAAAACATACAAATAATTAATATTAATTTCTTTCATTCAGTAGAAAAGCATATTACTGACACACTTATTCTTCTAAGACATCTAATACAAACACCCTGAAGACCATAACACAACATTATATAGATAGCTGTCTCATACGAAATATTTACTTATCAGAAATGGTACTGATTTTACATATACAGAAAACATAAAACAATGTGAATACTAAATAAAAGTACTGTGTACACAGAACATGCGCTTAATTAGGGCTGGGCAACTGGAGGATATTTTATTTTCTCATGATAAATTGTGTCATGTTACAACACCTACGCTTTTCACAGCACAACTGCTTGTTTCATTACAAAGAGAGCAGCATTAGGCCTGGATTTGTTACTGAATGCAAAATATCAAATAAAAATCACTGTATTTACAGTTTCATGTGATTCTTATTTTTGTAAGTGTGGCATAAAAACTAATTAGATGTCAGAAAATATCTATTCATCTATTCACAGCAAGCATCCTGCAAAGTATCATGCTATCAAATTTTTACCATTTCACCCAACTAAAGGTTTTTATCTTGTCTTTTTTTAATGTTTAACCACAAGTACGGCAATTTCCGTTTATAATAACAGTCAAGAAAGCCTATTTTAACAATAGACTCACAGTTGACCTGTAACTCTGGAATTTAGTACAGTGAAAAGGTCATCATGTGACACTCACGTATGACGAGGCTTCAGCCTTTGGTCACTGCACGGAATGACTGCCACAAGTTGAGCCTCCTGACCTGAAGAGATAATCATGAGAGTTTACATGTGTGAACAATTAGCCAATATGATGGAAAACTAGGGAAAAAATGTGGTTTGTAAGTGAGAACATCTGTAAAACTATACGGGGCATTCAAAAGCAACATAAATCTGAAATAGCCATATAACATAGGAATTACAAAAAAGCTTTTTTTTTACTATAAGAAAGGACCATGGACATTCACTTTACATACCTCTAGGTATCCGTCCTGTCCCTTGGCAAGTAGGACATGAATCCCACTGGCCTTCACTATTGATGCTGCCATAGTCCAGCCACTTCGAGAGTCGCTGTTTCCCTTTTTCTTGGTCTTGGCTCATGTTGCCTGCTCTGTTCAGTGAAGGGAACTGGGCTAGTTTCACCATAACTCAGAAAGTGCGAGTCTAATCAGAAAAAGAGAGAGATAAGCAAATGTAGAAGGATCTATCTGCAAAGAGAAAATACATATTTCCTGGTGATTCATTTTTAGAGCCAGCTTTCTAGTCATGCAATATTACAATATACAGTACTATAATGTCCTTCGACAAACTGTAAAATGGACAAAAACTCTAAGCATCTTTGATGAGTCTAGTAAGAATATTGTCCTCAGATTACACAACATGTATCAGGCTGGAGTCTTATTATGAGAAATCATTTTAAAAAAGGGGTTATACCACTTTCTCTTCCAAATAAACAGTCAATTAGATCACAAAACCCAGAGCACAATTCACATTACAGGACTAAAATAGCTCATTTTTGACATAATAAAGGCCGAAAAATTGTCAAACTCGGATAAAGATACAGCAGCTTTGTTTATATGAATTTTAAATAAATCCTTGTGACTGACACACACACACACACACACACACACACACACACACACACACACACACACACACATTATATATATAATAAGAGAGATAGAGCGGAAGATAAACTAAATATAAAAACATAAAAATATGTATATATATAGCTATATAACATAGATATATAATAATAAACAGGTAAATAAAGAGTAACATCTGCACTGAGGTATTACTCAGCAAAAAGGTTTCAGTTCCTAAGAAACGACCCCAAAATATGTGATGCAATCACAGATACCAGCAGGCCTTGTTTGCCTAAAACGATAAGTAACTGTTACCAGGAGGGTCTGTTGTATAGCCTGCTGCTGCCAGACCACACCACATCACACTCAGACCACCATTCACCATTTACTCATCTGCGTTTGTTTTGTTTATCATTTCAAAGCAGAGACACACTGGACAGAGAACAGTCACCGACCTCTGTAACTCAGAGAACGTGTACAGAGGTTTTACACAGCACGTGTACGTATATTAAAGTAAGACTTAATACACGACATAAACATATGCTTACATAAACATCGTGGCGTTTCCACGAAGCAAAGTCAAATCCGTTTCCCACCTACCGTGACATCGTTAGGCCCTAATATTTTAATCCTCCAGGTTTAATTCTGGTCAAGCATGTAAATTAATTCTTCTCTTTCTTTTCAGCAAACACACACAAGCTCCTCGTCGTGAACTTCCTTCTTTACAGTGCGTGACTACTGGGCGCTGTGCTGCCGCGCAAAGGCCAACCTTAGTATTACAGCTATAAAAGCCGTGGTAACAGTCAGTATTACAGCTTTATCAGCCGTGAACGCAATAAGTTTTACAGCTCTAAAGGCAGTAGCCACATTCAGTATTACAGCTGTAAAGCCAGTAGCCACACTCAGTATTACAGATCTAAAGCCAGTAGCCACACTCAGTATTACAGCTGTAAAGCCAGTAGCCACACTCAGTATTACAGATCTAAAGCCAGTAGCCACACTCAGTATTACAGCTGTAAAGCCAGTAGCCACACTCAGTATTACAGATCTAAAGCCAGTAGCCACATTCAGTATTACAGCTCTAAAGGCAGTAGCCATACTCAGTATTTTATCTCTAAAGGCAGTAGCCACACTCAGTATTTTATCTCTAAAGGCAGTAGCCACACTCAGTATTTTATCTCTAAAGGCAGTAGCCACACTCAGTATTTTATCTCTAAAGCCAGTAGCCACATTTAGTATTACAGCTGTAAAGCCAGTAGCCACACTCAGTATTTTATCTCTAAAGGCAGTAGCCACACTCAGTATTTTATCTCTAAAGGCAGTAGCCACACTCAGTATTACAGCTCTAAAGGCAGTAGCCACACTCAGTATTTTATCTCTAAAGCCAGTAGCCACATTTAGTATTACAGCTGTAAAGCCAGTAGCCACACTCAGTATTTTATCTCTAAAGGCAGTAGCCACACTCAGTATTTTATCTCTAAAGGCAGTAGCCACACTCAGTATTACAGCTCTAAAGGCAGTAGCCACACTCAGTATTTTATCTCTAAAGGCAGTAGCCACACTCAGTATTACAGATCTAAAGCCAGTAGCCACATTCAGTATTACAGCTGTAAAGCCAGTAGCCACACTCAGTATTTTATCTCTAAAGGCAGTAGCCACACTCAGTATTTTATCTCTAAAGGCAGTAGCCACACTCAGTATTACAGCTGTAAAGCCAGTAGCCACACTCAGTATTTTATCTCTAAAGGCAGTAGCCACACTCAGTATTACAGCTGTAAAGCCAGTAGCCACACTCAGTATTTTATCTCTAAAGGCAGTAGCCACATTCAGTATTACAGCTGTAAAGCCAGTAGCCACACTCAGTATTTTATCTCTAAAGGCAGTAGCCACACTCAGTATTTTATCTCTAAAGGCAGTTGCCACACTCAGTATTACAGCTGTAAAGCCAGTAGCCACACTCAGTATTTTATCTCTAAAGGCAGTAGCCACACTCAGTATTACAGCTCTAAGGGCAGTAGACACATTCAGTATTACAGCTCTAAGGGCAGTAGCCACACTCAGTATTTTATCTCTAAAGGCAGTAGCCACACTCAGTATTTTATCTCTAAAGCCAGTAGCCACACTCAGTATTACAGCTCTAAAGGCAGTAGCCACACTCAGTATTTTATCTCTAAAGGCAGTAGCCACACTCAGTATTACAGCTGTAAAGCCAGTAGCCAAACTCAGTATTTTATCTCTAATGGCAGTAGCCACATTCAGTATTACAGCTGTAAAGCCAGTAGCCACACTCAGTATTACAGCTCCAAAGGCAGTAGCCACACTCAGTATTACAGCTGTAAAGCCAGTAGCCACACTCAGTAGTACAGCTGTAAAGCCAGTAGCCACACTCAGTATTACAGCTGTAAAGGCAGTAGCCACACTCAGTATTACAGCTCTAAGGGCAGTAGCACACTCAGTATTACAGCTCTAAAGGCAGTAGCCACACTCAGTATTACAGCTCTAAAGGCAGTAGCCACACTCAGTATTACAGCTGTAAAGGCAGTAGCCACACTCAGTATTTTAACTCTAAAGGCAGTAGCCACACTCAGTTCTACAGCCCCAAAGGCAGTAGACACATTCAGTATTACAGCTGTAAAGGCAGTAGCCACACTCAGTATTTTATCTCTAAAGGCAGTAGCCACACTCAGTATTACAGCTCTAAGGGCAGTAGACACATTCAGTATTACAGCTCTAAGGGCAGTAGCCACACTCAGTATTTTATCTCTAAAGGCAGTAGCCACACTCAGTATTACAGCTGTAAAGGCAGTAGCCACACTCAGTATTACAGCTGTAACGGCAGTAGCCACACTTAGTATTGTATCTCTAAAGGCAGTGGCCTCACTCAGTATTACAGCTCTAAAGGCAGTAGCCACACTCAGTATTGTATCTCTAAAGGCAGTAGCCACACTCAGAATTACAGCTGTAAAGGCAGTAGCCACACTCAGTATTTTATCTTTAAAGGCAGTTGCCACACTCAATATTTCAGCTGTAAAGGCAGTAGCCACATTCAGTATTACAGATCTAAGTGTAGCAGCCTCACTCAGTATTACAGCTCTAAAGGCAGTGGCCACACTCAGTATTACAGCTCTAAAGGCAGTGGCCACACTCAGTATTACAGCTCTAAAGGCAGTAGCCACACTCAGTATTTAACTCTAAAGGCAGTAGCCACACTCAGCATTATAGCTCTCAAGGCAGTAGCCACACTCAGTATTCAACTCTAAAGGCAGTAGCCACACTCAGTATTTTATCTCTAAAGCCAGTAGCCACACTCAGTATTACAGCTCTAAAGGCAGTAGCCACACTCAGTATTTTATCTCTAAAGGCAGTAGCCACACTCAGTATTACAGCTCTAAAGGCAGTAGCCACACTCAGTATTACAGCTCTAAAGGCAGTAGCCACACTCAGTATTTTATCTCTAAAGGCAGTGGCCACACTCAGTATTTTATCTCTAAAGGCAGTAGCCACACTCAGTATTACAGCTCTAAAGGCAGTAGCCACACTCAGTATTTTATCTCTAAAGGCAGTGGCCACATTCCGTATTATAGCTCAAAAAAACACAGTAGCCACATTGCTCTAAAGGCAGAAGCATGTTAGATCTAAACCTGTTTTAAACGACATATTAAAACAGAAACATACCGGTTGTTTCCTGTCCTGCAGATTTTCTGGTTAAAGTGAATAAAATACATTCAAAGAACTTTCCAAACTTGTTAACAATGCTGTAGGGTATATGTGCCTCACGTCTGGAACACAAACAGGATGAAAGTCCATTTCCGATATTCCAAAATGAGGAAGCTGACTAAAGCACAAAAAAGACCTAACACAGCAAATACTTTCACTTCTCATAATAAAATGGATGCTCCCCTTCCAAAGAAGCATGTTGTCTTCAACTTGTCACGCACTAACTATTTAAACTGTACTGCTTTTGTTTACGGAGATGGAGCTGTCACTTTGCCCTTTAGGCCAGCATACAAACTGTTGTATCTGAAAGTTTTCTTGGCATTACAGATTTTGCCTTTGCAGTCTCCCTTTTTTAATACTGTACCACCCTTGAAGGAATGAGTTGGTTTTCTTTTTACATCTTCAGCCAGTGGTTTATAGGAACCCATGGCTGTTGACTTTTCGCACAATGTTTGACACGTCAAGAAAATGTGTTACACTCTGGTATCATCATCAGCTGACAACTCTTAATGAAAATTCTTGACCTGCCTAATGTGTCCTAGTAAGTCAGTTAAGGCCTAAAAAGTTCAGAGACCTTACGAATGGAAGGGGGTCACATGGTACAATTTTTCTTTCTTTATTAAGTTAAACATTTGGAGTAAGCTGCTATTTTTAGAATAAAATAGACTGCTGCAGAGGGTGTGTTTACTGTTTCCCTTCAACCATCGAAAACTAAATTTGCTTTAACGTCTTAACTGTATTTGTTATGATTAAAACCACAGTGGACAAAAAAGATCACCCCAGAGGCCATTTATATGGAATGTTTTATTTGCTGTACTGGACACCGAGAGCCACGTTCACTAAAGCCATTAGCTCCATGATCACACTGTTAGTACACAGAGGACAACCAACAATTGGTGCCTAGCAAAACCTTGACCAATCACTGGCTATAGTAAGCATGATTCAAAAAGTTATTGCACATTCCTATAGGTTTAGAAAAACCAACACCTTAGTGTCACATGGTTAAACATTACAGCAATTAATGTGATTCAGAATAAGTGATTATAGAGGTCACGGTGACAAAGAGCAATCAACATACTGAAGGTGTTCTTACATATCTTACATCAGACTTTCAAATGTGAACGTTTCTGAGAATACCCTCAGGGCATATTCTCTCTTTCTCTCTCTCGAGCCTTTGTATCTCATCATCGTTGCTGAGCGCATTAAAGCCGCCAATAAAACAGTTTTTCTGTGTTAGAACATTGCTAAATTTGAAGAAAATAGATAGATTAGATAAATAACCCAGCTTTCCCCATTTATCACATAACAGAAAACAATACAATCGTGTAAATCCTTCTGTTGTTCTTATTGTTTATTGAGTGTGGCACCTGTGCTCTTTTCAATGAGTCCAACCTGTGCCTACAGTACGCCACAGTCCACTGACATCAGATTTCAACTAAAGTTCTAAAAGAAGGAACTTCCATATATTACAGAGACTTCCTATCAATTTCGTCGAGGTTACTATTGTTAAGGAGAAGGCTGCCATGGTGCTCTTCAGTGCCTTGTAGCATACCACTCGTTGTCGGTCATCTGGACCAGCTCATTGACCACGTCCAGCAGGTTGTACTGATGCTTCCTTAGCAGTCTCTGATTTAGCAGCTTGTCACTGAAGCCCATTTCCTGTAGCACAGCTATCATAGAAGCTTCCTCACATGCTGGGTCCGCAATGGGTCGCTGAGGAGACGCGAGAAAAAAACAAGAAGGCATGCCAAAGGTCAAGCTCAAGTACAGTTCAAAGTCTACGCATCAGCTGTGCCTGCAAAACAAACATTCAGCCAAATAACACAGAGCTTTTATTCATCTAAGGATTTAAATAGTACATCAGTATCTTCAATTAAATTCTCCTCTCTGACTGACTACTGCTCTGACTGTTGCTGGAGTCGATGGGATATTTCATCAGTGTTGTTTGTGACAACGTAGGAGTAACATGACTCATGGCTATTTGTTAGCAGGCCCTGCTTATCTATCATGACACCAATTATTCCTGGACATGAGTGGGTGAAATCAACGGCACGTTGAGTCATGCTACTGTGGGTGCACCTGTGCGGAGCCGCTCTGGCCTGTGAAGAGAGCTTTGTAAGCAGATGCTGCCACTGAGAGCGCCCCCTTCACCAGTCCTTCAGTGAGGCCCCCTTGACGCAGCCTGAAAGGGAAAAAGAACAATCTGCCGTTTGTAATGCTGAGAGGTTACAAAAGTAAGCGGTTTCAAAGTATACTCTTTTACATAATGGAATAAAAACAGACAGGTCTAGCTGTGTATCTGTTTAAATATAAATAAATAAATAAATAAATTTAGTGCTAAAGAAGAGAGAGCACAGGCTTGGCCACACCTTTTTTTTTTTACACTTTTGGTCTACCACAAGAATGGCAGCACAGCATGTATCTACAGACACTTCCTCCTTACCCCTTGTTTTCTTTTTTGCTTCTTAGAGAAAAAAAAAAAACCAAAAACACACTGATACATGCCATGTTGGTTGTTGGCACTGCACGATATTTCATGCAAAATAAACGAGCACATTAATGGTCAAACTAGCTAGTTAGTTAGTTAGTTGCACTAAAATGAAATGTTTTCAAATCCACATTTAAGGAGTTACATGAGCAGAGTATGATAGTAAATCACATTCATCAAGGATTAGGACTAAAATGACTTCATGAGCCAGTTCGAACAGAATTTAGCAGCTTTGTCAAGCATATAACGACCTTTAAACAGACTGAACTGAAAAGCAACAGAATGAAGTTCAGATATATGTGTTTGTGCTTATACACCATTTAAACCCATTTCTGAATTTTCTTGTATTACATTTTCTCTTCATAGGGTCCACTTATAACACTTTTTATGGCTATTCTCTGGCCTCTTTTTATCTCCTACTGTGGCGTTAAAATACTGTTTGAACAGGATTTGAACATGTTATTTTATGGAATGCACACTACTGCATCAGTAAAGAGTACAGTGGCTTTCTATTAAATAAACTGTAGAAGTAATTACAGGTAAAATTACTTCTGGGCAAATTGCAATTTTTCAACCTGTGTGAAATTTGAGTTTGTGCATTTTCTGGTCCAAATAAAAGTGTACAACAAATAAACAAATGATACTGCTAATGATGTATTCACATACTGTACTTTTGTACTTTTCACCAAGACTTCTTGCACCATACAATCTGTCAAAAATGTTAGACGACCTGTTGTAAAATCTTTTCTATTCCCTCCCATGTATATGTATATATATATTCTTTAACACACTCTTTATTCAAAAAGCAGCAGAAAAAGAACCAGTCTATTATAGGTTTATGAATATGGGTTTATATTGCACACTGAAGATGGAGGAGGGCAACATGCATAATTAATGAAGAATTTGTACCTGGGATCCTCAGAGCTGCATGTGTCAAATGCACTGGAGGAGGCCTCAGTATGTGTCGTTGTGAACCCTGAGACACCACACATACAAAACGATTTTTAGATTTAGACAGTTTAGATTTAGAATCTAATCAGAAATATATGACTTGTTGAATCAGACACAACTAGTGTCCTCCAGTTCTGGGGACCTTAGCCCACCACAGTTGCTAAAACCTGTTATATTTAATCCATTTAGCAGCTACTGGGTTTAGTTGGCAGAGGAGAGCTGGGAAACCAGCAAACATTTTCTGCAATGAAAATGGCCAAGAAACACAAAACTGTCTGGAGACTTTAAACATTAACACAAATCAAATTCAAACTCAAACTCATTTGTACATTAATTTATTTGCCAGCATTATGCCACAAGATGTAGCCCCTAAACCAATTTTTCTTGACATTTTCTGATTCTACCAGACAACTTACCGTTTGAGCTGTCCTCAGGGGAACATGGGCTGTTCTCTTCAGATCCCTGTGGTCTATTCTCAGTTTCATACGGTTTTATGGACCTGAAAAAAAGAAAACAACATAAACATGCAATGATCTTTGCTCTCAGATTTTATTTCATTCACAGTACTAACTTAATTAAATGTTTATTTTGACATCATGTAGAGTAATGCTGTTACTGAGTCTGCTTATTTTCTACCAGTGTTCTGACCTGTGAGTACGGAGGGTTGGGGCTGGCGACAGGGAGACGGGTGCGGGTACAACATCAGGAATGAGCGCAGGGGTGTTCAGTATTTGAGATGTGCACAGCAGCCTGTTTACATTATTTTGGATGGAGGCTGTTGGTTCTGAAGTCTCTCCCTCTGCAGTGGTTTGGTCCAGTGCTCCCTCGGGCTCTGCAGTGCAGGCAGTCCCAGGCTGAGACATGGCTGAGCTGTACATGGAATCTGCCAGAGGTTTGGAGGTATCGAAGCAGTCCGGCAAGACCACAATGTATTCCTCCGAGGAAGCAGAGGACGCCTGGCTGCTCACCTCATCCCACTCTCCAGCCTCTTCCTCTTTGTCCTGGTCCTCCTTTTTCCCTTCCTCTTCATCCAGTGCAGTAGGATCCGTGTAAAGGTTTTCATTAGAACCAATCAACGCATCTGCAAAGACTGGAAATCAAAGAATAGAACTTTTACATATTAAATTAACATGCATGAATTAGCATACATATTATATTGTACTGTTTATTTATCTATTTTTTGTAATGAGTGCCTTGCTGTCCCTTTGCTGCTATAACTACTAATTTCTCCACTGTGGGACTAATAAAGGTTTATCTTATCTTATCTGATCATTTACATAACTCTCCATAAAAGCGAGGATCATGATAAGGCTGTTGTAAAATATACTTATGCTAAAATATAATCATCAGTTACCAGTTATTTTAAAAACTAATATTAAATACAATAATAAATGTTTTAATATATATATTTAATAACGTTTTAATAAATGCATTGAATGTTCATATTATGGTATTAAGTGAACTGTGATTAACTCTGTAATAGCAAAAAGTAGGTCATTATGCACCTGCACAGACAAGCGCATGAGAAGCTACCAGGAAAAAATAAATTATGGAATGTTCATGTTATGGAATGCAAATAGCTTTTCACCTGGGATAACAGGCTCTTCAAGTATAGCTGGTGGTTGGACTGGGGGCGGAGCTTCTGGCCTCTTAATGACGGACAGGAAAGGTCTGTCAAGCCTCTCCATTAAAGATCTCTCGTTAGAAGGACCAGGGTCATGAACTGTCAAAACATCAGATACATGCTATTCTATTTTGACTACTGAACAAACAGAGATGTTCATTAAATGTCTTTAAAAAATAAAACCAAAGGCAAGCCCAGCATCAACCCTCACCCTCAGGTCTGCTGTGGCTGGCTCGAGCCCGGCGTCGAGGTTTGTGCTCAGGCTCTTCCTCAAGAGTTAGGGACCTAATAACAGTTTCACATACAAACTGAGTCCCGCTGATGTCATCGTCACCCTCCTCATGGGCCTGAGTGTCTATGTTCTCCACATGTCTCTGTGGCTGCACCACTGCACATAACACATACACACAGGTTATTAATTTCTCTAGTTATTTCTTCTATAGTCAGTAAGTCGTTTAAAAGCAAGGAATCCAGACTGCCTGTTGACTGCAGTAGAGTAAATTGAAATCTCTTTTTTAAACATGTACTGCTAACTCTTACCTTGGAGTTTTTTCAACCCAGTGTGTTTAGTGTCCTCTTTTAACAGGCCCAAAACATGCTTTCCAAACATAGGTCCATAATGAGGGACTGGGGACATGCATGGGGTCATATCTGTAGGGATAACAAGATAAACATGTGCGTAAAATGCCATATCTGCATTTACCAGCCAGTGCAGTTTAGTATTGTACAGTTTCTAATCTGAATCTATAGCTATTTTCACTTTGGGTGAGCACATCTGTCTGTTTCCCATCACATAACAGAACTAATGAACTTTCAGGTTGTGTGATTGTCATCATTTCTAACTTCACACTAGCAGTAACCATGTTAACATGGACTATTTGCGACAATGGTGCTTAAAATTCTTATTTACTCTCTAGTAAGAAATGGCAGTTGCCCGATTCTGATTCTGTGATGAGGTGTTTGACCAATCGATGGTCTGCGCTAGGCCTGACACAATCATGAAATTTTAACTTGATTAAATGCCATTTAAGTAATTGTAATTAACAATCTTTCCTGCTTAATGTATGCAACTATCAAAGTACTAGCCTAAAGTGGCCAAATTGGCTGATTAGCTAGCTTGCTCCATTATAATAACACTCCATTATAAGTCAGAAAACTGACAACGGTACTAAATGAACATTCTTTTCAAAAGATCCTCTTTCTCCTTTGTGCAGCAAAATTGACTACACCTGACTAATTTTGTGCAATATCAGTGGAATTTATTACCAGTCCATGAAAAATTCCAGTGCAGGTGTAATAAACAGTTCTATAGCGCTAACACTGTGTATGAATAGCTGTTGTGTATTACTCACTGATACCCTTTAAAGGTGACACAGCGTGAGCCTGAACTTAAACGGGTGTTTTTTTATTTTTTTCAAAACATGTCATCAAAGTGCTTTCTTATATTTACATGTGTTTGGTTTAACTGAACACATAAAAATGCTCCCAACCCACATTCTGTTTGTTGGACCCTAAACATATGACTGAAAAAGCTAATAAGTGTAAAAATAAACTGCAGTCAGAACTGCAAATAATGACACATACAGTGCCCTCCATAATTATTGGCACCCCTGGTTAAGATGTGTTCTTTAGCTTCTAATAAATTGAGGGTTTTTTTAAATAATATAGGACCACGATGGAAAAAAGAGCAAAATCCAACCTTTATCTCAAGTGCATTTATTCAGTAGGAAAGAAATCCCACATTAAGAAATAATTGTTTAACATCAAATAATGTGTGGCACAATTATTAGCACCCCTGATGTTAATACTTTGTACAACCCCCCTTTGCCAACAAAACAGCGCCTAATCTTCTCCTATAATGTTTCACAAGATGGGAGAACACAGAAAGAGGTATCTTCGACCATTCCTCTTTGCACAATCTCTCTAAATCATCCAGCGACCTGGGTCCTCTCCTCTGCACTCTCCTCTTCAGCTCACCCCACAGGTTTTCAATGGGGTTAAGGTCTGGGGACTGAGATGGCCATGGGAGGAGCTTGATTCTGTGTGTGGTCAACCATTTCTGTGTAGATCTTGCCATATGTTTAGGGTCATTATCTTGCTGAAAGACCCAGTGACGACCCATCTTCAGCTTTCGGGCAGAAGCCACCAGATTTTGTTTTAAAATGTCCTGGTATTTCAAAGCATTCATGATGCCATGCACCCTAACAAGGTTCCCTGGGCCTTTGGAAGAAAAGCAGGCCCACAGCATCACTGATCCTCCCCCGTATTTCACAGTGGGCATGAGGTGCTTTTCTGCATACTCAGCTCTTGTGTTACGCCAGACCCACTTACAGCATTTGTTGCCTAAAAGCTCTATCTTTGTTTCATCTGACCAAAGCACACGGTCCCAGTTGAAGTTCCAGTACTGCTTAGCAAACTCCAAACGTTTACGTTTATGATTGTGAGTGAGAAAAGGTTTTTTCCGTGCATGCCTCCCAAACAGCTTGTTGGCGTGTAGATAGCGTCTGATGGTTGTTTTGGAGACTTCGTGACCCCAAGATGCTACCATTTGTTGCAGTTCCGTAACAGTGAGCTTTGGAGAACTTTTTATTTCTCTTATCATCCTCCTCACTGTGCGTGGTGGCAAAATAAACTTGCGTCCTCGTCCAGACTTGTTTACCACTGTTCCAGTTGTTTTAAACTTCTTAATAATTCCTCTGACAGTAGATACGGACAGGTGTAGGCGAGTGGCTATTTTCTTGTAGCCATTGCCTGACCTGTGAAGGTCAACACACATCTGCCTTACTTGAATGCTATGTTCCTTTGTCTTTCCCATGTTGAAGAGAAATGGCCTCTGTGTCACGTCATAATTATACCCCAGGGAAACAGGAAGTTGTGAATTGCTAATTAAATGTTCCTACATACTTTGATTAACTTCGTAAACTACTGTAGAAGTGACAGAAATTCTTTAATTACATTTATTTCCTAAGAATTGTTAGGGGTGCCAATAATTGTGGAACAGGTGATTTTATGAAGAAATATTATTTCTTAGTCAGGGATTTTATTTTCCCCCTAAAACTCTACTTGAGTTAAAGGTTACATTTTTCTACACTTTTCAGTGTGACAGTATGTTTCCACAATAAAAACTGAATTTATTTTAAGGCTTTTGACACATCTTAACCAGGGGTGCCAATAATTATGGAGGGCACTGTATGTGATTATGTAATAATTGTGGCAGGCTTAGTCTGCCCAATCTCTAGTATCTTGATGAGCTTGGTCTCCCAACGAGAAGGGTAAATAAACATTTGTACACTGCACAGAAAATGACAATTAAATGTGCGATCACGAATTTGTAGAAGAAGATATCAGTTAGCACAGAACCACAGACAACTGACAACAATAAAAACTTACCAACTGGAGTGTTAACTGGGACTTTCTCCAACTCTTGAACAATATTAATATCCAGCAGCTCAAAGGACAGGAGATCCTTTGAAAAAGGAAATAGGAAATAGCACAACATAATACCACTTTTAATTTGTAGCAATGACAGGACGTTTGTATACACATATACACACACCTGTGCAGTGAGCAGGTCCACAGAGGGAATGTAGTACTCTCTCTGACAGCTGGAGGACACCTGAGTCTCGCAATCTCTGGAGCCAGACCAGCACATGCCTTCCATCCCTAACAGATTGGGTTTAGTCATCTGCATAACAAAATAAAATCAAAACACACTTAAAAATAAAAACATAAAATGTGAAAGGACTACAGCAAAATACTAATAAATTCACTGAATTCTAGAAAAAGTTCTTAATGCTGACATTTTTAATCAAACATTGAGACGGTGCAAGGTGTGACACCTTACATCCAGAACTGGTTTGAGTACCAGTTCTGTACCAATTCCAAAATTCTCTAATCTACTTGGGAATACGTAGCATTAAATTTGAAGGTGAATTCCAAATATATTTTTTGGAGGTTTACCACAGTGAAGGAGGCAATAAGGTAAATAAATTCAAAATCTAATTCAAATTTACCACAATTTTACAATTACCAACATATATAACAAACACACCATATAAAACCATATAGATTTACTTCTGAGTTATTTAAATAAAACAGCTACACTTTGGGCTGCATACATTGCGTCTCCTTGCTCTTACATTTCAACTATTGAATTATGTGCATATTTTAAAACTAGTGTCATTTCTACTTTAAGTGCATTTTAGAAATTGTGTTCCTGGTTATAAAACATGTAGTATACTATTTTTGAGCTCACTGATAACTGTGAGTGTTACACAATACTGGAAACACACAAAACTGGTGGTGGTGGACACTGAGCATAGGTCAACATTTTATTGATTGAAAAAATACACTGAATCTACTTACCAGTGGTTTGCTGCAATGGGAACTGGGTTTCTGGCCTGAACTGGGCACCACTACAATGCTGCACCACACTCGTGGGCCAAACTGCACTCCACAGTGTGCCAGACGCCAGTGAGAGGTGTAGGTGCCCTCCAGGATCGGCGCCACGAAGGCAACACTCACCACGCCAACCTCTCCTGGCTTCAGAAAGGGCACTGCCACCTCTTTTTGCTCACGTGTCTCCAGGGCCAGGTTTCCCCACATGAACTTCAGCTATAGGGGGAAATACACATGGCCCACATGCAAACATAACAACACAAGCAAAATCCACACAAGAACATGGGAACGCAGGAGCAAGACTCTTGGGTTATAACTTAAAAATAATAATAAAATACTATGTCTTCTCAAGTTATAATGTAAAAAATGTATATACTTCAGCTGAATGCATGTTGTAATACCTTGGTCTCAGAGGTCCAGCTGATGTTGCCAGTATTCCTCATCTTCCAGTACTTGATGAACTTGGTGCCAGGCTCCAGACATGTGCCGTCTGGTAGATTCTCATCCAGAAACAAGGCAGTCATTGTGGGCACCAAGGTGGAGCAGGAGACCTTGGGACCCCTGGTTTGAGTGCACAGAGCATTGTGAGTACAGCTTTGATTCAGCTTCTGTCTTTCTCTTGAAGCTCAAAGCAAAAAAAAAAAATTAAAAAGGCGCTATACAATAAAGGCAGCAGGTGCATTTGAGGTAGTTCCATCCACTTGCCAGCGATAAACGCAACTATAACAGACAATGAGATAATCTTGATAATGACTGTTCTGGGCTGGGTAGGTAGGTCACCCAGCCCTGACCCCTCTCACTATGGCCCTTACTCTGGACTGGAGGCCTGAGGGTCTGGGCCCGGGGCTGGAACTGGACCAGGAGCAGGGGCAGGAGCTGGGGCAGAAGCAGGGCCAAGACCTGTGCTGCTAGTGCCATTGGTGGCTCCACTCCACAGCAGACCTCTCTTCTCCAGCCGCAGCTTTTTCTTGATCTCTTTCACCTCAGCTTTCAGCTGCCTCCGCTCAGCTTTCAGGCGCTGTCTTTCAGCCTTACGCACAGTCCGATCCCCACGCCTCAAGAACCTGAGAGAACGAAGGCCAAAGACCTTAAATAGGACATCTCAGACATGCATCTGATTGGTTAAAAAAAACAAAAACATTTTAATATTTTGGAAGTAGTGAAGAACAACTGCATTGGGTGACATCAACCGATTACTGTTCCAGACCTAAGCACCTTAACCAGACTTGCCTGGGTTCTGGAGTTACTCCACGCTCTGGAACAGACAAAGGGGTCCTCGTTCTCTTCAAGTTGTGGCTGGGATCATGTTTGTGGCTGCATGGCTCGCACAAGATGCAAGAGGGACACACACTGGACAGACGAAAATACAGATATAGGATTTATTTTCTCTGGTCATAATAAGTCAGTTGAAAATAAGTGTAATAATAATTTTAATAATAAAGTGGGTAGCAGTGGGTCATTATTGAGCTGCGTTTAGCAGATTCTCCACAAGGAGGAGCTATAAGCACTCGAAGAGCTTACCAGTGTGACAAAGACATTGCATTTTCCGTTATTAAGGCTACTTTTAAAGCTACTTCTGGAGCAACCATTGCTGTACCATAATATACATTGCCATAAGAAGTTGTTATGAGATCAAAGCTGCAGAAAAACTTTCTATTCTACTGCTCTCTGTGAACCTGACTTTTTCCCACACTCTGTCCTAACAACAAAACAAGCATCCAAATGTAGCATCACACTGTGCCACAAAGCCTGGTTGTCTACACTGGAAACGTCAAATATGTACATCAAGTCAAAACATTAACAAGTAGCTCACTTACTGATGGAATTATTCAGTTTGGGGCATGCATTTAACAGAGTGTGTAAAAACACCTTACATATCTACTAACAACAAATTCTAAACTAAAGCTGAACTGTCACTGTGCAAATTAGTTAAGTTTAGTGACTTTACTGTCAAGTGCAAAGGACACATACTACAAGCTGCGTCAACTACCTTAGGGGGGACTATTCAACACTAGATGAAGCAAACTGCAACCTACAGTCTGTTGAAACCTCACTTTATACATTTAGGGGTTTTTGTTCTCCGATCCTAGGTGTGAACCGAACCGTGACCTCTGTGCACCACTACACTCCTAGCTTGTATCTTCTAAATCTACTTAGTTTACACAAAACAAATGGAATTCACCTCCTGCACTTCTTGGCAGCTTCTCTGAAAAACTGTTTACTGGAGGGGTCATAAAGATCCTCCGTTCTCCTTTTCAGAACTTTCTGCCCTTCCATATGGAGGTGGAAAGGCAAAATGTCGCAATGCGTCACAAACAGACACAGAAACAGTCCATCAAAAAATATACGTCGTATTGTTCCACATCATGCGCTGCCTCTCGCAACTGTTGCAGACAGCCTCACTGATTATAACGGGGAGTGTTTTGGTTTTGGCGTAGTTGCTCGCTTGCTATCAGGACAAAGTGTTAGTATTACTTTTGATATTTTTCAATGAAAGGATCTTTGAAATTGTTTCATATAGTATATTAGTTAAGCCCACTTTAACTGAAAGAATCCAAATAATCTGCATATACATATCAAACATAATTACTAGAATATCTGATTAGTGATCAATCATGACAAACCCAGTTCAAAGTAGAAAATTAAATTGAGATCTTTAGAGAGGCAATGAAATCTTAAGATATCACCCTAACCCAGTGGCTTTAAACCCTTGTACTAGACAAAGTTAATGATGTATTCCATTTGAACTGGGAAGCCAGAATATTCAACTCCAACTGGAAACTTGGGAGAGCTTCCCAAAGCCCATCCAACATGGATGCACGCCACATTCACAGTAGTAAAAATGATTTGAGTTTTATATTAAGACTGTTTGTGTCGCATTAGATCAGTTGTACACACAGTACTGTTCAAATCTGTGCACATGCTGCTATAGTGTTGGAATTTGCTACATTTACTGGAACAAGATCAACTACAGTGTGATGTCATCCCTAGTCCCAACATCAGTTCCAAACTGCACTTAATTAGCTGCCCCACCACTTTCGCATCCAGCTAATTAGAGACTTGGAAAGAGCTTGATTAACTGAAGCAGGTGTGACAAATTGTGTTTAAAACTAGGCTATGCACGAGAGTAAACGTCCAGCAAGAGAGGTGGAGACCACCACCCTAACCCTTACTCACCTGCAGTGATATCCTCCCCCAGTGGCTGGTCCCTTGCAGCTGCTGCAGTTAGGTATCGGGTTTGAGGTCCTTGGTGTTGTGGAACTGACCGTAGCCGTTTGTGTCCCAGAAGTGCTCGGCTCTTCTGAGGGATGGTCGGAGGCTCTGTGTGTGCAGCACTGCCCAGAAAACTCACTACACATCCTGTCTACCACCTCCCTCACTACCTGATCTTTGAACTGTGAATACAGATGAGATCATGTTTACATTCAGAGTTATAAAATGGATAGTTTCAACAGTCTGAGCCATTGTGAGATACCCAATATGAATACATATCATTGCTGACCAAAGAAAAACATGTATTTCCTTTTTTTTCCCCCAATTTTGACCTCATCACTTGAGCATGGCAGTTGACATTTACATTGTATAGAAATTTCATGATGTAATGGAGCAGCAGACATGCTCTGGAATTACTTTGACTAAAAAACATACTTATGTTTTTGCCCTGTTAATCCAGTAAAGTTGCTGTTTTAAAGATACAGGTTTTTCATAAGACAGTGGTTGCACACATTAACTAAATGCTAACGGTTTGCAAGGTTATTGAAAGCCATCGTGCTGTTCACAGATTGTCATAACGCAGTCTACTCCTGAAAGATCTACATTTCTTTGCAGAAATCCTCCATAATATTATTCAAAATTATTATTATTATTATTATTATTATTATATTATATTATAAAATATATATTATACTATTTTATCAATGTATTAAATACTTACTGTGTTGTTTTATAAATATATTTAACTTATTGTATTTTATTCTTACTTAATAACAGCCCTAAACCACAACAGGCTGTGTGTTACAAGATTTTATCCTAAACAAATATTTAAGTGCTTTGAGTGCTGCTGGCAAAACATTTGAGAGTGCATTTCAGAGTATTATTAGTATTAAAATAATAGTACAGGGAACAACACATTAAATCACATGTATACATACTCTGTCCATGTAAGATTTGAACCATGCTGGGACAACCTCCTCTTCACCTTTGGCCACTTTGTTTTCCTTTACAACCATCTACAAACAACCAGCACGGAACAGTATAGTTAAAATTAAGGACAGTCTTGATGAAAACTGGGTGTAAAATTAAGCTTCCCGAGCACAACAATACATTCTGATTTAAACAACCACACACAATCGTATGTAAAAATCATATGGCCTTACCGACTCCCGCTCGGGGGTCACCTGTGTCTCCTTGTCGGCCACTTTTACTCTTGCCCTATATGGCGGCGCTGGTCTAGGATCAATTTTGATTTCTTTAACTTCAGCTTTTGCAGCCCCACCTTCAGCCTGGCCCTTCATCTTATAGACATTCATGTGAAGCTGGTTGGCTTGCTTAAAAGCGCTCTAATGAGGGCATTAAGATAACCAACATTATTAGATAGCAGTCTATTTCTAGCTTACTCACAACCAAAATTTGTTAGAAAGCAGAAAATTAAAAACATCACAGTTCATTACCAGTCCTGTTATACCACATACATAAAATTACAAGAGGATCTGTGTTCTTACCTTCAAAGCCTCCATATACTCATCTGATAATGAAGAAAATACGTGCATGTATGAAAACCTTGTGAAGGCACTTTGCAGCTATTTAAAGAACGATACTTTACGTTTGTTAAGCGGGGTTATTAGGTAAACAGAGTGTGGCTTACCGTGACTGTTTATGTTTATCTGTGAAATAAAGAGAAGCAAGTTAAGCGGTACTGCGTCCTGACGTCATATTTTTTTCCTCCCCATCTAATGTTATCAAGCACACGACAAATGTCACCATCAAGAATAAAGTGTATTGCGCTAAGCAGCTGCTGCTCACCTCTTCGTTGTCCTCGTCAAAATACTTCACTTGAAAATGGCATAATCCAAAAGTGGTTTTAATCTAAAGGCAATGAGAGAATCAGGGAAATGAGGCAAGAAGGCAAAACCGTCAGCACAAAGGTTAACAGCGAGACGACAATCACGTCACTGTGAGAACAAGCTCAGACACTAACGTTACGATTCAGATTCAAACATGTCATCAGACAAGTGCGACCGAGGCCAGGAGACAATAACGGTACAGTCGCATTTGGCTTGTCTAGATAACATTTTCAGACTGTTAGCGAGCATTAGACATCAAGCATCCAGCAGGAACGACGAGGTTAGTTAGCAGGCGAACGTCCTTCTGCCTGGGTTTGTTTATGTGGGCCTGAGCCTCGGCCTTACCCAGGCCTCCACCGTCTCCCACTGCGCCTTCTCCGTGTCCACCACGGGAAACTTCTTCACGTTCCCTCGGAAATTCACTTTAACGGTGACCGGGTGATTCATCGTCTTTACCCAGGACTGCCCTATAAAACGGTTTCATGTAGGATAAGGACGCTGTGATTTAAGGTGACGAAGCCCAGCGTTATCTCCCCTCCTCTCTCTCTCCGTCTGCCCGTTCTTGTTTACATCGTTTAACTCGTACACTCCCCCACATCCACGTAACAGGAGGGCTTTCAACCTAGTTTGCGCATTTCGCTCTTTAGCTGTCTTATACGTCGTAGTGACTTCTTAGAATGACTGTTAATAGTGCGAAAAGAACATTATTGTCATATATGTGAAAATTCTGTAATTATAATAGAAACGTCGGAAGAAAAAAATGGTTTGAGGTTTGCGCATGCGCACTCGTCTTTTCGTTCGGTCGATGTTTTTGAACGTCATCTCTGAGCGCGCAAGCACCTTGTGGCTGACAGTCAGCAGTAAAAGCCACACGGTTAATGCTGTTAGGACAATCGGCGGCTTTTCAGCGTTATTGAACCAGAAAGATGTCTTCGCTCTTAAAAGTGGACAGTGAAATTAAGTCAAAGGTATGTGTATTCCAGCCGCGTTTCGGATCCGGTGCCGCAGCGGACCCTTAGGCCCTGTATTAGCGGACGTTAGCAGCGAGTTTGAAACCGGTGTGGTGTCATTAGCCACCGAGCAGGAGGGCTGGCTAACTTTCCCGCGCCATTACCGAGAAATGATATGGTCACAGACCTTGTGCCACTTGTTTGCTTCCCATATTTTCTGTGTGGGTGCTTTTCAGACGTCCTCGGCTTTTATCCGCTGTGAACGGGTGAACTGGTGAGCTCTTAGCTGTTGCTGTTTATCCAGCATGTGCTCTGCTGCGCTCCGCCGCCGCAGCCTACCAGCCGGCTTCATGTTGTTAGCTGCTTAGCTTTATCAAGTTACCAAGTCATACCTGTTCTTATATTTCCTCGCTGTCAGATTTAATGTCGGGTACATAACGGGACCCGTTATTTAGGGTAAACCTGAAGAAAGACGTGACTAAAGTTAGCTTCTTATTCGAATTCATCCGTTCCACTTTAAGTGATGCAGCAGCTACAGGCGCCAGAGTGCAACTACTGCACCATTTAAGGTGGAACAGGCAATTCGAGTAAGAAGCTAACTTCAGAAGGAAAGCAGTTGAGCTTTTCCAGCAAACTGATCTGAGTCTGAGTTAACAAGATTCACGATATTGCTTCTAAACAAGCTAACTAATATTTACAGTCAGTGCTGAAAGCTGAGTTATATTATGAGTCATATGTGTAGATGCTAATCTGTGTTGCTGAAGACCTTGACCTCGGCCACAAGCTTTTTAAAAAGCCTTTAAAAAAGTATTAATGTTTCTTTCCACCATTACAGGTTGATGTTTTCAGAGAACGAATCACAGGAGAGGTGAGTTAAGTTACTTACTCAAGATTTATAGGCAACAAGTATACACTTGGCTTGGTCGCCTTTGACGCTCATTTATTTCTTTTGTTAGGCAGAAGATCTGGTAGCAAACTTTTTTCCTAAGAAATTATTAGAACTGGACCAGTTTCTGAAGGTAAGTTCTTATTTTGATGGGTAAATAAATGTATTTTTTCTGTGTGATTCTCTTCTATGGAGCATGTTTGTGTTGTTATTTATTTATTTTTTTAAATATTTACTTTAGTTGTACCTCTAATATATAATCTGCTTCGATTTTCAGGATCCCATCATAAATATCCGTGAACTGAAAGAAATCCATTCAGAGATCAATCTGTCTGTGCCAGACCCAATTCTGCTTACAGACATCCATGATGGGCTTGAGGGGGTAAGAGTTACAATTTCTAGAGCTCTGTACTGAGCTTTGAGGCGGTGTTCAGACTGAAGGCAAATCAGATTTGTTTCCTGAATTGAGTGTTTTGAGCCAACTCTTCACACTGTTATTTACAATTGATCAGATCAGATTTGTGTGTCCAGACAACAGCAACTTATTTCCTTGGGTCCTGTGGTGACAACATATTTGCCAGTGTCTATATAATTGCACTGCTGATGCAGATTTCAAACATTAGTACAGGAGAAATGGAGGTGCATCATCTCGCCCTCCAAACAATTGCATATGTCTCATTGAGTGATGCAAAAAGTCCCTTTGATATGTTTTTAGCACCCAAAGGGTCCAGACTGAGATGCGTTTGTAAAAATCTGATTGAAACTACATTTCAAACCACCTCCAAATTGGATCCAATCTGCCTTTTTTGTCATGTCTAAGCTTTCAGAACTACTGGATTTTGGCAGTCTGAACAAGGCCCTGGACATTTAAAAAAAATTGTGACCATTTAACAATTAACCAGGATTCATTCCTTTAACAGCAAAATGCCAAAAAGAGAAAACTTGAGGATGGCCCAGAGGAGGATAAAGGTGAGTTCTACTGAATATAATGTGTGTTTTGTTTTGTTTTTTTGGATCAGTGTCTGTTGTAAGTCACACTGTGCCGTCTTCTAATATGTAGTTGGTGGGACCAAGGTCTATGTCATGCCTGGTGGAATGATGAAAAGCAACGGCAAGCTTGTAGACCTTATCGAGAAGGTTAAGCCTGAGATCAGGACCCTCATAGAGAAATGCAACACTGTAAGTCGCTTATGTTATTATAAGCAAACATTGTCACACTTAGTGCCACTTGCTTACAGAACAGTCTGTGCAACATATGTTTTTTTTTTTTATTTCTAGGTCAAGATGTGGGTACAGTTGTTAATTCCAAGAATAGAAGATGGCAACAATTTTGGAGTCTCGATCCAGGTGAAATAGATTTTCATTACATCATTTTTTGCCACGCCTCAGTTAACAGCAGCAGGATAAAACAGTAAAAGCATTAACAGTCATTTATTATAGTGGAAGGTCAAGTGTAGTGAAGATATCAACTAATTTAATAATTTATTGCATTGTTATCCTATAAATAAATGATATCGTCACTAACTGATTTTCTTTGTAGTTTATGGCATTTTAAACCTAAAACTGCATTTTACACAACGTTTTTAAATTGACAAACATTACCACCTACAGGAGGAGACTGTGGCTGAACTCAGAACAGTGGAGGGGGAGGCAGCATCTTATCTAGACCAGATATCCAGGTACAGCTCTTTCTTTGCATTTCATCTATGATTAGATGTATAGCTGCACAGTGATGGTGTGTTTTAACAGTTTTCAGCATCTGAGGTGGGCTATTAAGTGTGTTTTTTAGGTCAGGTGAAACACAAACGCCATTAAAGTAAACAGGTTTCTGATTGTGAACTGTGTACATGTATCAGTGGTTCAACATGAATTATCTTTTTTATGTCTCTCCCAAATGTACAGATACTACATCACAAGAGCAAAGCTGGTTTCCAAAGTAGCAAAATATCCACATGTGGTAAGTCTAATGTTCAATGTACATGCAAGAAATTTAAATTACAGCCCTTTGACCTACATAGGCCTCCTTTTTAATCCATCATATGTTATTGGACAGTTGACTAGAGTAGTAAAGCTAAATATATATCTAGAGAAGTTCTCTAGATGTTGCATTTCTGTTTGTTGCTGTCATCGACCAGTAATGCATGCCTTACTGTGATAATTCAGAATAAATCAGTCAGAGTATATGAATGTTAATGTGGTTTTAAGCAGAGTAATGGAGTATTTGGAAATAGTGAGCTGCACCTGTCTGTACCCTTGTTAAATGATAATGGAAATTAAATATCTAGAAATTGTGTATAGTTTTATTTATTAAACGTAAAACATGTTATGATTGTATAGATTGTCTTACTTTCCACAGGCTTGTCTGAATACTTGTCCACCCACTGAAGCTCTGCTTATAGGCACACATATCCTGCATACATTCAAACTCCTTAAGAAGCAGTTGGTCTGTAAAGCATGTCTTCTTCCATGCACAGGCACCTCATGCTCACCAAACCTGCATAATGTTTTGGGCAGGGTTAAAGCTGCATGCATGAATTATGTTTAAGAGTGGGATAGCAAAACTATATGACAGACTGCATATTTCAAGCAATCCAGTAATGCTGGAGCGGGGTATTGGGAGAGATTGTGTTTTGTTAATTGTGGTCACAGCTGACATGCACATAAATAACAAAAGGAAGTTAAAGTACAGATTATAATCGTACACTCTTATCAGATCGTACAGATCTTATAATCTCCTTTGATCATAGGTTGATCCCTATTCTCTACTACAAATTGTAATGTTTTTTTCAGTTCCCAGTACACTCCGTGAACTTTAAAGGACTATGTTATCAAACAAATGCTCAGATTTGGAGAAGGACTGGTTTTACATATCATTAACATGGAAAACAGTAAAGTATATATATTAGGGCTGTGTATTGGCAAGAACCTGGCGATACAATATGTATCGTGTTACAGTGATTCAATATATTGCAAGCAAAGTGATATATTGCGATTTTTCAGATCCTTCTATTAAAACACCACTGTATGAACAGGTGTGCCAATTCTTACAATAGCATTGCGCCCTTGTGCTGCTTGTTGGAGTGGAGCTGAAAATGGATAACACCACTGCCATCTAGTGGTCAGAGATTTGAATACAACATGCAATGATTCACTGTCTGCCAGGAATCTGTGTATAGATTTGTTTTCAGTGCTGTAAAACATTTGTTTAAGTTTGCAAACTGAAAGTATTCAAGTAAAGTTAGTTGACGCATTTTGTGAAATGGGTTAATTGTATAAAAAAGAAATTTCATGACATTTTCTTGATTCACAATATATTTTGTGTTTCTGGGGTTTAATGAATGAGACTGGACCAAAAGTGCCATATACTATGATATTATACAGTTTTTACTGAGGGCAACTATGAGCAATACAGCCTTAAATTGAGTTAAACAGGACTGACTGTGCTCTCTGTAATGAAGCATGCAGCAGTTGGTCAATGTTTTGATATCCACAGTATGCTCAGAAAAGCAAATTGTGACGTGATTTATTGCATTGTCGTCGTATTGCCCACCCCTAACTGTAGATCCGGGAAAAGGTTCTTGATTAGCCAAATCGGTTGCCTGGCATGAACTTCACTAGGCATGCAATTCACCTACTCAATACTGAAGGCAACATCGAAAATGGCCGCATTCCAGGTCTGTCACAGCATCATCAGGCCTGATACCCAGAATGTGGCAATGTCTGTGGGTTGCAGATGTAAAGGATTTGTGACCAAGTATTGAACAATAATTTAATTTAGGATTGGTCATTTGTCCAATTACTTATGGTCTTCTGAAATGGCAGCTGGTTATGTATACAAATGATGGTCATTCCTATAGGATTTCTACTAATATAGATGTCAGTACCCTCAAATTATAGCTGACTTTGTGCCCTTCAGCCCCATAGTCATTTGGCTTGCAGACTTATTAGATTTTCATGCATTGTCTTTTTAAATGATTTTTCTAAAAGATTGTTTTTGTATTCAACAGGAAGACTATCGACGCACAGTTACGGAAATTGACGAAAAAGAGTACATCAGTCTGAAGATCATAGTTTCGGAACTGAGAAATCAATATGTAGGTTTTCAGAGAAATTTCAGAATATGTTCTGTGTATTCACATATACTGTCATATATCCATTAAAGACAAGGTGACCATGTGTAACTATTCTAAATCTGTTTAATTTTTTTTCCCCACAGGTAACTTTACATGACATGATCCTGAAAAACATTGAGAAGATCAAGCGGCCGAGGAGCAGCAATACAGACGCTCTCTACTGAGATCGCCCATCTTCTCATCTATAGCCCTTCCCCTTTCTGTATGGGCCTCACTGGAAACTTGGACTGGTTCTAATGCAATTAGAAACCGTTAAAACCAGGCCAAGACACAAGCTCCACCAGGCCTGGTGCAACATGCCGCTAATGATAGAACTGTAAAATACGGCCACAGTTTTAAACCCTTTAAAATTCTGTGTTGATTTTTTTTCTAGTGGACAGTGTTAATGAATGGAGACAGAGTTTGAATATGCATCTTAAGAAGATTGACTTTTTTTTTCATTGTTTTTGTTTTGTCCCCCCCTCTATTATTTAATTAAAGGATGGTCTTAACAGTGGGTTTTCTTTTTTATGTTTTGCAAAACCAAATGTGGTTTATTGCTATTTTGAAGGGTCCTAAGACATTTTACATGTTTAAGACTCTCATTTTATGGGTTCAAGAGGTAGATATGGAAAGACCCATCTGCTGAACTCTCAGTTTCTCTAGATAAGAGAAACTATGAAGGTCTTATTGATGCTGTATTTTAATTAATTGACTCTGTCAATCTAACCTAAATGTAGTCCAAGATGAAAAGCTGTACTTGTGCATTTTACATTCATTGAGTTAGTTGTTTCAGAGTAGTGGAATACAAATCTATTGTACTCTCTTTTTTCATCTTCAATGATAGAACCACCAAGTTCCCAAAGCTTCTTATAGCTCTTTTTTTGTCCAGTTTGTTTTAAGAGTGATACATTTTGCTGAATAAAAATGTTGTTTTTTTCAAAGTGTTGAAAGTAATGAATTCACTCATCTGCAGATCCACTGCCATGATGCAGCTCTTGACATCCAAACAAGTGATTCTCAGCCAGACAGTCCGGCTTTGGTCTCTATGCATTTGAACTTGGGTTGGAGCAAAAACAAGAACCATCAGGAGACAGTTGAGAACTTTTTTTGAGAGCTGCTAATAAAACTCAAGCATGTCTGTAGTAACCACCAGTTGCGTTAGAATGTGCGAGCTTATGTATCAGGCTGTGTATTAAATTAAGGTTGATTATGGTCACCAGCATATAAGAGATAATCGTTACTAATGCATTAATGTTCTATGTACAGTGATTACAATCCCACATAATGTTTATTGTGAACTGAGCTATTCCACGTTATGGGCCAGGCTCCTGCACTTCTGTTTATGTCCAGCAGGTGGCTCATTTGTTAACACCAATACAGGATATACTAGAAACAAGCATAAAACCAGCAGTTGAACAGCAGAACTCCTGATTTGGAAATTGCTTCATAAACATGTTCTGATATGTATTGATTCTTAATATTTTCAGATGAGATATGCACTACAGTAGCCTACTGTCATGCAAATATATAGAAAACAATTCTATGGATTTTGTGTACAGTACTGTGCAACTCTTCATTTGGTGCATTATTTATTTAACAGCCCATTTAAATGTCATGCAAGTTAATACAATTTAAAAAATGTCAATGTTAAATGATTTTACTTTAAATGATTTCAATGTAGAGGCAACTACCATGCAAGACCTGCTAGACCACCAAAACTGTCGCCAACAGATAAGCTTTTAGAACTTTCATCTTTAAGAGAAGGGAGAAAGTCAAGCTCCACTTTTGCACCTGCTCTAAAAACATCCACACCCATCCTTCCACTGTGAGAAGACACAGGGTCTGAAAGAATGTTTATCTGTTTAAAAGACTTTACTGAAAAAAGAAAATAGATTAAAAGAAGAAAGAAGCTGCTTGTGTTCTCAGAACAATGGACTGACCACCCCAGAGTCCAAACCTCAACATTACTGAATGTGAACTTCCTGGATGTTGAGAAGCAGAAAATCCAACCAATTTGAACTGAACTTTGGAGGTGTGAAAATGTTTCCTGTAGATGTATTTGAAAAACTGAAAGCATCAGACCTTCAGGAAAAGTATCTCCAAGGCTGTCCCTTTTGCACAGTACTGTATATGATATACAGTTAAAAACATTTTTTTTTCACAAAAAATCAGAAGTTGATAAACAAGCTGTTGTATTTCTATAAATGTTTAATGTATTTTACAAAATTCACTGAATACTACTGGATATATTTTAAAAATAGCTGAATTAATAAATGTTAGACTATGGCAATGGCAAAAGAAGAGTTTAACTGAGATGTACCTTTTCCTCTGTAGTTACACATTTAGCCTGCAGGTGTCATTGTTGGGAAAACTTTGTGTGTGTATATATATATATATATATATATATATATATATATATATATATATATATATGTGTGTGTGTGTGTGTGTGTGTGTGTGTGTGTGTGTGTGTGTGTGTGTGTATAGTAAAAGTATGTTGAGAAATAAGCATTGGTTAGCTCTATAGTATGATTATATTATATAAGATTATATAAGAACAGCTATTAAGAGAGACAAAGATTGACTGGTGTCCATATCTGACTATTGTTTGCTGTATTACTAACATGTCTGTTGCATGAGGTTAAAGAATGTATGCAGGGTGCAAAAAGTCTTTGGGTACGATGCCAATAGCGCCATCCATCTCCCCAACCCACCAGCCATGGATGTTATACTCCTAGAAAAAAGAAATACAGAGAGAATGTGAGGATAAATAACAGACTAGAATTCATCTTAAATATTCAAACATGAAGTGAATAAAAGCACAAACCTTTTTTTTTATTTTGAAGTATTTACCCTTTACTTTTTACACACATTCAAATAAGCAATACTACACAATACCTGTGACAACTGTAATCTCCAGACTAATACAGGCAGCTTCAGTTTTTTTATGTCAATGTGCATTAACCAACACGAGCACTACACAGCTGCCTATTTTTCATACCGCTTCAGTAACAAAAACAACAGCAACAAAAACAAAAACAACAACATTGCCTCTATACTACAAACAGTACAGCACCAGGAGATTTTTTTCTTCCCTTCGTCCTGCGCAGTTTGTTGAGATGAGCTGTTATTGATTTTGTCAGGTTATTATTATTATTATTATTATTATTATTATTATTATTATTATTATTATTATTATTATTATTATTAATTATTAATTAGAATAATAACAATAATAAAGGACAGTTCAAATTTCTGTTTCTCATCTGTTTCACCCTAAATAATGGTTGCATTTCACCCCATCTTTCTTTCTGTAGGAGTTGCTGCTTTTATATAAGAATTCCATATTTGTATTTTTAAATGCTACATTTACTGAATGACAATTATTGGCAATTAATCTAAAATGAGTTAAAATAAAACAGTATAACCACAAATGAAAATGCAAAGTTTCAGAATATCTTATAGATATGGTACTAAATATAAAGGTAATATTTTGTAATATATTTATTAGTGTGTTTCCTCTACGTACTAACAGACATGTGCACAGTGAAACTCTTCTACTGAGTTTTACTAACAATGTACAGTAGCGACCAACTAAGGATCAAAGTTCAAGAGTTTGCAAAGTTGACAATAGTTTTAAACCAGTTTGTTTACAGTTTATTTTGTTTGCTAGTCCTGTGCAGCTTTAGTAGGAAGCCAGGAAGCTGTAAAAAAGCTGTAAAAAGACATAAAGCCATATTAGATATGTCCAGAGTGATGACCACTGTAAAACATGATTAAGTATTAAAATGTAAATAACACGCTGATTTAAAAAACTGTATAATTTTCTACAGTATTGAGCTGTTAGAAGATTACAAAATGAGATGCTTTGAGAATTAACTTATAATATATTTAAACAGGAAATCCACTGATTTCTTTCTCCAAAAGTTATGCATAATTTAATGGTTGAAATGTGAAGAAATTTGAATTTGATGTGAAATGGTTCACAGTAGAGAAACGAACAGGCTACTGAACAGGCTACTGAAGATGGGTCAGAATATCTACAATGTAAATATAAAGTAGTGTTCTCCACTGTTAAGAGAGACACAGTTTTGGAACAGGTTGTGCTGCTTTATTTTGGCCAAGAGAATAAGTGCTGGAAATAACTGAAAACTAACATGTAAAAACATTTTCTTAAACACATGGCATTTTTTTCATTATTCAAAACCACCTGGGAATGTAGTACATCTGAAAAAAATATGTTATGGGCCAAAAAAATGATCACCAAATTATTATGAAAATGTCTCAGGCATTAGACAACATGCATAAACAGCATTTAATAACTTCCTGTGAGGAAGCTTTCAGAGACATTAAAGGACCTATTACCAATATGAAAAAAAATTGTATTAAAAAGTGTTTATATTGACAAAAGTCTCATCAAACGCCTCTGAATGATGGATTTATTAATAAGTGAAAATCACGAAAAATCTAGATGAGATCTTTTTAGCTCAAAAAGATCATATTATAAATTGTACAAAATTATGAATTATATATATATTATATGTGGAACATTATGTACAGTGACAGTACATAAAACTCATTCTGTATGTGTTATTGTTGTCATTTATTTTGACACCAACATTGAAAAAAACCCATTACACATCTCATACTTTCCAAATAAAAGATTCTGATTTACAGAAACCTCTACATAATGAATCTTTATGGAGACGCAGGTATTTTGCATCAGTACATTAATGTAGGTGGAAAAGAGGACATGAAGAACTGTAGAGATTTTAAGATAGGGCATAAGCACTTAAGCTGGACGGCCTTGACACTTCCTCTGAGCAGGCTCTGATCAAAGCAGACCTGTCCCCTAATTAGTTTTGGCTTGAACGTCCTCATTACTCCTGCTAGACAATCTTAGTTCACTCCGATTATCAATCAGACAGCAGCCGGGCGATGGCCCTGGCACTTACAAGCAACTAGTGGAGAGAGCCCTGGACCTGGCCTTTGACAAATGTACACGGGGCAGGGTGCTATTATCAACGAGAAGGCCGGAGAGCGCTGAGATGGAGTGATGGAGAGAAACTGAAGTGTTCGAAGTGTGTTAGTATTCCACAAGCACACACAAGTACATTTAGATGTGATGAGCCTGTCATCCATCCAGTGCCTGCAGAAGAAGAGAGTGGGAACTAATTACCATCTCCTCACGCACAGCGCTGCAAGCCTAATGTAGTCTTCAGCCCATGCAGACGAGCTGCTCTAATGATGCCATGAGGAATGAATTCCAAGTGAGCAAAGAATCTAATGGGGCTGCCAGCATCCATATCGCCATTATGACTTTGGTGAACCTGAAGGTTTGGTTTCAGAGCCTCTGTGAAGTGTTGGGTTTAAGATGCACTGTTCTAGGAAAACCTTTACTTGAAGAAGCTTTACTTGTAGGCTTTTTAAACATGGAGGTTGTACATTTACAAATCTCATTCTCATTCGCTCTTTAAAGAACCATCCATTGCCAAGATATGTTGGGTAACAAAACTGTTCTTCCACAACAGGGGTCATCAGGCTGCCTCCTAGAGAGTTACTTTCCTGCAGAGTTGACACCTTCCTCACATAACAGTAATATATGTAATCCTGTCAGTCAAAGGCTTCAGAAGAAGGTAATTAATTTGGTTAAGCAGGTGTGATTGATTGGAGTTGGAAATTGTAGATCTCCTGGACCAAGGCTGGCGACCACTGATCTATAGCATCACTCCCAACCATCCTTTTGTAAGTCAGGTTTTATCAAATCCACAGAATACTTCTGTGCATTGAAATTATTGCAATGACACAATATATTGTCGCTGTCTAAAGAAGCATCTCCAAAATCTTACAGGGGAGGTCAAAAACTGTTCACTTTTTATGTTAGTCAATGCAACCAGAATTTTGGAGATACATATTTTTTACTGGACATCGATGATATAAAGATCCATATACAAAAATATAGTAAAAGAGATTAAACATCTGGTTAATAAATAGGACTTTATATTATTAATGTTTCATTATGAACATTATGTACTATTAGAAGCAGAGCTGAAAAGGGACTGCTTTGAAAGTGCCCTACATCTTGATCTGATTGTTTAAGTTTATTCAGATTAACTTCACCTCGTACTTCTGCCATATTAATCAACTGTACAGTTCAAACACAGGTCTAAATTACATGTCACGTTAATTGCTTAAATGGATGCAAAACGAAAGCAAATGACTCCTCTGCTTTTCTAGCCACCCATTAAGGAGGAACAACGCATTTAAACTGAGTTGCCTATACATACAGCATTCCCATAACAGCTGTCCCCTCCCAATCGTTCCAATCCTGCTTCCCTGTTTATTGTGTTTCTTCTATTTTTCTGCTGGAAACAGTACACAAGACATGACAAATATACACAGCAGACATTAGGAAGTTTAAGATGATGGGGTTATGGGCATAGCTCAATGTAACTTTTGCCACTGTCAGACAGTCCCTGTCATGTTTAATTATTATTATTATTTTTATTATTATTATTTGAAAATGCAATTTTAAGCATTAACAGATAGTAAGTTAAGACATAGGACCCTAAGTATATCATTCTAATGTGAAACCACAGGATTGCAGCTTTTTCTGCAATTTAAAGTTAATTTTAAATTAATAGAGTCAGAATCAGGTTATTTGTATTCATACAGTGTGTTGTATCAATACTCTATATCATTGATTGCCCAAATAAAATAGTCAGAACTTTTTCCCTTTTCTGGCTTCATACTCTCTTACTATCAGAAGTATTACACGGGCATAAACAAAACTTTACATAATTGCTGAACTGGGGTTTTTATCATTTATGGCATAAACTGAAGGTGCAGCTCTAATAGTCACAGCTCAAACTCTCTATTATCCATATGCAACTCTTAAAGCTCTCCTAAAGCTTGCATTCAGTAACTACACTGAAACAGGTTCTTTGCCCAGTGCCATAGAACCGGAGTGTCCTGTCTTAACGGTAATAAGTCGATGTGGCTTAATCAGTTAATCTTAATCAGGAGCTCGCATAATCAGTTACATTTTTTTTTGACTGAAGCAATTAAAATCACCAGGAAATAAGAATAAAACTTGTGGAAAATCAGAATTTGTTTTTTAGATAACTGTTTCTGTAAATGAGAAGTGTGTAAAGAACATTTTATATGTTTGAAGAACTTCTTTAAAGGTTTTTTTTTTTAACTTTAAAGGTTCTAGAAGGCACACTTAAGCTGTGATGGAGGTTTAGTTTCTTAAGAGTCTGTGTATGGACACATACTATGTTAATTTCATATTAGGTTTGTAGTAGCTACTAAATCATAGTAAAAGGTTGCTTTAGTGATGCAGTAGAACATCCACTTCTGGTTCCCTAAAAATATGATTGTAAATTAGATGTGTGAATGTGAAGATCGTTTAAAGGTGTATGAATGTTTCTTCCATTGCTGGAAAGTTACAGTTTTGAAGATACGAGATTTTCTTATGACAGTGATGCTAATATCAATATGAATAAAGATGCTACTGCAGTTCAGTAACAGATTCATTTCACCAGAGATAATAAATGGCAGTTGAGGATCATTGCTGCATCTTTCACAGCCTCTTCTGTCACTGCAAGCACCGGTACAGGTGTGTGATGCTGATGGAGGCTGTGAAGTGTGTGTGCTGCTGAGACTGGACTGTGTGACTGAAGCATCGCAGCGTTGCCGCTGACCTCCGCATGACTCCTCTTCTGGAGACGGGTGGGGTTGGCACAGAGTGAGACCGAGAGTGTGTGTTGCCATGACAACACCTGCAGTCTGCAGCGTGCCACTGGTATCATTTATTTCTCACTCAGGGGGGCTGGCTAGCGCCGGTATTCAAATGGGCCCCATCACTCTGGAGCGGCCGGGGGGACAGACTGGCAGCTAATGATGCCTTCAAAAAGGAGCGGCTTAACTGGAGAATGTCATATGGCACATGACAGGGTGAGGAGTGGCTCATGTCCATAAAAGAAGACAGCAGCAGTGATGCCAGGCAACCGAATGCTGACATTGCCAGCACGTCCCCAATGTCTCTCTTTCCTCGTTTCCCCCTTTTCCCTCCCTTTCCCTACAAGAGAGGAGCAGAGGAGCAATATGCCTTGGTTTCGCATCTGTCGCTAACACAGAATAGAACTCAGATCTGCGTTCAAATGGCACAGTTAATAAAACCATGACGAAAGATGAGATGAAGTTCAATAAAATGAATGTAAATAATAATATGAGGTTATATTTAAAACATTTTTAAAACAGTTCTTTGGGAAAGGTTTATTTTTATCTTCTTTCACCCCTTCTGAGCAACCATAGCACAATCCTAAAGCATGGCCTAGGGGATAAAGCCAGCTCAGGGGGACGTTTAGCATAGCCCACCAGAAAGCTCCCTCTCATAATGAGAGAAAATGCACATTTTTATACTGCATATAACTTTTAATATCAATATTTAAAGTGCTTTAGTGACAAAGTATAGTGTAAAGTCATAGAAGCCTATCGCCTCTATATATCATATGCTGTTTTCTTGTTTTGGCCTTTGGACCACCACGGACAGTGCCAATGCACCAAGATAATAAGGGTTCAATACCTTTGTGCTGATGACCACTGCTGACTCCTTAAAGAACCTTCCAGAGGATGGTTCTTTAAAGAACTATATTGCTAACGAAATGCAGAGGCTGAAGAACATTCGAAGAACGTTAAGATGAAGTTAAGGCCTTCTAGTGTTTAAATATTTACCCCAAACTGTGTTAGACCAAGAACCATTTAGAAACCTCTTCTTTTTAATAGGCCTCCCAAACTCCTTCTCTTTCCCCTCATATTCTCAGGCTTGCTTCTTTCCTCTCATGTTTTAATCATTTACCTCATTCGCCATCTCCCTCTTTTTCATCCCTCCTATTTTTTTCACTGTTGCTCACAGCAATACACACACACACACACACTCTCTCTCTCTCTCTCTCTCTCTCTCCTTCTGTGGAGGCAGGAGAGACGCTAATAAGAATGAGGCATGAGGCCTGTGCCGCAGGCCACCAGCTGACTGAGGTAGGCCTTGGGAGTGATGGAGCGCAGGAAGTCTCTCATTGCCCCGCCGCTGAACCCGCTCTCTCTCTCTCCTCCCAGCCCTCCCTCTCTCTTTTCTCTCTTGCTGTCATGCGCTGGAGTGTATCAGCAGCACACGCATGCACACACACACACACACACTGCTGCTGAGCATCTCTAGCTGTCGTTAGAGAGGAGCACGAACGCGCTGCCATGTTATTCGTCAGAACGAGCAAAATATGAATACATTGCGGCGGCATCCGCAATTGTTCCTAGAGGCATCCATCACTTAATTGCGCCCTGATCAATGCAACCAGTAATCAATGCAGGTCGTTGACGTTCAATTTCAATTACCTAGAGGGCTGCCATCCTTCTGCATGGTTACGTTATGTGTGTAGACACCGATTTAACTGATAAAAAACAAGTAAAAGATAGGATCTGATAATAAACAAGTAAATGAAAGATGTATCCTTGAGGGTACCACCCCCCCCATAATCCTGACGATCCGTCTCGGCGGTGGCAATTCGGCCACAGAGAGTGTGAGATGATGACCAAAAGTGTGGAAGAGCAAATAAACTAGCTGGCGGTGTAAAAGTACGCTGGGGGATTACTGATGGCTCTTTAACTTAATAGGCATTTAAAGTGGATTGTGTATGCTGCTGAGTGCCTGTAATGATGGCTGTTTACGTGGCCTCTCATTTATAATAATTAGGCAGAGTGGGAGGGGGGCGGCCGCCATGCAGTTCTGGACTATTGGCTTAGGCTGAATAATGACCTACTGTAGTTGACCGGGAGATGACCGTTGCCTTCTGCATGACCCCAGAACCCCAGACTCACCCCCCCTGCTGATTCTGCTGGTAAATAGAATGCCCAATGTGTCTATATAGCGCCTTGGTGTCTATTGCAATAATGAAGGCAGGTTTTCTGATGTGCTTGTGTGTGTGTGTGAGAGAGAGAGAGAGAGAGAGAGAGTGAGTGAGTGAGAGAGCATGAAAGAACAAGAGGAGGGTGTGGACACACATAAGGGCTTAAAGGATGCCCTCTGTCGCTCTCCCTTACCCTTTCCTTCCCTTTTATTGCACCCTTTTCCTTTTCTTCAGGCATTTTGTAGCAGTGTGACCCCCTCGAGTACTAGGGCAACAAGCGCTTTCATTTGTCTGAACGTCGGGAGGATGTGACCCACTTGGGAGGAGGAAAAACATGGCATCTGACCACTCACACGCTGATTCATCAGTGAATGAACCTGCACAGTGACACTCACAAACCTGTATTCATAGATTAAACCTTTCATTTGAAAAATCTGAATTCAAAATGCTATGTATTTCAGGAATAGCCTCGGAAGCCACAAAAATAAAGGCTTCTTCCCGACTTGGATGTACAGTTCCAGGAAAACCTCTTAATTGATATACAGCCTTTTTTTATTTCAGAGCTGGCCCATGGGTCAAAATTGGCCCTTAAGGATGTTCGATTTTGCTGTCCAGCCCAGGCCTAGCTCCCTCACCCTATGGATCAGTATACTATATACGACTAACTAATACTTATTTTCCATTTTCAATTGTATTTTGAAATATTTTGCAACAAAGTATAGTGCAATGTTATAAAATACATTTAAAATCTTTATTTATTTGCTTTTAAACATGTACTTATTCTGTCTTTTTGGATTGGCCCACTACAATTGTTGCATTTTCGGCCCTTCAACACAAGTTCACATTATGTGGAGGCTTTGAAAAGGTTCTTCACACTCGTATGTCATTGGGGAAAATGATCCTTTAAATAAACATCCATTGAATGGTTATTTATGGAAACCAAAACTGGTTCTTAAAAGGAACTGAACCCTGTTGGGCTCCCTTTCGATTCCAAGAACGCCTTTTGGCACCTGTACTTTTAAAAGTGCACTCCATCAACATGTATGCTTTGTACACTAACCAGCCATCTGAAACTGTTTGAATGGCTGTGATTTGTAAGTCCTCTTTGTAAAATAACACTGGCCACAAATTTTAAGTTGAAATAGATGCACTAAAGCCCGTCCATCCTTTTCATCACAAATCACCCACCATTTATTTTAAAAACTGGAAGATATTGATCCCAGGAGTGCCTTAAAAAAAGAAAAAGTCAACCAGAAGGTGTCAGTAGTGTCCACAATCCAGCCAACAGAGCTGATGTGTTAAGGGCAGCTGAACGCTTAAGGGGGTTGGCTTGTGTCTAGACCAGCGTCCAGCCTACTTTTACGACTGAGGGTGCAGCGCATGCTCCAAAAAGCAAGTGAGGACTGAAAGAGTGCGTTGTTAGTGGGCCTGCATGTTAAAAGGGTGCTGGAGAAGTTTGGCCCACGTCTTTAAAGCCGTAAATCTCTCTGCTTTCTCATTGCAGCATTTTTTTTCTTTTACGGGAATTCCAGTGGGAATTCAAGCATGTGTTGAGCCTGACCTCCGGAGTCGTGTACTTTGAATTTAGAGACATAAATTAGAATCCAGGAATGCAGGAGGATTGGACGGTTGAAGAAAGAACACGGTCAGGAGGCAATGTCCGTGGGGCCTCCCTGTGCTCTGTAACTGAAATCTGGACCCTCTTTTACCAATAGCACCCAGAGTTCCTCTGTAAAAGTACTTCAGCAGGTACAGAACCCTTACATTATGTGTACAGAACTACATTATGCTCAACATTAAAATGGTTCTTTAGAACCTGCAATAGGTGCAGTATACCCTCCTAGTGCCTATACTGTTGTCTTAATACTCAATATGCAAATAAGAAGAAAAAAGTATGTCCCTGATGTGTAAAAAATGAAAATGACTGCATAAATAATTGGCAAAATTGATGAAAACAGAGATGGGCAGAGAATAAAACTTCAACATAATGAATAGCTACATTTTCTTGTCCTTTCCCACACTCTTAAAGGTGCAATATATAAGATTTATATTGCAAAACATTAAAAAATTAACAAATATCATTATCAGATTGTGAAGAAATAACAATCTATGTATGGCGTGGCTGAGATATTCACTTTAGTTACTATGCTAAAGGTGATAGTGAGTCACTGTAGTGGAAATCAGTCCAAATGAGAGGAAGACACAGTAGTTCTGCTCCAACAGTGCATTCTAATCTCTTGTCAATCTTGGTGAAGGTGCTGCTCCAGGTTAGATCATTTAAGGACAGGTAGCTAATAAAAGAAAGAGTAAACACAATGATGGCTACAGCTCTTGGCAAGCAACGACTGCTGCTAACTCCCAACAAGAAGCCACATTTGGCAGAAAACAAAAGAAAAAGGGTATCAATGAAAGCAGAACAAGCATTAACAGGGTTGTTTTCCACCACTGGGGACGCTCTTGGTGTGTAAAGTGATGAAGTTGGATGTGGAACTTTCTTCTAGACTGGTAAGTGAACAGCTGTTAATGCTAACACCGAGCAGCAGGGACTGAGCTTTTCCTTGTTTCTTATGATTGGGGTGGAGATCACGTTCTTGTTCCCAGAATTGTTTATTCGAGCAGGCTGTGTCATCTAACACATTGCCAAATATAGATTCTCATTTGCCCCCTTTGGGTTAAAGGAGCGTTCATCACGTAAATCATGTCAACAATGTTAATATTGTCATTTTGCTAAGAAAAGGACTAGAGGAAATGATACAAAGTGTGAGGATATGATACAATGAGCAATAACTTTTTCTATTTAATCAGGAATGAAACTTCCATTAAGCTTCATAATCACCGCCAACCACACTAGGACAAATAAAAAGAGCATGTGTGGATTACAAAAGCGAGCGTGATTAGTGTGGGGAGAAAAACAGCCCCAAACATCCTGCCCTGCTGCCATCAGCGGCTCCCCTGCACTGAGGATTGAGGAGGCTGCGTAACACTGCCAGATGGATGTTGGTATTAGCCACTATTTCATGTTGGAGTGTAGAAGCAGTGAGGCAGCGCCGCAGAGCAGGGAGCTCAGGGGCTCTCGCTGCAGAGCAGTGTGCAGAGGCTGCGCAAAATTAACTCTGCTGAATTAATCAGGGCAAGATTGAAAATGAAGCTGGGCTGCAGATGAGTGAGCAGGCACGCTGGGTTTATTTATTTTACCCCCCACCGTCTCGCACCACTCATATTCTTTACAACACCACAGTGCTGAGACAGAAACCTACACTTAAGAAAAGTCCTGATATCACCAAGCGTGCCACTTCCAACACACTCACACTCACACACACACACACACACACTTACAAGAAGCAGGTACATACAGTTCTGTGTAAAAGTCAGAGACTTCATTTCTCAAGTCAACATGGACAAGCTCTTCCTTTTTCAGGAAATATTTGTGAGATGGTAAGATGCTGGATAATTCACTTGCATAAGGAAGTGAAAAAAGGAAAATATGTTTAAAAACCTGTTTTAAACATTGAAAGAACATGCAAGATCTGGTGGACCACCAAGCTAAAAACTAAGCTAAACGAGAAAATCAAACTCCACTCTTGCTTAAGACCTGAAACCGACATACACAGAAGTTTCTGTCCATCCTTAACTGTGAGGACTCTTTGCTATGAGTCCAACAAGATGTGAAGCTGTCAATAAACTTCTATTGACACAATTAAATATACAAAAAAGCAGAAAACAAGTCCAAAAAAGGTAAATATAAAAATTGCTGGTGTTCTCAGAAAACTGAGCCTCATTTGCCAAGCATTCTTAAGAAATATCTTCTTTAAACCCACTTACGCAGTTTTTTCGTGAAGATTCTGACATGCTGACCAGTTTCTTCTATTTTTGAAATTGTTCTTAGGCAAAAACAGATGTTATGCACACTTAAGAACAAAGGTGCAAACAGTTCTTTGATTTAAGAATACATCCTGAATCTGACATAGACTTTTTTCTTTGGCCCTTTCTCCTGAACTAATTTAAGAAAAAAGAGATAGGAAGATATTGTGAATGAGACCCAATAGACTGATCACACCAGAGTCCTGACCTCAACATCCCTGAATGTGTTTGGGGTTAGTTGGATGGTGAAAAGTAGAAAATGTAACCAACTTTATAGACTGAACTTGGGAGGTGTGGAACTGAAAAAACCCCAAATGTTAGCCCTACCTTAAAGATCAATATTGTGAATATTGAAAGACAGACAGGCTTCTGCCATTTTCTGTTAAACATATCAGCAATAACTGAACATATTCTCACAGGAGAAAGAAAAAACATACATTCTTTTTTCAATGGAAGTCAATGGGACCAGACTATTCCCCAAATCTTTTTCGGTTATTTCTGTTGGTCCTCTCATCATAAAATGTGCACACAATATAAGGCACATTTAGTTTTTGTGAAGAACTAAAAAGTAACAAAAATGAAGATACAGGGTTTCCTTCAACTACAGCAATATGTTTTCAGCTTTCTGTCCCGATGCTAATGAAAAATGAATGACTTTCGCTCACTGACTTTTTTGGCTGTGTCCAACTGTCACCGACTGTTCCACTACTAAACAGGCAGATATACAGACATAGGTTTTGTAAAAAGAACTTGATTGGGGCATGTTGCCAGTCCTGATGCTATATTAACCCTTTTTATGTGAATTTCTCATGAAATGTATATAAATACAAACACGTTCCCTCTTTCCACATGCAGGCATGTATGCAGAAGTAAATTCATGCCAGCTGCATTTATGTAGGCTACTGTAAGTGACTGGTCGATAAGACCTGCTGAGAAACCTTTTTATAATCTGCATGGTCTGCTCAGCTGCAAGCTGACGGACTCCATTGCCGTGACAGTCCTGTCTGCCCCTTTGATTTGCTACTTTTCAGTGTTCAATCATCACGCTGCTTTAAAAACCTGTTGGTTAGCACCATTGATTTAGCACTTTACACGTCTTTATCACCTTGTAATTATGCTCAGTGTTGACACAAATACACCCGGCCTCCCCTCCACGCCTCTGGCTAGCAAAATTTATGCGCTCTTATTTTATGACCACTGCTTTATGAGCAAGACTGTTAGAGGCAGGCTTGAGTTCTAGCCAGTGGCTCATATTTCATTCGGTGGGGTCAATGGTCCAGGGAAGCACCCGTAAAACAAAAGCCCCAGCCCTACATTGTCTTAAATGATCCAGAGGAGCAAACAGTCATGTGGTGGAGGAATGGCTCAGTACTCATAATAATATTGCAGTCATTTAGATCTTCAATAAATAACTCTTTCAATTATGGATGAGGGAATGGAATTAAAGATAATATGCAATAAATCTACATAAATAAAACCTTCTACCGAATCATACGTACTGCAGACATGCAGGCATACCCTGAATGGACTACAACAGTTATAATGACAGCTTAAGCTAAACAGAAATTAAATAAATGATCTGTATAAGCCCTCACCATTAATTTAAATGATCAATATGGGACTTGGCTATTACTCACTATATTTCATTATACTGGGCCTCATACACATATCATTCTTAAGAAGAAAGTTCTTCTTAAAATCCACTTCTGGAGGTCTCATAAAGATTCTGATAATATTTTCTTATTTGGGGACTTGTTCTATGATAGAAACAGAACCTAAACCCACTCAAGAGCAAAAAAATGTGAACTGTTCTGCGGATTAAAAACAATCTCACTTTTTCCTAGGATCTTTCGAAAAACTAATATAGGATGAAAAAATATATAAAGAAGGCCCACTGAGAATAGCAGGCAATCTTCGACAGCAGGTACTGTACATAGAACATTACAGTTATATGCAAAAGTCAGGACACTACTGGTTATATTGCATTCACTGACTGAACATAAAAGGCACATTTTATATTTACGAAATATACATTTTTATATATGTACTATTGTATACAACATGCGAAATTACAGAAAATATAACTTTTATTGTAAATGATATAACAATAACTAATTTCTTGCCACTTAGCATTGTTAAACTTTAAATTTACTGAAAAGAAGTCCTGGTCATGATCTGATTGGCTGTACCACATATGAAGTAATTGTAAAAATACTCTACATACAAACATTTGACTGCCTTACCATAATTAAATACTGTATTAATTAACTATTACGTTGTTCATATGGATCACTGATTAATACTGACTAATGTTAATTAATAGTGTGTATGGACTAAATGGCTCTAAACATTTCTAGGTAACATTATCCTCTGTAAGTTTTGAAACGTATTTTCTTAACAACTAGAACTTCACAGAGAGCTCACAAAGCTGGCAGGCTCCTCTATTAAGACTCAGTGTTGAATGATTTTATTTGAAGTTCACAATTGCTATTGTTGTAAAAGCTTCTATTAGCAATAACAGCTCAGCCACAAAGAGGTGTGTGTAGTGAGTAAAAATCACCTGTCCTCTGTTGCACTTCAAACTGCCTCTGAAAGTATTATCAGTACAAGAACTGTGCCTCGGGAAATGGGTTTTTATGGCCGAGCAACCGCACACAAGCCTAAGATCACCATGTGCAATGTCAAGCGTCAGTGGTGTCAGCGGTGGAGTGGTATAAAGCACGCTGCCACCTGACTCAGAAGCAATGAATCATGCCTCACGTTCTGGAAGTCTGAAGGACGAATCAGTTTTGACAGATGCCAGGAGAATGTTACCTACAGGAGCGCATAATGCGTGCAGTAAAGTTGGGTGGAGGTTAGGAAGGTCGCAGGTTCGATCCACTGAACCAACAGGACACGATTAAAGTGCTCTTAAGCAATATACCTAACCTCCAATTGCTCCCCTGGCACTATGGACTGGGCTCCCACCGCTCCAGGTAAGTGTACTCACTACCCCCTAGTGTGTGTGCATCTAGGTGTTTCACTGCAGGGATAGGTTAAATACAGAGGTTAGATTTCTCTGTGTGCAGTAGTTCTAATTCTAAAAAATCTATGTAAAGCACAACCTATAGAGGCTTATTGCGTAAGTTAAGCTTACATGATTGACATAATCAACACAGTTGCTGTCTTTCCTCCATTTGGTAAGATTTTAGTTTACTTCTTTTGGTAAATAATTCCTGTGCGACTGAATAAGTCATCATCACATCTGAATCATGTGAATTCAGCACCATTTTTCAGTCTGTTTAAAGATGTAGATATTAATATTTTATTCCATTATTATAATTGCTGTCCATTTTATTATTCACTACATGCATTTGGCTATGTTTAACATAACATCAATGTCTCTGTCTGTACTCTGTATTTACATGATCTATGTGGATGTTCTGCATTGGGCCTTAGTTAGATGTAGTTAAAGGTGAAAAACTAAATTAAAGCACATTGATTTCCAGCTGAGCATCTATAAGACACAGCCAGCCTGTGTATGTGCAGTTTGAGGCTTTCTCCTTGTACGACATGCGAGGTATAGATTTAGAGAAAAGGACCAACTGGTGAACGCACTAGCTGCAAGAGGGACTAAATAAGCAGTTGTGCATGGCTGAATACTCGATTCTCCGTGATACAACCAGAGTAATGAATTAACAGCCCATTACTGAGAATCTGGCCATCGAGCACTGTTCTCCAGTGACTACAAACGCATGCACAAAAAGAGCTGAACATTAAGACAGGCTGAATATACAAACTGTGGAAAGCCCAAGCTTCTGGACCTGGAAAGACCAATTCCAAGTATTTCTATTTTTAAAAATAACAGTCAGGTATTTTTATAATACAGTCCAGTCTTATCTTAACATAATTTCTAATAACATTTTTTTTTTGTTTTTGTTTTTTTTTTAAATGTGTCATACATTGAAGGAAAAACCCCTCTCTTTGGAGGTCAGTCTTATTTAAACTCTTGCAAGCTGAGACAAATAAAAACCCTATAATACCAATACACTGTTAATGTGAGTGGGTGTAGATGATAAACATTATTCAATATTTGTGCAGACAGAGAGACAAAGACGAATCAAAGGCATGCAGATTGTTTAACAAAGCATTCAAGGACAAATCAAATGAGTTTCTGCTTAAAAAGTGATTACTATCTTAGCTGACTTAGAGCAGAGAACAAGCAGAAAGAGAACGGGAGAGACAAGAGACAGAGAGAGAGAGAGAGAGAGAGCACAGCTGGAGAGCATGTTTGTATGCAGGCGTCCACTGACCTTGCTTAGGATGTAAATGACGTCTCCTCTATGAAATGCCAGCTCATCAGGGCCGTCGGCTTCACAGTCCCACAGGCCTTGATAGTAATTGGCATAATCTGATGACGGGTCTAATAAAGAAACACATGGACACGCTCCCCTTTTAATATACAGACACAGAGAAATGGCATACTAGGACTAAAAAGACTTAAACTTTATTAGTGTTAATAAAATAGGGTCTAGTAATGAATTGGTAAAAGATTTAAATGGCCATTTTGTACACAATACAGCATCTGTGCAATTTCCATAGTGCCGTCTAGACATCCTGGACTGAAACGTCACACAGACATCAAACATATTGTTGGTATGTGGTGTAGTGGGTAACACCTTTGCCTGCTGTGCTGTGCTGTGCTTCAAATCCCCAGACAGAGGAATGATATACCAATAAGTCCTTAAGCATGACTTATAACACTATCTTTTCCTGCCTCTGTAAAAATGGTCAAAGTGTAAGGCACTCTGCATAAAAATGTCTGTCAAATGCTATGAACGTAAAAGAAATATTCAATGTTACAGAGCACGCTGCATATTTGTGTACATAAACACTGCTTGATGAATGAACCACTGTTGCTGGGTGAACTCCAGGCTCAAAGACTACTGAAGACATTTTACTTCATAATAGTTCACACTGTAGTTGGGTACAACATTAAGCGTTAGTGATGGTGCTCTCAAACATAATAATTATATTACTCTGTAAATCACACAAAATATACCATGGTAATACATTCATACTGTGACGTTTGCAGCCTGTTTAACTTTGCAAACTTGCTTGCAAATGTTTTTGTGGATGTCATGGGGCTGCACTAATGCACATGGCATGTGTGGATTCTGTAAAGACACCATTAATGCCGAACCATATATACTTGTACAGGTTTGGGTGCAAAGTCTTTTTTCAGGGTAGGCCTTGCTTATTTTTAGCAATACAATGCTAAATCATATAGTGTATGTATTACAGCATGGCCCCATAGTAAAGAGTTTGGATGCTAAACAGACCTGCCTGCAGTCCACACCTGTTTGCCCACTGAAAATATTTGACACGTTATAAAATAAAAAATGTGACAAAGCAGACTCTGAACTGTTGAGATGCTGAAATTCGATATCAAGCAAAAATGGTATACATTTCATTTTTTTAAATACAGGGTTTAAAAAACTTGCACTGCACTGCGTTCTGTTATTATTTATTATTTTGCAGTTCCAACTTTTTTCATTAACTTTTAGGAAATGGCATGGTAAATTAATTGACAGATATTTTTCTCCTGTTATGTTCTGTTTATTTTTTGGTTTATTAAGACAATAAAACATTTGTAAGTTGTAAAATAACAAAACAAAAGAAAGTATAGAATACAGCCCCGGTAAGTTGCCTTCTCTGATAAAGTTAGTTCGATCTAGTTTGATTAGATCTTTATACACCAAACGTAAAGAGTAAGATTAAAGAAAAAATGTGCTTACCTGTTTTTTGGCTCCTCTCGCTGCTGTCCTCTGAGTGGTCCGAGAAGTCATCCTCTAAAATGTGACAGAGCAGAAAACACGTGGACTGTTACTACACTTAAAAAGTGAATTACTCCTTGATATTTCCTAAATGTGACATTCCCTCTACTTTTCAGTCTGTTAAGCCAATTAATGTTACATTTCTTGAACACACAATGCATTTGCACCAACTGCCAGAGGCCACTCTGCAGCCTTTAATATGGGTATTATATAACAGGAGTGGCATTAGCAGAAAAGCTAATGTGTTTGATGTATAGGAGATGTACAGGAGAGGTGCCATTTTGGATTTGGTCGTTAGTGTGTCAGGGCAGACGGGGCATTGATTCGGGGTGTGGCACCTTGGGGTCTGTGAAGTGACAGTGATAGCCTTGCTCTCTGTCTCCCACATCCATCCTCACCCTGTCAGCCTGCCGATAAAACCACCACACGGCAACCTTATACTTCCCACGGCACGGGCCGGCCCTCTGCTTCCAGGAACCGCAGAAAAATAAGAAAAAAAAGTACTTATGCTCTGAAATTGCTGCCCATCAATAAAGAAACTAATAAAAATACATGTTTCTTACAACAGCATGTATATTTATAATACATCAGTTAATTGTACTGCAAAATCAATCCATTCTGTATGGCAAATGTGGCAATTGAGTATTTTTTATAAGCTAAAACTATAAAATTCTCAATGATTTCCTGATGATATCTGGAATATTTTTTCAACTGCCCCATGCAGGCCGTGCAATTAGCTTTAGTATCCTAACATGCTGTTTACAGCTCAATAAAGCAACTGATCTAAGCCAAGCATTACCTTATGTTCTACTTTGTCCTGCTGTATTCTTTTAGGCTTTAGAGTTGTTTAGTGCTCAATCCCATTAAAGAATATACCAAATGGGACATTTTCTGTAATAACTGTCTATAAAGAAAATAAACAAGTCACCTATTTTGAATTATTATTATTTAAAGTCTTAGCCACACTTTGATCCTTTTTGGGATATGTTACTACAACAAATCATACTCAGCACATTTCAGCTCCGAAAGTCAGAGAGGAGCAAGAGGAGGAAGAAAGAGAGACGGATTGAGGGGAGAGGTGGTCATCCGATCCACCATCTGTGGCCGGCTTAGCTGCCTCACACACATGGCGGAGAAAGGTGAAAATGACAGCGCTCAGGACTGATGTGTTTCTGCTCCCGTTAAGTGCTCTCAGGCCGCTTCTGCTCATTTTTGAGGCACCAGATCTTGATGTATCTGCTCCGCTTGATCGCGTGACGCTGGCTGTGACACTGGGAGTTACCCCATCAGCTCCTGACCTGGTCAGTGCTTACTAAAATAAAGGTCCGGCTGACCAGCCGACGTTATATGTTGCTTTGCAAATACGTGATCTGTAGGGCTGGCAAACTGTGTGGCCCCAGTAATTAGCTGAGTTAAATATTTAAAAGGCCAGTGTCATGGAAAAATAAATATTCCTTGTTATTTTTAATAAAAAAGTTGAGGTACTACATGGACCATTGTACTGCATTAGTTCAAACTGCAGTCCCGCAATAATATAAAAAAATTCTATTAAATCAGTTAATTAATAAGACCTTTAGAGATGCGTAATAAGTATAATGTTTTGCTCTATTTAAACCCAAGGTATTAATTCAAATTACAAACCTTTTTTTTATCTTTTTGAAAGTTTATTTTAAAGATTTAGATTCATCAACCTTTTCCCAATAAATTAATGTCCTGTGTTTTCATGTCACTATGAAAAGTTTTAGTCTATTGGCAGAGCCTTCTTTTAATAGCCATACTCCTGCATTTCAGAACATAAAGTTTGACTGCATCCCCGTCCCTCAGGCCACATGGTGAGCAATTCGATTTCACTGCTTTAATATAAACGTGTCCTAAAGTCTTTCCTGCAATTATGAAAACTTAAAAAATGAAAAATATTATGCCTTTACGTGTGTATGACTGTTCAAAGCTAGATTTGTTGGTCATGCACTGGCTAGCATTTTTGAGTTCTGCCTAAAAATAGCTTTAAAATTGTTTTAAACAATTGTTTTGACTAATAGTCCCTATGAAAAGCGTGTTGTGGCAGTAACAAAATAAAATGTTTAATCATTTGTATGAATAAAACTATCATAAATCAGGCACAGGTTCAAAAGGATTTTAGTGTAAAGTTTGAAAGTTTGTTTTAAAACCAATTCTAATTACTTTGAACCAACTTGGTAGAATGATCCACATGAGCACTGTTCACTTTTTCAAAGTGTTCAGTTTAAACACTGGACTATAAAGTCCACATAAAAAAAACATTTTGACACAGTTGCAATGTCACAATCCAGCAAACATGGTTTGCCGCTTATATTAAAGGTGTAATGAGTGTTGCCATTGAAGACAATCTGCAGCACAGTTATTAGAGTAACACAGGGGAAAACCTTTAAATGTTCATAGCTGTCAGGAAGCATATGGACTACTACAGAATTCCTTCCAGAGGAGTCACACGTGTAAGAGGTGGCTGAAGTTTATTTTGTTTTTGATATATCAAAGGCATACACTCAAACACAACATGAACTGGATAATGAATTATTAAGAGATGTTGGAGGATGTTCTGGCAAAGAATGCATTAGGATTGTTATAATTATAAATTACAGTTACACAGTTATATGGATCTTTTAACTCCATAATTCTGAGGCCCTTAGAGACTGGAGTCTGATATGCATATTTTAGCACTTTCTAGGGCCTTAAAATTGTTAAACAAGACAATATCACTCACCTCCATTAAGGCATATAACATTATCATTATCAAGGCTAATTTGCCATTTACTGAGTAATTGAGCTCATTTGGAGAATTGGGCGTTAACATCTACACTATGTGTGTGTGTGTGTGTGTGTGTGTGTGTGTGGGTGGGTGTGTGTGCATGCGTTAGTGTGTGTGTGTTTTCTGTACCTGGCAGCACTTCATATATATCCTCTTCATCTTCTGCGTCTTCTTCCTCGGCTGCTGCTGCTGCTCCTACCCTCCTCTCCTCACGGGCATTGGTGATGGCGATGGGTGAGGGTGATGGAGCTGGAGCTGCAGAGACTGGGCCAGGGCGCAGTGGCGGAGTGGAAGCTCCCTCAATGTCATCGTATGTTTCCTCTTCCTCCTCCTCCTCCTCTTCCTCATCATCATCAAAGGGGATGAAGCTGGAGCTCAGGTCTACATTGAGAAGAAGATGCAAATCCACATCATTAACTGCTCACAGAGATATATACCAAGACAATAGCATGGTTCTGAAATGATATACTGATAAATTGATGTAGATCACTTTGTTACGTATACCCACCTTATATCTACACTTGTCTATTTCATCAGCTCCACTCACCATCTAGGAGAACTTGTAGTTCTACAATTACAGACTGTAGTCCATCTGAATATTTTGTTACTCCATCTTCACCCAATTCATGAACAGGCAGAACCCCACAGGACCACCACTAAACAGGTAGGATTTGGGTAATTGATCATTCTCAGCACTGCTGGAGCTTTTAAACACTGTGTCCACTCTCTGTCCACTCTATTTGACACACCTCATCTCATCTGTTGCTGAACAGATTGTGTTGTCATCCTCTAGGCCTTTCATCAGTGGTCACAAGACGCTGCACACAGGATGCTGCCCACCAGACGTTGTCTGTATTGTTTTGGTTGGTGGACTATTCTCAGTCCAGCGGTGACACTGAGGTTTATAAAAACTCTAGAAGCACTGCTGTGTCTGATCCACTCACATCAGCACAACACAAACTAACACACCAACACCATGTCAGTGTCACTGCAGTGCTGAGAATGATCCACCACCCACATAATACCTGGGGTGGTCTTGACCATTAAGGAGCAGGGCATCAAACCATCTGTAACTGTAGAACTACAAGGTCCACCTGTGTCGTAAGTGAAACTGATAATATGGACAACAAGTGTCGATACAAGACTGTGCACCTAAGAACATGCTCAATGACGTCCCCTACACCTTTTAATGAACAAATATTGTTTATTTGCTGAATTTATCATACTGAGAGGAATTAAACTAATATATCAATTTGTTTAATTATTATATGTCATTGCTGTCCAATGAAAAATGTATGTATCTCTATTTTTGTTGATTTTTATTTTACTATGTCATTTGAACATGACAGATGTCGTTTAAGTAGTTTGGGGATTTCATGTTGAGTGGACCAATAGAAATGCCCCAAAATCACTTGGAAAAAATTCTGGTTCCATTGACTTACATTGAAAGTAAAGACAGTTTTTGGCCTCTCCTGTAAAGTTACTATTTTAGAGATACTTGTTTTTCATTGGACAGCGACGATATCATATTATGTCAAATATGAGCCAGGTTTAGTATATGACCACATATTATTGGTATACGCTGTGAAATAGCCAGTGAGAACAGGTACACATTATTTGTACAATTATAAACATGAACAATTAATTAAAACAAAACACCAAATGGTGCAAACATCTTGTTTTGCACAGGTCCTGAAATTTGGGAAATGAAATGCATGAATGAAAATGACTTTTAAATTTGACAAATTATGGTTTTACATGGTCAGCTGGGGGGGATGGGAAGAGTGTAAACAATCCCAGGAGTGTTCATTACTTCCCGCAAATCGGAGGCTTGCAGTGAGCCCATTTTAGAGCAGCGGGCACGCTCCAGATCTGTCTCAGATGGAGTTCGGGCCTGATTGCAGGTGACTGAGCTCAGTAACACAGGCTATCGCATCCTCACTGCCTGGATGCCAAGCAGGGCCAGATCAATGCCCCTGAAGAATGACCAGAGTGCATCCCAATCAATTTCCCGTAAAGAGCACTGCGCTACGCGGAAGAGGAGGCAGAGCGAGACGCGTGGGACTCGGTAGCTGTGTGACGTGCTGCATGAGGAGGTCTACATCGTGTCTGATTGGCTGAACCCAAAAAAAGGTACTTATAAGAACTAGTAGAAACTCAGAGGCATATTTTCTTCCGCTGTTTTGACACGCTGACTGTATAGAAACGCTCAGTGCACAAGATGGAAAGCTGTTATTGTACATCTTGCTGTGTTATTGTAAGTGAAATTACAGTATTTAGAATATTACAACATGTATCGACATGTACAATTAGTATAATATGCTATTTCTAGATATATACCTATATATCTTTTAAGCACCCCATGTAACCTACCCTTTAAGACAAAATTGATCTGGTCCACCCATTCCCTGGCCTCGCGAGGACTGCTGGCTGTGAACTGCAGGGAAAAGCCATCATCTGTGAGTTGGGTGCCATGCTCAGTAAAAACAAGCATTCTTCATTGGAATGATACAAACGTGACTCTGAATAATAGCAGCAATGAGTCAAAGAGCAAAAGGGTGCACGTGTGTGAGTGAACCTGGTAAGAACGTCTTCCAGGAGCCTTCATCTCGAAGCAGCAGTTCCGCTTAGAGTCTTTGCGCAAGTTGGACACGAGCTCTGCGCTGTAGCCATTGATGTAAAAGGAGCCCTTCTGCTGCTTGTCTGGAATTACATTGACAAAACTCAGAGTCACAGTAATACAGATCAACGTGTCCATGTTAGGGAATTTTATGCAACTATTGACTTGAACAATTAAACTGACATTTTATGTCGGCTTAAGTCAAATAACTGGACAAACCTTTTTCACTCCCAAAGTAGTAGAATATGGTATTGTTTAGGACACACCACCTTTTCTGCCACTCCATGCTGAAGAAACTGTGATCTTGAAAAAGGACAAGAAAGGCTAAATATAATCTATACACATATAGTCACATCAGATAAACATCAGATTTGTCATGTTTTCAACATTAACATTACAAATATACATTTAAGATACAAATATTTGTTTAAAGTCACGTTTAAAAAAAATCTATGTTCTTACATTTTGCTGTCCTCCACATCATGCCAACAAAGCTGCTATAGTTTGCTTTTATTCAACATTGAACATCTCCATTCTGGACAGGGTCCATCAAATGTTAAATACACCCATCACACAAAATAGATGTTTTGTGCTAATCATAAAAAGGTATTGTATTTAACTGTTGAAATTAGGTGTACACGTAATGGTAGGCAGCCAGTGTAGTCTGAGATGGGGGCCTTCCAGCTCCAGGCAAAAGTTACACAAAACTTCAGTCAGTCCCAGTTCTCAGTGTTCTTTCCCCTCCCACAATCAGTTTTCCCTCAAACCACCGCTATATACTTCTCAGTGGTCCTCATTTGTCAATATCTTTCTAATTTTTTTCTTACATTTTTTCTTGAGACAACTACCAAAAAATATTTGTGCTGTTGAGTGTGTGTAGATTCTGTTCTTATGAAAGAATGGATTATAAATAAGAAAACATTAAGAACTGTCAGAATCTTCGTGAAAACTGTGTAGGTGGGTGTCTGAGTACAGTTGGTGAATAAGGCCCAGTTGTATATTTTTCGCAAAATATGAAAGTGGTTAGTGAAATGGGAAAAAAAATTAGCAGCAGGTAACTGAAAATATAAATGATAAAATAAAATTTTTAAATAATAACATCTTGTCATTACAAAACTCAATTAACGTATCCATTTAACATTGATAATTTCCTAAAAGATAAGATAAGATAAGATACTTTTATTATTGCACATGGGGAAATTTGCATCATTACAGCAGAAGAAGAATAGCAGCAGAACAGAGACAGGACAAGAGGTAGACTAAAGTGCAAGTTATTCAGAATACAAAAAAGAAATAAAAACTACAGAAAATAAATAAATCTCTATTGCTAGGTAAAAAATACAATACGAAATTATGCATATTTACATGATGGACAAGTATACATGACAAGTTTATGAAGCCCCTACCACGTCTTTTCTTTTCAAGGTAACCCTGTTTCAGGATGTTACTCAGGTCTTGTGCCGCCACTGTTGGAATCTCTCCAAAATCTGTGTAAGGAAAAAAAACAAGAGAAAGAATTTTTAAGAGCAAAAAATAAACTAAAAATTGAACATTTTAATAATACAAAACACTTCAAAACACTTCATAAAAAGCTCAGCCATTTAGATATAATATCCATCTGACCCCGCATTAGATCAGTTCTCTACCAGGCCTCGGTCAGTTTTAGGAAAAGTGTAATACTCCTCTCCAATACATGTAAACAGGAGAGCGGCCGGATTAACAGCAATAGCAGGATTAGATAGAAGCCTTCAGCAGGCATCTACTGTAACTATTCTCTAGCTCAGTAAGAGCTGTTCCTATGCTTTTAATTACACTTTGCATAATCTATTAACAAGAGACGGTGCTGTGTCAGATTTTAAAACACAATCATCTGCATGTTGGAGGCCAACAGTGGGCTGTAAAGCTGAGGTCAGGCGATATAAACACATCTCTTGTCAGTAAATAATGATTTTACAGCAGCCTTGGGAAAATCACAGATCAATACGTGTACTGTGGTGCAGAATAGACCAGCAATGCAACACTAAGACAGCGACTGTGGAATATAGCTTGTTTACTATTTGTGTTTTTAGACAGTTTTAAATGCATTGAATTGTAATGTAAATTATAGTGATTTACTGACAGCATGTCCTTTAGCAATGTCAGTATATATGGTACATACAGGAATTTATAAACCAAAGGCACCCAGCATGGAAGCCAGAATTCTGAGTGTCATGTACTAGACAAATGGAAAGAAAGTACTGACACACTTTCATGCAATCTATATATTATCATATTATTTTATTATATTAGCGTAACTAAACCAGTTTTTTGCCTCCCACTATATATTAGGGTTAAAGCTGTTTATGTTAATTGTTTGTGCTGTGTTATTGGAAAATGCCTAAATTCACATAAAATAGTATATTCACCAACGGCATTAATTTGGAGAACATATGTAATAAACCCACAGATGAAAGGAACCTGGCAACATAGTTATAGCTGATTTTTAAATGAGAATGCGATGAGACTTTGCTGACCTCACTGCTTCACTGCCAGTAAAACTCTGAGCAGTATTGAGCAGTATTAACCTATTTTCCAAACTGCTCAGCCTCCATCTATCAGCACCTCTAATCTATATAGGATGCTATGCTATTACAAGTTATGACTAGTGACCCAGGTTAACAGACGGATTGAAGGAATAACTACTAACTTTAAGTGTTACTAGCCAAAACCACTGATCTTGCAGCACAAACTATGTATATATTTCTAATAAGTAATTGCATTTATTTATTTATTTACTTTTATTGTATTTATTTTCACATATGCCCTTTCTTGAACCTGGACCTCTACCACCCTGTAAGGTTTACATCTAATCCTTATTTAACATCTGATCCAGGATCAGTATATTAGAACCAGGTGTGATGAATCTTAAAATCTCCAGGGCGGTGGAATTTCAGGACCAGGATTTGGCAAGTAAAATACAAAAAAAAACACAACAGAAAAGTTTAATCATTCATTTACAGAGGGCACCTTCCTTACAAACCATTACATAAAATGTTAAAGTAGCATTACATGGGGTTTCTTATCCCTTTTATTTCTTTAACTGTTAAAGTCTTGGGGGTGAACTTTGTAGACAACCTATTACAGAAAGAAGAGCCAATACAGATGGCTATAAGAGTTGGAAAATCGCAAAGCTAAGTTGTATTTGGTTTGACATCAAATGTTCTCTATAGGGTTCAAATCTGGACCCTGGCCAGCCTAAAACCATCCGGTAAAAACATTATCTTTTGGCTTTGGCGCTGTTATTTGGGAGTGTAGGTTTATAGAAAAGACAAGAAAAACACAATGCAGCAAGTCACATCAGCAGCAAAGAAAATAGTATTTAATTCAAAATATGAAGAAGTTATTCAGCCTTAAAAGTCAGAGCCTATTGCAACCAACTACGACAAAATATGTTGCCATACATGCAGAAAGATCACCAGTTAGTACATTTTTGTCTGAAGTCTGAGGAAATTACTCCAATAAGTGTAAGGAAGAGAGTGGTCGGATTAACATGAGTGGCAGGATTAGATAAGAGCCTTAAGCAGGGGCTTTATGGACTGCTGTTTTACATCACACATCTGGATAGCAGCTGTCCTTAACCTCCAGGATTCAATGTGCCCAGCATCCATATCTCAATCAGTATATTTGGATTTGATTCATTTATTTGCTCAAACTTATTTGCCGTAGCAGACTAAAATCTGTCTTGGGTCTTCGACATGTTTATAACGTAAATCAAGTTTTCTACAGCGGACGACTGGAGCATTAGAAGGAAAACAATACTGAAATTCCTTGTCTTTACTTTTCATCAACTTTGAGCCCCACCGGCCGCAGAGTTATGTCGGAGACAGGTGGGCCTCTGACTGGGGCACCAGATTTAAAACCCATTTATACATGTTCAAATGCCTTTTAGTTCACAGATGACACTGGATACTAGTCTTTGAACTGAGGTTACTCTCGGAGTAGCTACTAAACTAAAACTATGCAGATGTGCTGTCATCATGCTCACTACACTGTAATATATAGGCGTACACAAGTATGCACTTTAAAAGAATCAGTCACTGAAAGAACTAAAGTTGAGTACAATCAGAAGCACTTATAAATTATGAATTATATATTTACCTATCCATATCCACCCCACAGATACTTTCATACTTTTATGGCTACTGTCGCTAGGTTGGACAAGCTTTACAGAATATCACCATGCAGCTCTTTTGTCTTTTGTCAAGTACTTACATACTTGCAGTGACTTGGGGTATATTATTTAATATAAATTACATTTTGTAGTAGTGTGAAAAGTTACAATCCTGGGATAAGTCAGACTCAGTGTGTACATTTTAAAGGAGAGAATCAATGTGATGTAGTGAAGGTGGTTTCTGGCAGTGAGAGATTTTATCTCATCTCTATGTCAATGTAATGTCTAATGTTTCTTTACATTTTAACTGTATGTCCTAATAATCACTTGTTTTCTCAGTAATTTGACTAAGCATTTTGTCAAAACTGAGCTTACTATGTCTAAATAATAATAAAACATTATATTAAAGTTGTAAGTAAGAATTTTGAGAAAAGTAAAAATATTAAGACATATTACAACATGCTTAAGAAAGCAGCGCATCAGATCCTGCATGGGGTAAATAAAATTAACCTAGCAAATTCACATATTGCCAATAAGTTTGTTGCTTTATTACAATGCATATATTGAACTGAGGAGACAAAGCTGTGAGAATAAGCTTTAAAGGGCCCATATCCTATATGTTTTATCTCATCTCAGTTAACTAATAACATTTGCCAGGTTTTATTAACCAAATATGAACCACAATTCATTTACATGACCGTCAGCCTCTCTATATTGCTGAGAATTAAAAAAGCTGTTAGTGTGCCTTTAAGACTGATCTAAGATGAATGAGCGCTGTTCTAATTGGCTGTCCAGTATTGAGTCTTATTTATTTTTTGCTTTTTTAAATGTTCTTTTTATTGTGCATGATTTTTGATATCAGGAAAGCAGCACATTTTGTTTTACCTTAGCATGAAGATAAGATCTCTTTGTGAAGAGGTGTGAAATGCTTTCAGCCTTCATTTCTCGCTAGCGACTCAACACCAAGTCATACCATTTCACACACAGAAAGCAGACAGTGTTCTAGTACATCTGAGTTAGTCAGAGTTCCAGAGTTCCAGGGAAAAACATTTTATTTGATTATTTTAATTACAAACAGCAACTGGCAGAATGGCCACTATGGGGGTCTGACAATACAGTGGGATTTTATTTGTAAGGATGGCTTCACTGTAAGTGGTGCTGCATAACATCATCATGATCGATTCCTGTGAAGTGAAGATTACATCAACTCCGTCAGTGTGTGGTGGCGACAAGCCACATTCACTGTTTCCATAAATAATGGTTAAACTCCATTTAAGTCATCAAACTAATTGCTGACGCGACAACAGACAGCCCTGCTCTTCCTCGACACCAGCACACAGTCCTATGAACATGTCTTTGCCCGCTCTGTTCTTCAGACAGATGAGGAGGAGGAAGTTTCCTGACCCTCACACACTCACTGCAGTCACACATGCACATCCGGCAGCACAGCAACACCTACATCGCCATAAATACGACTGCACTACTACATGCTGTTTGTCAGGTGCAGCTTGATATATCAACACCCAAAAGAGCCCTTAGTCCACCGAATGATCCATCCACCACTCTGTTCATTTTCCTCCTCTTGCTTCTTCGTTTCGACACCTTTTAATCCCCTCATTCATCTCCACCCTCTCCTTCTCCTCATTTATCTAAGAGGTCGAGCCCTGTTAATAGTTCAGGGGGAAACAGAATAAACAGAGGAAAGGTGAGAATGACTAAAAATAAGCCGACAGCGAGGACTCTTCTCATCTTCCCGTCTTTGCTCTGACACATGATGGAGCCAAGTGTGACGTGGGTCTAAGGTGCCACACTGCCTTCTAAGTAATAGCTTAGAGAATTAAGGGACGGGGCTATAGCCCTCATATATTCTCCTCCTTCTTTTCAGGGGATGCAGGCAAAGGGCTTGACTGTGGAGGGCTACTATGTTCCATTATTCTTCCACAGGGTAGCAGTGTAACCTAAAATTTCACCTTCAGACCAAAAGTAAACAGAAACACCATTCTGTTCCAGATCCCACCCCTGCAAGGGGGATTCTGATTGGTGAAAACGCAGTATCCAACTTCAGCCATCTTGCCTTCGGAAACCAATCAGAGCAGGCATTTTCTTAAGCACTGGACAACAAAGAACTGCAGAAGCAGACCTTCGAAAGGAGGAAACTTTCAAAAACCCATTCTTCAAGAGACACGCCAACCACGTCTTTCCTTTGCAGAAGAAAAACCACAAACAGTAAAATGCCAACTTTCAAAAAATCCCCCTCTTCAAAAGCACTAGCTGTGTTTTTCCTCTGCAGAATTAAGTAATAGTCCTTCATAAAAAATGCAAAATGAAATCCGTCCCGGTGACTCATATTTTCATCTTAACTATAAATTGCGATTTTAATTATTCAGAACAGTGTGGTTTTGTAATTTTCACTGCTCGCATTCCTCCCTTTTAATTAGCATCATGCTAATCATTTCCATTTAAATGTGCTAAGGGTGTCCATGAATATTTCAGCACTTTACATCATCGTGGCAGCGCTGTACAGCCGCAACAAGACCCGAATGTTTTCCCAATCTAATTATTTGAAAATAAATCCACATCACAATACATTAGAGCAATCTTAGAGATGGTTATCAGTGGCCCATTTAAGCAGCAAATAGATGCTCTCTGAAGATGGGTCAGCAGCATACAGAGTACTCAGTCTCAGATTTGGTCCATAGACTGTGGGAAGATTGAGTGATATAACATCTGCAGACCTGCATAGGTTCCAGTCTGGAGCTTGAATTCATTCAGTTTGTTTGTTTGTTTGTTTGTTTGTTCGTCGTCTTATACATAGAGTGGCACACACACTACCGAGAAGAAGAGAGAGAGATGAGAGAGGGAGCGAGACAAAGCTAATGACTTTCCCCCGGGCGCTCTCTGTTGCTGCCAGAGACAGCGTGGTGATGCATGACAGCACCGCTGCGTCGTGGCAGGCCAAGATTGGTGGAAGCGAAGCTTGGAGTGGGCCAAGGAGGCCAGCGTTCATCAGTGCCACAGCAGCAGCAGAGCAGTGGCCGATGCCACTTTAGTAACTATAAAAGCTTAACTCAGTGGCTGTATATCCTCTTTAGTATACTCAGTACATTCATATTTGTTTCAATTATATTTAAAATACAGTAGCATGAAAAAGTTCTTGCTTAGTGTTAAATTTAAAATTAGAAAAAAAACAAAAATAAATTAAATTGCAAGAGACAGATAAACACCCCTCAGGGAGACCCCATATTTACAACTACGCTCCAATAAAAACAAAGTTAAAACAAAGTCAATATTCTCTATTTATCCTATTTTACTATGTCAGGAACATTGAAAGATCTGCTTAGAAACACAAATATTAACAGATAAATAAGAGAAAAAGCACAAACAGAACTTTTATATTCCACCAAATAATTTTTGACTGTAGTCCCAAAAAAAGAATGAAGCGTTCAGACCTTAGTTATTTAAACCCAGTGCATTAATAGAGATCAAATAGAGATCAACTAAATATAAACAAATTACCATTTATTGTGTCACAGTCCAAAACCCTTACACCTAAATTTCAGTGTTTATCATTACATTTTATTTAGATTTTTTCTAAATGTTGTTTTAAAGTATATTTTTCACTGTGACCAGTGTGTATCATTAAGAATTGTCATTGCTGAAACATACCTACTGCAATTATATATATTATAAGCCTTCCTGTGTTTTATTTATAAAAAGTTTATTTGTGTACAGCTGTTCAAAGCCGTGTTTGTTAATTATGTGCTGGCTAGTGTTTTTGAGTTAAACTAACGTTCACTGCCAAAACATTTAGTTGGGGCCCAGAAGGTTCAGGGTGGCTCAAAGACTGGGGACGTTCCACTGCACATGAAAAGAAGTAGATGAGTGAACAGTTTGACTAAATGACTAAATGCTAGTTTTAAAGGCCCCTCAGCCAAAACCCTGCCTCTTAAACTTACTAAATACCAAATATGAGCAGAAATATAATTGTGCAGGACATAATAGGTTATTTTACATTAACTGACAATTTATAACTGTACAAACTGTACATAAAACAAACATATTTAGTAAACATTTAAAATTAATAAATCATATGTACTACAGTTTTGTTATTATTATTATTATTATTATTATTATTATTATTATTATTTGTGTGTGTGTGTGTGTGTGTGTGTGTGTGTGTGTGTGTGTGTGTGTGTGTGTGTGTGTGTGTGTGTGTGTGTGTGTGTGTTACTGTCAGAGTGTGTGGGCAGGAGGGCTCTAAACATGCTTGTGCTAAGGGGTCTTGTGAGGTTTTGATTTGTGCTCAGTGCTGCTGTAGTGTAATATCTGATTTGACTAATCAGTTTTGAGCATCAAATCAGATGCGGTGTGCTTGTGATGGAAATACATTGAGAAGAATACAACCTCATCTGTTTTACTCTCTAGCTCAGTATATCACAGTATAGTTTTTATAAATTGTTTAATTATCTAGAAGCTCCTCTTACTTTTTACTTTAACAATGTTTCTTTGATTATTATTCAATCGTATATAAATATTTCACATTATACATTTTGTGAAAATAACTACACACTGTTATGTACACTTTACTGTACAATTACTGTTTATTTGCTGAATTTAATGTACTGCGGGGGAAAATGTTTATTTTTTAAGTTGTTATTGTAGAGGATGTTATACTTATTTTCACTGAGAAACAGGGCGTTCTAAGTTTCTATATATTATATGGACAAATGTATTGCGACATGTACATATTAGAACTATAGGAGTTTTTATGGCATCCTATTCTAAATCCATAGGCATATAACAGCTACAACAGCATCCATTCTTCTGGAAGCTGTCTACATGATTTTGGAGCGTTTCCCTTTCAATAAAAAGAGCATCTGTGAGGTCAGACGCTGATGTTGGGCGAGAGGGCCTGGCTCTTAATCGCTGTTTTAATTCTTCCCAAAGGTGTTCAGTGGGGTTGAGGTCAGGGCTCTGTGGGAGCCAGTTAAGTTATTTCATACTAAACTCACCCAACCAGTCTAAATTGACCTTGCTTTGTGCACTGGGACACAGTCCTGCTGGAACAGAAATGAGTCTCGCCTAAACAAAGTTAGAAAAATACAATTGTCCAAAATGTTTTAGCATACGTGAACATTAAGCTTTCCCTTCACTGGAACTATGGGGCTTAGAATAACTCCTGAAAATCAACTCCACAAAATTAGCCTTCCTCCCCCAAACTTCACAGTCAGCACAATGCAGTCAGGCAGGTAAGACATGCATTTAGCTGCTCGGCCATGGAAACCTACGCTACGAAGCTCCCGGCCCACAGATTTTGTGCTGATGTTAGAATAATTGTGGCTCGTGGATGATCTAGGAAGGGAAAAAAATCTGTAAGTTTTTTAAAATGACCAAATTTTGTTTGGAAATGTTAATTTATAAATGTTTGTTGTCTAAAAAACTGAATCACTGAATTAAACACTTGAATTAATATATATATATATATATATATATATATATATATATATATATATATATATATATATATATATATATATATATATATCAGATCAAATAAAGGTTATTTGGTACAGCGCTGAGCTGCATTAACTGAGCAGATCTGAAGCTGTAAATTTGACAGCAGTCCCTCACCTAGCCTACTTATTATTATGCTCTCAGCAAGGTGTTATGAGCTCAGCTGTTGATCCTGCTATAAAAATCTGATTGATGTTATCATGACCTGAGGGAGTTAATCTACTCTGCCATTATATTCCACTTTAGTTTGGCTACAAGTCAATCAGGAGACTGCTTTGAATTGGAGGGAAGATGTGGAAAGTGTGCATGATCTCGTATGTTTGGAACATAGATTATGTGGTAAATATGACACTATAATGCTGCACAAACATATTATGAGCTGCTGAATGAAAACAGAAAGTGTGTAATGACATGGCAGTGAGTGAGACACTATAAAATGATAGCTGTTGATAGAAAATGGAAGGTATTGGAGAGAGCAGGCTAACTACGTTTGCGGAGACATTGAAATCTCTATAGATTTGGAGCTGTAGATTTTCAGTGTAAGAGAATGGGTTGAAAGTAAGAGAGAGTGGGTTATTGTCACGATTGCATGGGTCGCAATACAGTCAGATTATTGTAACCCTCAGCAGGCGGGTTTATTCAATAGAAACAGAAAAGACGGAGGAGACCAGAAGAAATACCTGCTTAAAGAGTAAGCCAGTCAGTGGGGCTACTTGGGTGGTCCGGTCTATGCTATAGAAGAATACTTTTTTTCCACTCCTGACCATCAATTTAAAAAACCTTCAACTTGCGTTTAAAAATCTGACGAAAAATACCCGTTTAACCTTTCTGTGTGCGCATAATTTTCATATATGTAACAGATGTACTCTTTGAAAGTTTTAAATAATTAGAGTCTATTCAGTTTAAAACCCAGTAGTGCAGATGTAATCTGAAAGGTGGTGGTGACCAAAATCAGAATATAGTCTACATCACTCATTAGCCTTATTTAGTAAAGAAGTAATTGCTGTCCAAAATATAAATAAATAAAAAATAATAACTGCAAATTAATTTCAGAGTAAATTAAAATTAAAGTAACGATATTATTTAAAATAATTTCTGTTGGTCCAATTTATGCAGTTTACATTATGCAGAAAACTAAAATTTAAAATATGGAGATATTTTTTAGACAGCAATTACATAGAAGAACCATTTGACCCCATAATGCCTTGCTTGTTTATGGTCTGTAAGGAACCTTTAAAAAAATTGTCCTTTCTAGCAAAAGAAAGAATTCCATTATTATTGGTTAAGGGTCAAATAATAATATTAATAATAATAGTGATGATAATAACTTCATCTAAGTAGCACTTTTCATTTTAGTTGACAGGAATATAAAACAATAAACAAAAAAATTATAATATAATACAATCACTATACTCTAAATAAAAATATCAGTACTGTTACAACCAAAGGTCTACAATTATGGTTTTTTATTTGGATTTGTATCCCTGATATAGTTTTGAAGCTATATAAGAAACCAATTTTTCACTAACTGAGCTGTAAGTGATCCGAGGAGTTTGCAGTAAGCCGGCCTCAACTGAGCAAAGTGGTCTGGATGGGCGACTGTATAACGTTTCAGCAGATCATTAAGATATGCTGGAGCTCGAACATTAGAGAATCTTTCTTTAGTACTTTACAGCACTCTTTCACTACAAGTGTACCTGCAGCAATTGCAGTATCGAACTATACAAGTTAAAACAGAGGTTTATGTTTATGAAGTTGGATGTACAGCTCAAGAGAAAAACTGATACTTACATAATGGGGGTCAAATATTGTAAACTGTGTTTCACCTTACCATTAAAAGTGTACAGATCTATGGGCTCTCTCTAAAGAATTCTATTGACACCTTTAATATTATAAGTGGAGAAAAAAGACAAAAGCAGGTTTACAGTTAGGACTATCATATTGTTGTAACATTATTAAAAGCAATAGTGTATTTATTAAAACATACTCAATATAAGGAGTAAATTGACTGACCATTATAATGTTATTTCCTTTTCTTTGCACTGTCCTACATTTTCAATCTGATCAGGCTTTGATTTGTTATAGATCTGCATTTTACACACAGGACAGCTGTTTGGATACGCGTAGATAGAGCCTGCGCTCAGGGCTTGATATGAAGGAAGGGAGCTGTCCCTGACAGTCCACTAGCCTCGGTGTGTGTCATTTAGCCGCGTGTGAGGGAAGCATGGGGCCGGTGGTTGACCTCGGGCTGAACCCTGACGATGAGGTGAAACAGAAGGCGTCGGGGTCCCTGGGGGCCGAGGTCGAGGCTGGGGAGGAATGCTGATCAGGGAGAGAGTGAGTGGAATTGCCGTACTCTCCTGCGCCGCACTTGATTAGGAAAAAGGATCCACTCAGGGCATCCTTAACCCCCCCCACCCACTCACACCCACGCCAATACTCAAACTGCATACAGCAAAAAGCAAATTGACACATTTTTCCTCATTAAAGGCCAGCCAGTGGCCCCTGTGCATTGCTTCCACATCAGCAGTGCTAAGAGAGAAATAAAGCAATACGGCAGCACAGAGAGAGGGATGCCTGCACGAAAGCCACAAAAGGAGGTAATCTTCCTTCAATTTTCCACATCAACAAGGGTTGATGTGTTTTCATTGCGAAAAATCCGTTATTCACCAAATGTGCATGAGGCGCATACGATGCAGTCTAAAAGATAAAAGGTGCTGCGTTCAGCCATCTGCAGACTGAAGTGGACCGAGGTCTGTCCAGTGCCTCTGAGAGCTGCAGTGGTGCAGTGTTAAATACTTTAGAGTGCCAAAGCTGCTGCATTGTTTTCTGTCTCAGATCACAAAACAGAGCAGATTGTATGAAGCAGCTCTGAGAAAGATCGAGAGAGAACCCAGCCTGCTTCATGGGTGCTTTTGAGATCCCCTCAAAAGTTGAACTGCAAGTGATGTGAGCAAAGGAATGCCGACTCAGCAGCAGAGACACAGAGTGAGATGCAAAACCTCTGCAACTGTGAATTGTGAGGAATTTTTAAAGATCTTAAATGAACTGAAATTAAGTCGAAATGGTTTATTCTTTCACAACAACATTATTTACTAAAGGCAAAAATTTCTGATGTCTAATATAAATCTGCAGATGTAATTTTGAAAAGGCCAAAGACTTTTCAGGAGCAGTAGTGTAATAAAGGTGCAAAGACAAAACTAGTACATAAGCAAAATAAATAAAAAATAGATGGAAGGCAAAGCACTTTATAAAGTTACTGATTTTTATCAGTTCAAAAATAAACTTTTCAATTTTCATTTTAAATCAAACAATCAAAGCATAATATTGTCGTGGTTATAAAGTCTGCTCTGTGCATCATACATAATACGTGTTTTATTTTTATAACGCATCTATTCATCATGGCATAAATATTGCATCATTAATTAACGTGTTTTTGCAGAATGATCATTACAGATTATTAACACATTTACATCAACGTAATAAATATGTATTTATTATCGCAATTTATTCATTTAAAATAATTAATAGCGTACAACTGAGACGTTCTCATATACACAAATACTGTCAAATTAGGATTAAGTCGTCTGAATTAACCGCAGTGAAACTAAATATATATAATAAAACATAATTCATTTACGTGAAATGCAGTTTTATCGTTTTGAGCATCTCAGCCTTCAGTTTACACACCGACCAAAATCCTGCGCTCTGAAAGTCCGTGTTAATCTGAAAGTCCGTGTTAATCTGAAAGTCCGCGTGTTTGTAAATCATCTGTTTTCGGGCTTCCCTCGCTGATGATCTGTGTCTAATAAACTTCGCTGGTACAATAAAGAGCCTGACAGTAAATAAGGTGAACGTAGACGCTCTATATTCCGCAAAAAAGACAAGAAGAAAGTGTTGGGGTCTTCATTATTGTGAACGAGGGTCGTTTCAGAGCTGATCTAAAGTCCAGAGAGAAAAAGAAGAAGAAAAAGAAGAAGAAAGAAAGAAAGAAAGAAAGAAGTCCTAAAACACATTCAGTGTAAGACTGCAGCTCTGACGCTCATATACCAACAAGTCTGAAAATTAGCGAGCACTCTTATCTTACCCTCAAAAGAAAAACAATACAGCCAATATGGCCCTGAGCACTATATAATAATAATAATAATAATAATAATAATAATAATAATAATAATAATAATAATAATAATAATAATAATAATAATAATAATGTCAACCATTCAAATTGATACAGTTTAAAGCAACAGGTAATATAAAAATCCCTGGTCGATAACATACCCTGTCAGGTTATTTCGATTCATCTGAAGTAGTTTGAAACGGTACAGTCTGACTGTCCTTTCATAAAGAAACACTGAATCCTCTCAGGATTAGTGTCTGTGTTATTTATCTTCACTCATCATAAATAATTTAAATGAACTATTGAGTAAATTAATATTCTAAGAGCCCGTTTAAAGTCTGTTAATAGAACCCGATGCATATATATATATATATATATATATATATATATATATATATATATATATATATATATATATATATATATATATATATATATTAAACCTTCTTCTGACATCAGACTGTATTTTATAACGTTTTTGATCTAATTAAAAATCAACAATCAGGCACTTATTTACATGTCTATGATTTTTTTTCTCATTCATTTATTTTTAATGGTCTAAATAGGATCGTTTCCGCGTTTCCGCGTTTCTCTCAGCCTTCGATCTGCTGAATGTAGTGTAGCCAACGGGCACGAGCTTCATTACTCATAATCATAACCATTAATAGCTCGTGGTATTTTGTTTGTGTGGGATTTTTTTAAACACTGGACTCTTCAAAATATTATATGAATATTATTATTCAGTGTTTAGTGTCGGTTGCTCTGGGATTAAGTTGAACTTAAGCAGAGTTGGAAATGTGATTTAATAAACAGACGGTGAGTCTGCAAAATGAATGCTAATTCTATCTCTATGTCATCTGTGTCATATAAATATAAACATAAATAGATCTAAACAGTGATCTTTTATGAAGGATGTGTAATTTAGGCCACCAGCCACATACGTAGAATGCATATATATATATATATATATATATATATATATATATATATATATATATATATATATATATATATATATATATATATATATATATATGCTTTAGTAGTATCTATGCGTGAGATAAACATTACTCCATTAGAACAATTACTTTATTTTGACACCTCTTTATATCAAATATTGATGAGACTTTTGGAACCATTTCTAACTTTGTTACAAAATTATCCATTACTTCCAAACTTTACAGAATAAAATCACATTATATTAGTATAGCCCAAATTTGACAATTTGATGGTGTTGCACTCTATAAATTATAATCAGTCAGCAGTCAGCAGATTCTGTATTGTTGAACCAAAGGCAGTGCTGAGTGAGTACTAATCCTACACTGGTTTGGCTGCACTGTAGTGATATTTATGTGTCTTATCTAGCTGGAGAACAGGTTTGAAATGTTGCAGTGCGTTTTTCCAGTTGCACTGCTGAGTGGAAATGAAGGAGGACAGGGGAAGTCCCAGTGCAGTGTTTGTATTGGCTCTGCTCGGCCATGGACAGCAGCCAGCAGCCATCCCGGCATGAGGGATCACTTCTCCGTAAAGCCTCATCACTTTTTCACCTTGGCCTCTCTCAGTTGTCCTGGCCCTCCCAGTCACAGTGCTAATCACACACGGCAGTGCTTACCACTGTCTTCTGTACAAAAAGGTTAGGCCTTAATCTTCTTCTGATCTAAAACTACTAAATCTAATAAAAGTAGTTTTATAGTGTAGTGTAATAACCTGATACCATACATATAAGAATACACTTATTAGAATGTAACTTTTGTGTAATACAACAATATAACTGACCATTATCGGTAATATAGTTATTAAGGAATTAACATATATTTCCATTGGCATTCAGAGCGCAGTTGATTATATACAGCTGTGTGCAAAAGTGGGTGCCTCCGGTCATATATATATATATATATATATATATATATATATATATATATATATATATATATATATATATATATACTTTTTCATGCACTCTGAAGCAGAGGAATTAGATGACACACAAAAGTCTAAGAAAAAGGCAGCATTGCCATAAATCAGAAAACCACAGTAAAATGTTTTTACATAAGTTGTGATTTAAATTACATGTTCTATTTACTCTTTTAGGTACTTGATTGAATACAGCACAAAAATAAAACTCTGAGTCTCCACCGCAGAACCATAATGTAACTAGCTTAGTCTAGTGTAATGATTGCCAAAATGGCACTGAGCTAAAACTCAAAACAGACACTGCGAGGACATTGGAACAAAATGTCTTTCCGGTGTATGTACAGGCTCGCACACCTCCATGGTCTTCATTTATTTCCCTAAGAAAGCATCAGGCCACCTGGGCCTTGCATTGAAACTTCATCAATCTCGAGAAATGGAATCCAGTGGAGAGAAAAATCAAATTCTCATTTGCAAGATGGGGAAGGGGGAGGGAAGCGGGCGCTGACGGTACCTGGGCAGGCTAACCTCTCCGTGAACCCGCAGCATTGAATTGTTTTGCCATTCATCTTTGATACTGGCAGGCTATGAGGAAGATTAGACACTCTAGACTGTGACTTCCTATTCTGCCTCTTGTATACATTCTGCCTCATTAAAGACTTTCACTTCCTCATCTGACCTGCAGGTTTATTGGAGCCTTTTTAAATCTAGAACCAAATAAAAATTGGAAAAGGGAAAATATTGGCTTTTGATACACAGATTAGTGTACTGACATGAGTACAACAGACAGTGTATCACATTTATACTCCTAAAAATGAAATATGTTCATGTCAAATATGTTCTTTAGATGACATGGAAGAAACACATTTAGCCCTAGATACAATTTAATTGGTGGTTCTTTAAAAGATTAATATATAAATATGTTTTTGAAGTGTGGTGAACATGTTTATAAATGAATGAACCCCATAATGTAAAGGTTCAGTGACAATTAAAAGGTTCTCCTTGAATTACTGGAGAACCTTCACAAAATTATACAGTTTAATTGTTGTTCTCTCTGGTATATATAGTCAATCAAGTGCTTTAAGTAGTCAAGACTTCAGAAGTTCTCATGCATCACATTAACCATTATTATAATTAACACACAGCCAATAATTTACCAGTTATGTTTACATTTAGATGGAACCAATTTTCTGAGGAGAACATATTACTTATAGTCTCCTACATCACTCAGTGCAAGTTAACAATGCTTTTCCATTAAATGTTAAAAATGGAAAACAGTGGCAGCAACTCTATGCCGTGTCTCTTAAGTAGTCGTTATGAAACTGCTAACCATGATGCTGCTGTTAGAGGAAAACCATTGTTTTTTCAGTGTTTGTCATAATTGTTAAAATGTCTGTTGCCCTTTATGATGAATTTTATGATGAATCCACCAAAAGAAATAAAAAAAAATCTGTTTATATTGACTTGCATTAAAAGTACAGGTTTTACTTCCAGTTTCAGGCTTCAGATAAAACATGGAATGTCCTCAGTATTCATATTTAATGTGGAATAATTGCTGTTTCCTTAGCACTAAATAATACTACAATTAGCCAATATTAGCTTTATTATTGAGTGGATTGTGTCTCCAACTTAAAGCCTAGGTTTGATAGTCATGCTGCACCACTGAGAACCATATATTCAAGCCAAGAAGAGTTCAGTAAGATGTCTACACACATATTTAGAGCGAGAGGCTGTATAGACAGATGCCATCTCTGCTCCCTCATATTGGTAAACGTGTGGTGGAAGAAGAAACTGTAAGATTGAAGCTTAAATGAGAGAAAGAAAATATTCACCATTTCTGCAGCAGCAGCACAGAAACCTTCTGGCAGTGCACTGAACTTTTGAACCCATGTGGCAATGATGCACAAAAAATGCTTGCATCTCCAAGTCATTAATGTGGAGGGAAAGAGAGAGGGAGAAGGGATGATGACATAGCAACAGTAACTGTTGTTTGATCAATGAGTTGATAATAAGAAAACATAAGGCAAATAAAAACATTGGATGAATATTCTTGGTCTGGCAGGATGGATATATTAAAGGTCCACAGGATTACAATCAAAAGTCCACATCTACTCTGAAATGACACTTGCCTGACAAGCAGCTCATCCTTTGCTATCCAGGGAAACTTTATTTGACCTATGCTGTTGCTATAGGAGTGGAGGTCAACAATGCAGCCACAGACAGAGTTCAGACAGGTCACGAAGTGACCAGCACAACACCCTGAGGTCAAAAGTTCACAAGAGGGAAGAAGCTCTGCTCAAAGTCGGGCCACTCACAAAAACTGGCTCCAACCGTATGGTTTAGAGGTTGGCAAGAGCCTGAAAGCTTCCACTCAGCCTGCACACGCACTGAGCCATTAGACATGCACACTCTGATTCTGCAGATACACTTAAAACAAAACACGATGCAATGATTTTCACTTAATTCAAATGTGTAGATTTGTCTGTTCGTTTGAGTGTTTGTGTGTGTGTGTGTGTGTGTGTGTGTGTGTGTGTGTGTGTGTTGGTTTGTTTGTTTGTTTGCAAAAATAGATAGAAGTAAAATTTCAGAGAAGATATAAAACTATTTACTTACTAAAAATGATTAGCAAAATAGTCCACTAGATAAACCAGTCAACTGTCATCATTAGATGAACATCACCTAAGGCTTTTTTTTTTAAGAGCCAAAATCAAGCTCCACGCTTCAGATCTAAAGAAATCTACAGATTTCTCAACTTCATGTCTCTGAGGGAATGTGTTGCTGTCAAGAAATCCAAAGCCAAACCTCAACATCACCAAAGATTACCTGGATCAAGCAACCAACTTCTGAAATTCAACACTGGAGGTGTAGAAAAATTTCTTTAAAAAAGCAAAAGTCTGAAAAAGAATGGAAGTTTTTATAATAATACACACAAAATACTGTCAAAGATCAAATTTGACAAAGTATTTAGTTGTGGAGTCATAATTACTAGAAATTCAATTAATGAAGGGTGTTCTCTAAATAGGAATGTGTACAAAAATTTGGGAACCCTGGCCCAATTGCGTGTTTTGTTGATTTTCTAAGTGAAAATAAGTTCAAACTCCAAAGACAACACACGTGTACACATTTTAATACACAATTACTGTTAATTTACTGAATTGAATTTGGCATAATGGGAAAAAGTTATAAATGTTCATAGCATACTTATTAAACACAAATATTTAGTCTCTTTATTTCTTCCAATATAATAAACAAAATTAAGAATAGACCTTGGACTCCAATTAGCATTAAAATACATTTTTACGTTCCCTATAAGGGGTATCTTGATTTGATGCTGAGTGTTCACAGTATGCATTCATTGTACAAAGTTACATATGAAGGACCCGCATGACAGCATAACAGTTGGAAACCAAAAAAGAAAGAAGGATGGCAAGATAGAAAATGACATAACAGGTTTACATACACACGCCTAGGCAGCCATAGTAGGTTAAGAACGTCACTGACAAAACCACTTTTCAACTCTCCAGGGATTAATTACAGCAATCAATTCACTAACCAACACATCCATTAATTTAGGCCCTGTAATCCTCTGACAAAATCAAATTTACATCTTGATCTAATTTACAATAGAGATTCAGCAGAACTGAGATTCCTTTCCGACACTCTGATTGGTTTCTCCTGGTCGGCTGTTGGGCCACTGTGAGCCGAGATAACAGCATTGGAAGGAGCTTTTGTTTCAAAGCATAAATCAGTCAGTGAGCACAAAGGGGCTTAGCCATGTGCAGTGTCTGATACCACCCAGCCACTTCTACACACACTTACACGCACACACACACACACACACACACACATACCATGACCTGTCTTACTGTACACACTCCTTCTATAATATACTGCCTGTAAGAGGAGCATAAACAATGAAATCACCTAAACTTAGGAGGCAGCAATGTTTAGATAAACATAAAGGTTCCAAACACGGTTGATAGAATGAAAGAAACACTTTTGCTTTAATTTGAGTTCCATTTAGTTAAAGGGAATCGGAGGGGTATCAAAAACTGCTTTTTGAAATCCCTGTTTGTAAGTGTAAATGTTCAAGTCATAATTTACAGGATTAAAAATAAAGGTGCATGACGCAAGGAATAATTATGTTTGGACAATGCTTTAAAGAATAATTTTTATAGATGAGATAAAAAGGAAGAGGAACATTTAAATAAAAAAATTAGAAATTAGAGAACTTGTGCATATTGTAAAACCTCTAGAAAGAGCCGTTAAACCTTTAAAAGGTTCTTTAAGCTCACACTTTTCTTTTTTTACTAAGAAAAAGTGGTTCTTCTATGGCACTGTGCAAAGAACCCTTTGCGACACCTTTTATGTAGCTGAAGGTCTACTGTAACAGTGGGTTCCTCGAGGCCTGAAGGACTTGCTGTCATCCAGACAGTGTTGCGGAGAGGCTGCAGGCACGGCCGGGTCAACCGTGCGGTCTGCGGGTGAAACTCAGTTCACATTACCATACAGACAGGGGCCCTGACAATGGAGCGCCCATCTGTTCCTGTCAGCCATAACAAATCTGGTGTCAGGCTGCTCTCTCTGGAGATGAGGAGGCAGTCCTTGCTAAATGAAATCACACTGACTCCTCCTGCCAGCCAGCCGAACGCCCTCGTCCTCCACACGGCTTAGAGAGACAAACTCCACTTCCTGCTCAAACAAGCGGCGCAGTGACATCACAGCACCGCTAAAGAATGTCTGAACTACATCTACCCTGCATTATCATAAACTGACTCTGAATATATCAGCCCGGAAGATTATTGACTCATTCGACTCCATCATATCACATACAGCAGTATCAAAGCATATTTATGTTTATATATATATATATATATATTTGTGTGTGTGTGTGTGTGTCTCAATCAAGCCCCCCTTTACCAAAAAAATCATGCTTTTATTCCAGAGGGAGCTCTCAGCATGGCCTTTCTGAAATGGGTAAGAAAATGAATGAATCTGAATACTGAAAAGCCCCAGAAGTCCCGCATTTAAGCGAATGAACACGATTTCCATAACTATATTCATCTCTGCTGCTCAAATTCCAAAACGTCCATAAACATTTTCTCAAAGGTCCCGGCGTGAGATTCAACGTTGGTGAACTAAACATGAACCCTGAACTGCACTTGCCCCCTCCGGTCATTATCTTTATTAAAAGAGTGACATGATGTGAATCCCCACACAAGCTACCGCCCCCCACCCCCCACCCCCCTTTGACTTACACTGCACCCTTTTTTTCTGCAGCCATATTAAAAGAACACACACAGTTTTTTTGCCCCTTTTGTTCCTAAATTTTAAAGCTCTCAGATGAAGGTGTTGAAAAAAATAATGCTCAGTCGGGCGATAGCGATGCTATTTACGCTGATATAGCTTATAAAGCCACAATTCCATAATAGCAATGTTATTACAGTGTAATAATTCTTCAGTCAGCGATAAGCGCTAATTTGAAGCCATTCGAAAGTAGCAAGTTATAAACACTAAGTACTGAGAGATTTATAAAACGGCACCAGAACATCTTTGTATATTCAGCATTTCTGAGCACAACTGAATGTCTACAGTTGCGGTTCTTTTCTTTTTGATGTTAATAACTGAAATATACTGAGTTCAAAGTAGATTTTCCTCAAGGACATAGAAATAACAGCATATACTCGTTCAAGAATGACTTAACTACATGGACATGGGTCATCCAGTTTCTACCTAAGTATACAGAAGTCATAGTAGATTAGACCTTTTAATCAAGCCACTGATTTCTTTTAAAGAACCGTCTCTCATTTTCTATGCACTAAAATTAAAAGCTGCTTGTAAATTTCACTATATTTCAGCAGGAGCCATTTCATGAACACAGATTGTTTTGTAACAGTTAGTCATTTGACACCAGTGGAGTGAATGTCTCCGCTTTATAAACTTGCAATCTCTTCACTACCCTCCGTCACCCCAACCCACCCCCCAAAAAATACCTTGCAGCAGCAGATAAGTGATCAGTGGAGAGGGGAAGCAGACCCTCAGGTACAAGCTTGTGTTTCAGGCCCAGCTGCTATGAGAAGAACTATAGGGACGATGATCAGTCATGGCTCTGGCCTGGAGCAACAGCTAGTGCAGCCTCTCTGTAAACTGGTTTCTGCTGATAGAAACCAGTCAGCGCACCAGACTGCACACAGATAAAACACCCCGGCCTTTTGCACTCTGCTTTACATCTTCTATCACAGTGTTACTCGTTAGTACCGTCTCCATTTGCACCTTGAATCATGTTGGCCAGAAAACATGCTTTCCCTTTAATGCAAATTTAGTGCAACACAAGATCCCAATTCAAGTAATTTGGGCTACCACGATTGGTCGATTTACTATAAAATCATTGGATTTTAAACTGTCACTTTTTTATGAAAAATTTGATAGTAATGGTATGTTGGTTTTGATCAAATAGCCAGCAAAGTGAATATTGAATATTATATCTGTGATCATAATCATGTATAAAGGTTTGAAAAAAAATCCAGGTCAAATTAAATGCTTCCTGTCGAGTTTAATGTTTTGGAAAGAAATAACATAAAATGTGCCATAGATTTTTGCACAGGCCACTTTTTATTTTAAGTCCAATACATTCAATTCAGAAAATAAACAGTAAATCTGCATTTAAATATGTTCACTGTGGAGGATGTGTAGTGAGTTCACTGTAGAGGATGTGTAGTGAGTTCACTGTAGAGGATGTGTAGTGAGTTCACTGTAGAGGATGCGTTCACTTAGAAGATAAAATATGTCATTTGAACAAGGGGTGCCAGCAAACCTGCAGACACACAGCAGTATACCTCTGGAAAGTCCTGACCACACTCAAGAGAGCCTGAAAACAGGTCTTCAATGACAGCAGTTCAGATTTCTGACCACTAGAGGATGCTCTTCATTCCTTTTCGGTTGAAGCTTCACAGTCAACAGAGACAGCCACCCACTCCTCCACCCCCACTCCTCCGTCTCCATATCCCACTGGCACACAGCACAGGCGTGGGAATCCACTAGAGGGTGATCTGTTACCAAACACCTCCACCACACTGTAGTTTATCATCACTCTGCCCAATAAAACCCCAACATCCTTCAAAGATAATGCTCCCTAATGTGCTAAAGAGGATAGGTACATCTCGCATGCTTACTCTCTTATGATCTAATTAAATACACAGTTACATGTATATCAGAATGGATGGTTAAATGAAGGGGCATAACCTTTAACTTGACCTGTTTACTACTAATCCAGTTCTTATAATACTTCAGCAGCTACTAGCATGGCTACAGTGAATGGATCTTTTGCATAAACACCACTACCTGACATGTTTTTAAAACCTGCTCTAGCAGAGGTGGGCTGAAGAGCTTGCAACAGTTTAGTAAGAATATCTGAGATAATCAGCTTGCATAACAGGAAAAGTCCTTAAACAGAAGGGCAAGTGTACCAGGTCATCATGTCCCAGCACTGAGCTTCCTGTAGAACTGCAGCTGAGCTCAGCAACCTCAGAGTTCAGAGATAGAGATATGACCAATCAGAAAGTAGTGTAGATGACATCACCAGAAAATTAAAGCAATGGCACATTTTAAGCTATTTGAGAATGGTTGATAGGGTGTTGCCAGGCAGTTATTGGTATATATAGTTGAACGTGTGTTACTAAGTGGCTGTTATAATATCCCAGGTGGTTGTTAGGTGGTTGCTAGAACAATTGCTATGATGTCCCAGGTGTTCAGTTTTGGTGTTTCTACTAAAGTATGGTGGTCACTAAAGTGTCCCATGTGGTTGCTATTGTTTTGCTAAGCAGTTGCTAAGGTAACCCAGATGCTTCCTGGGGTGTTGCTATATGGTTGCTATGTTATTCCCAGTGGTTGCCAAGGTGCTGCTAAGTGATTGCAATGGTCTCCTAAATGGTTTTAAGTGTGCTTCAAGGATGTTCTTGTATCACATGTGTTGGTTGTTATGATATCCCACATGGTTTAATAGTGTGTTGCTAAGAGACATTTATCATTGTAAAAACAAACTGGCTGCACAAATGTTAGCACCCCATTCATTCAGAAATTCATAATTAAATACTAATCAGACAAAAACCATATGTCTGATTAAAAAGCTGTATACAAGCACAACCTGGTCAGACCACATTCAGAGTAAGAGTCAGGAAAAAGAAGTATAGAAATCAGATAACAATAGGGTATCGCTTTGCATTGAGCAATCACAAATTAAGAGTAAACATTATTAGGATTATTATTACTAGTAGTATAATATATATGTGTAAAAACATATTTTAGAAGTTACCCAGAAGTTTATCAAACCACATGTACAGCACTGTGCAAACTTAGGAGAACGTCATTCATTTAATTTGCAGGTAAAGCAGCCCCAAGGTACATATTACACAAAAGCCACAAGAACTATATATATTATATCAGCATTCTCACAATTTAGTATTAGTCTTAGAAGTTTGTTGCATTTTCATCTACTTGTAATACACAAAGTTCAAAACATACCCAGTGATGCTGAAGCCATTCATCTTAAAACACTAGCCGCTTCTTATGCAAATTTTCTAATCTCTTTTCTCAGTAACAGCTTCAGGATGTGAACCTGTGGTTAACAGTGACCTCTACCACAAGTACAGTGCTCTGTATATACCTTGAAACATAACGTCTTTAAACTTATTCGCCATTGACTTCCCTCTTCCTTATGCAAGTGGATTATATTATATTCCATATTCTCAGAAATAGTTGCTGAACTTTTGTACAGCAAGTGAGTAAGTTGCCACACACCTCTGTGGTCAAGTAATGTGTAACTTTTCAGCTTAATATCCAGCTTAAAATCCAAATGAATCACTGGAAGATGTTATGGAAGACACAGGAACACATTCTTACATCACACTCAAGTAAATGCTCACAACTTACATTCAGGTCCATGGTCCTCCTGATAGTCCGAGGCCACAGACAGATCATCAGAAGGGGCAGAGCGTCCCAGGCTAGAGCTGTGATTGTCGTCTGAACTGTCCTCATTTCTGAACTCAGCTAGAGGAAAAAATAAATAAATAAACAAACAACAGTAGTGAGCAGTTTTTGTCCATGAGGTGGGAACTTTTATTGATTGAACTAGATCTCGCTGTGTAGGGATCTTGTCTTTTACATCATACAGATTCTAGGAGTATGTTGTATTAGCATTCACTGCTTGTATATTTTGTAAGGTGTTCTAGAAAGGATAAGGTCTTCTGACTGAATGAATGAATATAAATGTTGGACAAAAGATCATTAGCTTTGAATATTTGAATATTAGTTTACTGAGTAAACTAATAACGGTAAAAAATATATATTTTTTTAAACTGTTTAGATCAAGAAAACCTGTTCTGCACTCCACTGTGTAACTGAGTATTGGGCAGGATGTGAAATACAGGGGGTCTCTGGGACCCTCTAATTAACCTTTTAGACCACCTAAATGTCTCACAATTATGACACTCTGTTGTCCATTAGGTTAAAATAGAGGGACAAATGCACATTCAGGAAAAGCTCATAGCTACTTCAATCACAATCAGTGAGCTTCAGTCTTTGTATTTTTAACTAACTAGAGCTGCAGCAATGGTCTGCCTCACAGTGCCACAGTAGCAAGACCCTTTATGGCCTAGAAACTGCCACTATGTCTAGGATATCTCTAGAAAACTTTACAATATGCTGTGGCAAATTTGTAGTTCTGAAAACCTGCCCAGTTTTCTAATGCCTGGTTCACACTACATGACTTTTTGAGTCGGCAGGTCTTAACGTTCAAACTTCATGACTGGTTGTGCTGTAATATCGAGTCATTCAGTTGGTTTGGCTTTCACACTACATTACTGATCGGCGACACGGGGTCACGAATTACACGATTTTCATTCTGGGGAATCGCCCACTCTTCTGGTGGCTGTCCAAAAACACGTTTTTTGTCACGAGAAAACACACGAAAACTAAACTCTCATTAGAACTAAACGCATGTGAGAACCAGCGATAATATGTAGACCAGGGCTATTTAATTAGAAATCAGTGAGGTATGGTTAGAGAAAATTTACTCAGTTTTCCATTATTTCTAACTTGTGTTGTGATTTAGTGCCATATATAGCCTAGTTACAGCATCTTATACCATCAGCAACTGAAAGACCAACACATCACACATACCATTCAGTATATTTCAGTATATTTACTGTTTAAATACTGAACTGAATTCATTATTTATAAACTTCTAATAAATAAACTCACTTCAAATAAAAACAAGGGCTACATTAAAAATAGAATGCTTTTGAAAAAAGTGCATCTTAAAGTGTTTATTTATAGAAACAGTAAATAAAACGTGCGTCTTTTTGTTAACATAGATTCACAGATTGACATGTTGGTTTTACACAGCGGTATTCTCCAAAACTAAGTGAGCACGTTTCAGTCTGTTCCTGGTTAAACAGTCAGTTTTCACTGTTGACTTTTCTGTTGTTCTCTCTGACTCGCTTTATTCTATGACTCGTTTTATTCTCCGACTGCGGCTTCTCGCTTCGTACCTCGCCTGTGTGCTCGCTGCACTCTCGATTATGCACAGATCTGATTGGCCGAGAAGCGCCTTTGGTGATCTTACAACGCACGCGATTAGTCTGTGAGTTTACTAGGCTGCAAAACCCATATACCCTAAAGACTAAAAAGCCACTCAAAATAAACAATATCGAAATTAAATCCTTCTCAATAGTTTGGACAACACATTGGACAACGTCTGGGTCCTATTAGTGACCTCTGACGCAGACCATAGATTATTTACAAAACGGATGTCAACAAACAAGCAATACAAGTTGTTACTGCGCTGATCTGCAGTGGCAAATGCAAGAAGAAAAAGGAACGAATATATAAGAAGATTGATAAAGGCACGGGGCTAGGGACTGTCTGATAAAATATTTTATCAGTGAAAACGTACCGCAGCCGCAGTGAGATTGCATGAACACTGACGCGGTTCTCTCTCTACGTGATCCCATTGGCTGTAGCTAGACGCTGCTGTTGACTCTCAGTCGGCCTACATATTAAACATAATAGATGTTCTGTCGATTTGTCCTACCTTGTCGAAACGTCCTAACGCGGCGCAGATCTGTCAATCTGTGCTACCTTGGTGGTAAATAATACTGCAAGTGCATTAAAACCACAGGTAGGTTTATTTGATAATTTTGTAAATATGGTCATAAAACAATACCTCTTGCTATTTTGTCAACGATTATGAGTGCCACGAACACTTTTGGAACACTGAAGCAGACAGTAACATTAGGCTAAATTTTAGATGAAGCTTAAAAAAACAATTAACATTAAAAAGACGTTAAAACATTATAAACAACAAGGATAAAATTATGCACGTACGCGCCAACCTTCGAAATCTTGACGTCAACGTCATGTGCGCATGCGCAATAAGCCTTGGTGGGACCGATCGATGGGTAGGATAAAATGATAGAACACCCTTTATTTGTTATTTGCCTCCGAGCCGAGGTTTTTGTCGGCGATCTACCAAAAACACAGCCGGCGACTGGAAACCAGGCTTAAATCGTGTGGTGTGAACTCTGCATAAGAGTTTGGTGGAAAGAGTGAATTCTTACCCATTTCTATGACTGAAGAAAGGAGACATGTAAGATCTTGGTTAATGTGTGGAGGAGCACATTACCAGATTGGAAAAGAGCATTTCCACAAAATGTATTAGACCAATTATTTTGTTTATGTTGAAGCTAGCATCAGTGCTAGTACGTGCTGCAAGCATTGGAGTAGTCCTGAATACCAGAGGATATTTTGCATACTGGTATTAGGTTAGACAAAAATTATAATGATTACTAAAGGAAAATTAGAAATTCCAAACTCTAACGGAATTATTTTCTACCTTAATAAAAAAAAGTACCAACTGGAAATGACAATGAAAAATCCTGTATTTATTTCAAAAAACAATTTCTAGTAACAGTAAACATCATTCAAAAGGTCTGTTGCCATCCCTATCTTTCAACAAAATCATTACTATTATAATTGACTAATGCTAAACTACACTCTGTGTGGAACATCACATAATACCTTATACATCTGTTCATGTAATGTGATTATAATCATTTAAACTGTATTTTATTCATAACATTATGTAATGTTACATTAAATTTAATATGTTACATTGTAAAGAAAGTAATTGCATTACTTTAATTCCAACTGATAAACGCCAACATAATAAAATGGCAGCAGTAAAAAAAACATTTCAATATTTCAACCAAGTGTTTACTTACATCTGTAAGGGAACTCATGTGGGTTTCTGCAAAAACAGAATTGAACAGGATTATAAAGGTATGTAATGAAGACATCTCAAAAATGAACATAATCTAATCATTATGATGCTTTTGAATTACGCAGTGCTAAATTACTCCAAATAGTCATGCTGTGTCTTAATGCTGGGTAATTACTTGTCTTGACTAATTATGTATTTGACCAAAGGTATATGCAACAAGAAGGGTATGATAATGATTCATATTTTAATTATTCATGTTAACTTGAATCCATTTTCCCCCTTTTAGCATAATAAGTAGTGCCATATTCTATCACTCTTTGAACTTAAACTCAGTCAGTAAGCTAAGTCTTTCATTGGTTTGTACCTGTAAGTGCTCGCCTGGTGCAGATTGTTGAGTAGGCTGCTAAATTCTACAGTGGAAACAATTAAAACGCTTCCGCTGCTGTATGAAACCCCCAAGTTCAGCACCACATGCCACAAAGCCACAACAGCAAGCACAACTGGTGCAGCAAGGTGCACTTATCATTTTGCAAGAAGAACAAGAACAAAGCAAGAAACTAAACCAAGCAAGGAGCTTCCTGTGTTATTGTTCAACATGGTTCATTTATATTGTAAACGAGAACATTGTCTTTTCTCAAAAGCTGGAATTAGCTTGCTGATTTCAGATACTTGGTTCAATTAAGTTGTTTCTTGGAATTTAAATTTAGAGATTCATCTGACCATGAATATATAAGAGAGTGGGCATGCGGCCTGAATGCCTTCCAAACTCTTACTTGTTGTGGACAACTCGAAAGTTGTTCAGTAGAATTTCCCTTGTTTCGCGAGCATGCTCACTGAGGTTCTCATCCTGTAGAATGTTTGAGACAAACAGCTCACAATCTGAAAAACAATCATTCACCCACACACACACACACACATTTAATCATACATCCAATCATCTAAGTAAGCAAAACTGAACATAATTGACTAAATTAGAGAATAGAAGCATGCAGGAATGGAAAAGTCCTGGGTTGTGATGTTTTCTATGTACAAATGTTTTCTCTTCTCTTAAAAACATGCAAAACTCTCCAAAAGAACAAGCGGCAAATGCCGGTTCATGCAAATGTTATAAATGTCAGTGCGTAATGTGACAGTGGCTTCCTTTGTGCTTAGATGAATGAAGATGTAAATCTACAGGTGGCATTCCTCATGGAAAAGCAGGTAGTACAAAATGTTTCCATCTGATCAGATCTCAACAGCAATTCCAGTGTAGTTTGATGTGCTCTTTGCAAAGCTATGATAATTATGGTAAGAAAGGTTTAAAGCTTTAGGGAGATTTTGTTAATTAAACTTTAAATTAATGCCTCCTAAAAATTCATTGGTCTGAGAAGAACATTTTTTCAAAAAAACTCTACATAATGTAAAAGTTTATATACCACTGTTTTCCTTGGAACTGTTCATTAAAGTCAAAAAATGCTTAGAAGAACATTCTTTTAAAACATTCTCTGACAGTCAAGTTGCACAATGAAGATGGATATTAAAAGAGAGTTCAACTGTATTCTTCTATAGATTTGCCAAATTCTGCCATTAAGATGTAAACATAAAGTCATGCAGCATTGTTTGATGTAAAATCAAATCATTTCTTGAGAAACTTACCAAGTCAGAACTGCTCACAATAGTGGTAATAGGAACCAAACATCTAAAGGTTTTGTAAAGTCTTTAAAAGCTAAATCACAAATCGCTATTATCTGAAATGGTGATGCCCTAGCTTTTACAATAATTTTGAGATAAAATTTTATCTAAAAATATATTTATTCCTAGTCTGGGGTCTCACATGCAGGGAGTTTAAAGGTAATACTTAGGGATAATATAATAAAATAATATGTTTTTTTAAACCTACCACAATTATATCATAATCAATATTATATGTTAAAGCTCTGAAGGTGTGCAGGTTCAGTCGTGATTTTGGACATAAAATAAAATAGCTATATTAGCTTTGTAGACACCTTAATCTCTGGTTTCATTTACCACCACTGGAGTCAAGCTGTTGTAACTCTAACACACATGACTTGGTTTACCTACATTGCTGAATTGCACAGTTGTTAAATTTTGATTAGCAATTGGTGAGTTTCTCCGAATTGAAAAATCAGTGGAATTTCTTTTTTAAGTATTAATATTAGAATCAGAACAGCAGATGATAGGTTAGGCAGACATTCACTGTTTCTACACTGCTCAACAAATAAAGTTAATTCATGTTTTCCAGTGATTCACCAAACGTCCCTAATAATTGAGGTCCAAATCATAGTCACTGCTGAACCACTCCTTACAGAATAGTGAAATACACTATTTCCTTTAGGAGCTGACAAAAGTGAATTCACAAGACGCTTTCACAGTGACTTATAACAGTACCTTCTAGAAGTCTTATGATGTCCGCAGAAATTGTCCCCATTAGTCCTCTGAAGACTCCACTCGAAACTAGTCTGTCTTTACATGAAATCTAGAGCGTTAAGACTTCTGAACGTGATCGTGGCTTCCACAGCGTGACTCTCTCGTACTAACGTGGCTCACTAATTCTCAGAGTGAAGTGATAGCAGACATCCACTCTCTCGTCTACAGAGCCTAAGAGGAAGAGCACAGCATTTTATCGGTGTTGTGAAACTGAAACTAGTTTGGTTAAACAAATGTGGGATTCTGTTGAACAAGAGTGGGGCCTAGTGTTAAAAAAGAGTCATGCACAGGTGAATTTAATTTAAAATTTAATTTATTATGTGTTTTTGTTGTTGTTATTGTTTGTTTGTTTGTTTTTTGCAGGGCTTTTAAAATGAAATTTAGCCAAATATCTTCAGAATATAACTGTTAAGATATAAACACAATCATTCAGAGTGGTTTCATATAAAAGGCTGTGTTCTAGAGAAATGTCAGAATTGTTTACAGTAGTGGTGATGGGAACCGGGTGTCTGAAGTGTTTAATAGCTCTTATAGCTGCCTACCAGATAGTATTTGTGAACACAGTTGAGCTAATATATGCTTTAGGAATGGTTTCACAAAAGTTTTGAGAAGCTTTTAATTTAAACCATATCTATGAATTCATTCACTGGTAAGGTATGTACAGGACAAAATATAAAAAAAAATAATATTTATTTATTTGTTTTTTTGTTTATTTATTTAAGTATTTATTGAGATTTAATACTATGTAACTATAATTACATATTGTTACCATATCTAAAGAGAAACACCATGTCCAAAATGAAAACCTTACAGTAGAAGGGCTTTTTTTTTAAAGAGATTTCATGTGAAGCAATGAAAGCAATGGAGCATTGCTGTTTTTCTAGTCATCACACAATTTTTTAGGCAACATAATGGGCAGCTATTGAGCATTGATCTTCTTTCATCATGCCTGTAAAGATATCTCATGCAGTAAGCTTTTCTACAATAAACCACTGTGAAAGTAATGCTGAAACCTTGAGTCAGTGGAAATTGACTCCTTTTCTAACAGTAAAGTGTAAAGCTTTCTATAAATTAATCAAAATAAGAAGTTTTTTTGTGTCTGGCATGTACTGTTTCATAAGTAGATTGTTTTTTATAGAAAATGTAGCCTACATTTCTTAGAAAGACTTGTATTGTTTCAGAGAAGAATAAGCATCAGAATGACAATGTCAGATTAACCTAAAATGTTAAAATTGTAATGTTTCATTATGTAGATAAGCTCTTTTATTAGGTGTCTCTCTTCTCATACTGGTGTGTACATTAAATTGGTGGATTTATTGCATATATTTTGGGAACTATGGTATAGACATTTTATGTCCTGTGCTCATGAATCGTGATGCGTGAATTTATCAAACCACCTAAACACTGATGCAAACAGGTTTACTACAGACAATTGAACAGACAGAGTCAACATTTAAAATCCCGACACCTCTTGTATAAGTCATAAATACATTATCTTCATGATCACACTGTGAAGCATTTTATTGCACAGAACAGCAGTTAGATAACAGTGGCAGTCCAGGTTTCCTTATCAGTAACAATTTTAGACAGGTACCTGGTGAGATACAGGGTGGTAATAGGAGAAAAACAAATCTGCATTGAGTAGAGGGGGTAGCATTCCAAGAAGAGGACATGACCGTTTGACCTCTTCCTCTCTGTCCCTGTAGCTACAGCCCCTGTTGAAGGTAAAAGAGAGGAATGAGCAAGGCCTCCCAGCCCTCCATGAGCACTGCCTCCTGCCTGCTGGGCATAGTCATATGAAAGGAAGAAGCCTTTGTAATCCGCCCAGGATTACACCGCCCAACAATACACAGCTGAAAGGGCGACAAAGACCCAGTATCAAACGCGGTCTCGGGCTGATGAGAGGAACCTGCTATGATCTCCCACCACCAACACTGCCATCAGCACCTCTCATCTCCCCAAGAGAGCTCTTTTGCCATTCGCTGGCTCTTTTCTTCTCCTTGCTTATCTGGAGACGCAGGCTTTTTCATCTTGGCATTCCTTTTCATTTGCGTTTCACTTGGGGGAGGGGCACCGCTCTCTCATCTGAGTAAATCACCCTCCTCCACAAAACATCACACTGTAAGACACTTTGGCCGTGCACCCCTCTGGAGAGCAGGGGTCAGTTTGGAGGCACTGGAAGACTTCCAGAGTTTAAGGTTAGCCTCTTTTCTGTGATCAGACTCAGTTACTATCAATAATTTAATTTTCAGTTTTCGCTAAATCAAAGAAAAGAGTAAAGGAACAGATACATATCACACCAGTAAATGCATTCAACGCCCTGGGCTCATTCCTGCTACTGGTTTGACCTTTTGAACCTCGCTCTGCTGTTTGCTGCTAATTAACCTCCTCCTCTCCCACACTTGAAGATGAATCTACAGGCAACAGAAAGAAGATGTTTGAGGTGGCGCTTAAGAGGCTCTGTGGTAAATATTTCCTGAAGGGGATTTTGTCCGTGGGATTTCCAAGGTATCAGAACAAGCTATCACCCAAACCTCAAACAAGAGGAGCTGATGAGAAGAATAGGGCTCCAGCAGAAAGCTGACGTACAGGACAAAGGCCAATGAGAGGCTGCTATATCTTAGCAACTAGTGGTGTGTTGTGGCACGAGTGCTTTCAGTGATAGTTCAATATGTAAGGCTTAGTGTAAATTTCCCAAATCACAGAAAATCTATCGCTGCTTATCTCCATAACTGTAACTTTACAGAACAAGATAAAAACAACTTTAATGTAAGTCATCGTAACCAGAAGGTGATTCTGGGTCATTTATTTTAGTCCAGTCATTGTTAAATTTATGCTCAATAAAAAGTGTAGCAAGTGTTTTAGAATAAGGTTAAAAAAATGAAAAAATAACAAAAAATGGAGATGGTTTTATTCCTACAGCAGTAATATGTACGTATGTAAAATTATAATTTCTCACCAGACTGTACATTCTATGTATGAAATATATTGATTTTGTGTTGTGACAAAAAACAATGCAGTTACATATACTTTTAAACAACTGTGGCATGCGTGAATAGCAGTTACATACAGAGATCACCTTTAAAAGGTCAGATTAAGTGTATTATTTACAAATTCTTCCAAAAATCCTGTGCAATGTTTGGCTTTATTCTTTTAGCCGGATAAAAGAAAGGGTATCTGTCTGAGCAAACATTTAGCTTTCACTGCTAAGTAGAAGAGACTGGGAAGGCAGCCAGTGAGACAGGAAATCTGTCACTGATAAAATGATCTGTCACCTTTTGTTTGTTTCCCTTTACTTCACACCACTGATGCCTTTAAACCAAGCTACTAAGAGAGCATTGGTTGTTCTATACCAATCACCAAACATTCTTCCACAGCCCTACATGTTCCATTAAAGTACACTACCAGTCAAAAGTATTAGTACACCACCAGCTAAACATTTCAGAACTATTCTAAAACGTTTGACTGGTAATGTTCTAAAACGTTTGGCTGGTAGTGTACTAAAACCTTTAATTGGTAGTGTATCTAAAACGTTTGATTGGTAGTGTATCTAAAACGTTTGACTGGTAGTGTATCTAAAACGTTTGATTGGTAGTGATCTAAAACGTTTGACTGGTAGTGTTTCTAAAACGTTTGGCTGGTAGTGATCTAAAACGTTTGACTGGTAGTGTATCTAAAACGTTTGACTGGTAGTGTATCTAAAACGTTTGACTGGTAGTGATCTAAAACGTATGACTGGTAGTGATCTAAAACGTTTGACTGGTAGTGTATCTAAAACGTTTGACTGGTAGTGATCTAAAACGTTTGACTGGTAGTGATCTAAAACGTTTGACTGGTAGTGATCTAAAATGTATGACAGGTAGTGTACTAAAACATTTAACTGGTAGAGTAAATTTCATTTAGTACATATATATAATATCCAGAGCACATCAAGTCAATGTTCTTATCAAACACTAGTAAGACAAAAACGTTGAGTACTAGGACATTTTCCTCACAATTATAGAAGAGTGTAAAGCCAACAATTAACATTAGAACTGTGTGCAAAACTGAAGGCAGCTGCCTCAAAGCCTTGCTTTCTGTGTTGTCTCATATGTCAGCATCTTAGAAAGCAGTGATTTTGATGAAGGTATCTGCACCTAAAATACATTCAAGACACACTTTGAAAGTTGCAATATATAGGTTTATGCAGTTTACCACAGCTGTAAGTGTTTAACGGTGCTAGCATTATCCATTATTTAAACCAGACAAAACTATTTTAGAACAGCGGTGACATTGCAGTTTCTATAACCAAACTGTGATATTTTATATAAATTAAATATTGGGCTTACAGAAAGCATGCTAAAAACACCAGTGATTCAATGACTTTATTGGCTAGGTCATCAGAGTATTACTGGCTAACCTTGAATGTTAGCTTAGCGTAAACCATGCTAATGCAAAATGACAAAATAAAAGAAGTAACAGTGATGCAGTAGTTTTTAAGCTATGGTTAGTTTTGTGAGGGTAGTTTTAATGAACACAGATTTGAACAGTCACAGTACAAGTAATACACAAACCAATACTGTGACTTAGTGTGGGAAGCTTGTTTTGTGTAAAAAATTGCAGATAATCTATTATAGAAAGAAGAGTCTGCATTGTTCCACTCAGTCCTGATGACTTTGAACAGTTAAAAAACATTGCAAAGTTTGTTCGTGTTTAATTTGAGACAAACAGTTCTCTAGAGGGTTCAAATCTAGACCAGCCAAAACAATCATTAAAAAATGCTGTTCTTTGGGTACTTTGTATTTGACAATGGCTTTAAATGGCTTTTAAAAAGCTACTTTGGCCTTTTATAAACAAAAACATATCTTTTTTTAAAACAATTTCATCAAATGTCGAAATTAAAACTAATCTGTGTCTACTTGGCCTACGCATTATTCTTTGCGGTGGGTCCATGTGCTCTGGGCTTGTGCACTTCTCACTGTCTATTCTCTGCATCTTGTGCTATTTTGTAAGCAATTGAAATCATTTACTTGTTCATCTCAGTTACCTATCAAGGTAATGGATGGAAGGCGTACCGCAGGGATATGGGTACGAGATCGGGAGGGGGATGGTTGTGCAGTTCTCCGAGAAAGAGCACTATGCAGAGTGGAGGAGGAAACCTCCCTGCTTTGCCTATTTCCAGCAAGGGGTGGAGGCTATTTGCATGAGGCCTCTTGCCTTACTCTTAGTAGAGCGTCTGTGAAAAGCAAGGAGACATACAAAGTGCCCCTCTGACCCCCTTGTTTAAAGCCAATGAATAGTGTATACAGTTCTCTTTTTATCCCTTTGAGCTCAGGTACCCCTGTGGAGTGACATGCTTCAGAAGGACTTGAACAAGACTCAGGAAGTCAAGCCAGGCAAGCATTTGATTTGTAAAAGCCCTTGTGACAACCGTACCCAGCATGAAAGAAAGAAAGAGAGAAGACATGCACATGGAAGCTCTCCGAACAGACTCAACATTGCAGATGCTGCACCTGTCAGTATGTAGCTCGCACAACCCATACATCATACTTACACTTCTTCTGCAGTGGCCTCTCTAGCTTGACTCTTGACCCTCCCTGGTGTCTTGCCGAGCTGGAAAGTGGGTTGTCTGTGCTGGTGATGAATGATGGCTCACTGGCACAGAGGACACCAAAGTTTGCTGCTTTACTCACCTGGTGAGGTCACGTAGCAGAGGAAGGACAGCAAAGATTGTAGGCACTGAGACCACTCAGAGAGACCACTCTTACAGCGGCTGCTTGGGGTGATGTAGCCAAAAAAGAAGCTGCTCAGTGCCATCTCTGGCTCTTTGACATGTATGATTTAGTAGCAGCAGCCACAGAATCTATCTAAAGAGCCTATTTGCTAAGAACTTCTCGATTATTCTTCACTACTGTTCCTCACCAACACACTTTTTTGGGGTTTTAACCTTGTCTCTATTCCCCACTGTCCTCCTCTCTCCTCCTTTCACCCTACTTACAGCTGCGTGAGGTTTCCCTGCATGCTGACAGGCTGGTGAAAAACATCCTCTTCCTGCAGGCAAGTTGAACATCTGTCTCCATAGGGCTGTGGTTCCAGCTCTGACGCCTGCAGATGGGGACCCAGTGGGAGCCCAGAGCTAAGCCATCCAAAAGGGCAGGGAAAACATACTAATGACCACATTCGCTGCAAAAATACTGCAATTATAAGCTTTAGAGCCGCTGTTAAAGTGAAACACGTACACCGTTACCTGCATTTGTACCAATTGTAGCTGACCAGCAGATGCACCTACATCAATGTAATTTCCCCCATTATGCTAAATACAGGATAAGTGCAGCTGAAGCAATGATTTTTTATATGAGCTCAGATTACAGCTGGTCTCTTGAATAATAGCAAAAGAAAACATTATTATTTTGCCACTAGTATTAAGATCTTACATTAGCTGACAGGAAAAGCAGTAGTATGCCACAAAAATTGTGTCTTTATTTCTACTGTTGTTCGGTATAAGATTGTTGTATGAATATTGTATGATAATTTTACCTATTCCTAGATATTCTACTTTATATTTCATATTATTCCATTTACAGATCATTGTTACAAGCATTCTTTCTTTAATTAAGTAAATTAACACTCTCTACATAATTTCTTAAAACAAGTAAAATAACCTGCCAGTAAAATAAGACACTTTCATAAGAGTTTATTTAAAGCTAGAATGTCCAGAAATAAGTAAATAGTAGGTTGGAAATAGTAAATAGATTAATTACATTTAATATGATTTTCCTTGCTAAGATGTGGCTTTTTGCACTGAAGATGACCCCTAATTTTCAAATTGCAAGAGCACCAATTTGAATTCAGTTTTAAGAAAATAATTTGAACCTATCATCATGGAACTTGTTAACTAATGAGTTAGATCAATAAGAAGTAACCAAACCTTCACGTTGTTTACATATGACAACAGAAACCGAAGTAACGTGAGAAATCGTTCAGCCTTCATGCCTCAGTCCATATAAGTGGTCTTCTTGACCAAAAAGGCAGGGACCATGATTTATGTTGCGATCGAATAATTGCTTTTTAAACCTCGGCCCTAGACGAGTAAACACATTTTAATTAAATAGTCAAAAAAATATGAAAAAACAGAGGTTTCCAAAACAGAGTTTACCAAATGATTAGAAGAAACAGAGATAATGGGACTACTAACAACTACTAAAAACCAGTACTTAAAGCTCTTTCCATTCATCGTTCTGCTGTAAAAACACAGCAAAACAGTATGAGTCTGAAAGGAAGTGTAGTTGCCAAGAAGAAGCCAGAGACAAAAACAAATGCTGAACAAAGAAGGTTTATTGGACTTATGAGTCTCAGTTTGTATTTGGGATTACTTGAATTGAGAGAAACAGAAAATGTAAAAGAAGACTAAAATTCATGGGCCTTACAACCTTTTTAAAACTGAAAACTCAACACTCAAAATGACTGGAAGCTACAAAAAGGCTCTAAACACTCTAAACACTGGAATTGTAATGCTGAATTTTCTACCAATTCAGAAACCACTGCATTTCTCATTTTCATTTGCAACTGAAATGGTCATATATATATATATATATATATATATATATATATATATATATATATATATATATATATATATATATATATATATATTACAATGTAATTATTGAGGTTTCTGTGTAATTTCCAGGGTTTTTTTCCCAGATGTTGAAAATTTAATAGATTTTCGTATTGACCATTCCAGGTGCTAATGAAATAAATCAGCAGTGGTTTCTGAATTGGTTGAAAATTCAGCATTACAATTCTTGTTGTACGTAGCCTTTCTCTAAACACTCTCTAATTTAAATAATAAAGGGTGTACACTCATTTTTAGTTTACATTTCTATTGGCCAAACTGTCAATCTGAGAAGAATTAAAATATGATATCTATAGAAATGTCCTATATTTAACTGACACTAATGTTGTTGGTTGATAAAGCCATCCCTGACCTTTGGTCAGGCACCCTTCTCCTCTCCTGCTGGACAGGCTCATGGCTTTAGTGAATTAATTTGGGCCTGAACTCTGGATGAACCTGGTCAGTGGAGAGGGTGCTGACAGTGCAGTGTTGCTGGGGCAAGAACTGTGCAAACCCAACACCCTAAGTAAATATTGGAGCAGTCCATCAGATGATCAGGGGAATGAAACAGGGTTGTCAGGTCCCTGCAAACTTTCAGGTGGAGGGGAAGCTGGCCAAGAGACCATTCAAGATCTAGTGATTTTTAGATTTTTAAATGTAAATTGATTGAGATAATTTACTAAGCTGCCATTTTATTTCTGTTGAACACAAATTAAAGAATGCAATGCAACGGTGATTGGCATCATGTGGCATGGGCATAAAGGTGCTGATTTTCTTTTGGTAACTACCCATTAAATATTTATTAAAAATTTGGAAACTGCTGTGTCATACATTATTGTAAAATAGGTTTGACCAACGCAGGATTATTTTAATGCAGAGGGATTTAGAGTGGTTTGATATAAAATTATCAGTTAGAAAAACTTTCTAAGTCAAAAAAAATTTATTGGTGGTGTTCACAGCAACCACACATTTAAGGGGTTTATCGTCTCTAAAAGCTAGTTCACAGAAAGTTATTAACTAAAATGGTGATGATTACACTGACTGTGATTTATTTTACAATAGTTTGTACCTAAAACATACATTTTAGCTGGAGTGTTACATGCAGAGCGTCCTAGAACAAACTAATACTTACTAAAAAATATATTTATTATATATATTACATATATATATTTGCCTTTATGTACAAAACAGTCCATATAAAGACTCAGAAGTTGCCATGTCCAGTGGACATTTGGTCTAATATATTAAATGGTTAACTCTGTTGTTGATCACAACCCCTGGTTGCTACCACTGTAAAGAAATATGTGTTTGGCTTCTCTGAACAGATAAGTGTTTGTAAAATCGTGAAAATAATTTGAGCCCCCAACACAGTTCACTAACAAGTGAGCAGAAGTGCATGAATTGTCGGTGCTATGGCAGTGGGCAGGCAGGAGTGTTTACATGTTTAGAAAGCCTGGAGGCACTGTGAGGTGAAAAGGTCATAGGAAGCCACCCGGTGTGTACTGCAACATTCCTCTTGTCAAACTACACATGCTGGGGTATCACTGATTCAAATGAACCCTATTGTATTGTAATGCCCCTTAACAAAGCACGTGATCTTACGAATATCAGACAGGGGCATTGAAATAAAAGAGATAGCAGACTAATTTCAGAAAAATAAAGCAACTTTTATTCAATTATTATTATTATTATTTCACATGACAGATGAGTTCTGTGCACATTTGGACATAACCCTTTTTCTCCGAAATACATTTCTAGTGCAAATTTCAAAAACTGCCCCTTAGTGACTGAGGGCAGTTACATAGCCTGAATTAAATGTATGACATGATATTAGAATAAAAGGAAACATTAAGCAGCGACATGCTTGACCATAACACAACGAATGTATTCAAATAGATTGGATTACAGAGACCGGCAAAACTAGGAGATGTTTCACGTTTGGTCCATGAGTGAGCAATAATTTACGTAAATCTCCACAGAAATAAATGTGTAATTGGGAAGTTCGTTTGGCGTGAAAACACATTGAGAGTCTTTAGGCATAAACCACGTCACCGTGGTCAGTTAGGGGCCGCAGTGTCCGAGCTTGGCGAGGCAGCTGGAGATGAGGTGCTGGAGGCGTTTGGACTCTGGCCAGCGGCCGAGATGACCGGGACGGTTCCCTCCTTTTCGCGTTTCTTCTGTTTCATTCTGCGGTTCTGAAACCAGATTTTAACCTGCGTTTCGTTCAGTTCGAGGGTGGCGGCCACTTCTACTCTCCGCGCCCGTGTGAGATACTTGTTGAAGTGGAATTCCTTTTCTAGCTCGGTGAGCTGCTTGGTGGTGAAGTTGGTGCGAATCATGTTCTGTTGGCCGTGGACTCCATATTCAGCGACCTTGACTGTAAAAGAAAGAAAGAGGGTAGACTATTAAAGCAGGGTTATAAAAGAGGAGATGATGCAAACCAGCAACAAACACGAGCAATCAGGCCTTCATGAGGCGAGATCTTTAGAACATACCTGTTTTGGGCGGATTCCTCTTAACTTTCATCCAGTCGAAAGTTGGAGTTTGGTTGGGGCTCTTCTTGGGTTCGATGTCGGTGGGGATCAGGCTGGTGTATTTGCTGTACGCCCCATAACCGTGCTGCTCTCTCTCTCCGTAGGGGTATGAGGCATATTGACTCATTGGGAGCGCTGCTGGCCTGCAGTTAGCTTCGCTTGGTGCTCCGCTGCTGGGTCCCATGTTGACAACAGGGAAGCCAGGGGACTGCAGGTACATGGGATCTTCTCCTTGACCGAGCATGCTCTGATGACCGTAGTCCAAGTGAGCGCGGCTCTGCTTGCCATAGCTGGCCTGCCCCGTTGTAACAAGATCCAAATTAATGTGGTAGGGCTGGGACGGCTGGTGCGAGTAACCCATGCCTTGGGTTTCGTGCAGCGCTGGTGTGAGCGGGCTCCCTCCAACAGGCCGCCCGTCAGCTATGCAACTGTTGGCGCCCTGCATGTACTCTTGATCCAAGGAGAAGCATCCAACTTTTGCATTTAACGGGTTAGTTCCGCGGTTGTAAACCGTGTAATCTAAGTAGGAATTCATTCTGTTTGATTGTCCGGTAGTAGTTAATTCAAACTGGGTCAATATACGCCCCAGTGCTGCCCCAGTGCCCTTACAACCTCGGAGCAGTATGTCAAACCTCAAAAAGTTCCATCCGGCTACATATCAACCAAGTGACAGGTCATGTGACCAAGAGTGCGCCAATTGGGTGCGACCTACAGCAGCAACTTGGGCGTAGCGAGTGTCCATCAAAGGACTCGTATTTACATGACAAACACTTCAATGGGCATCCACTCCATCAGTCAGATAAACGCACACGTTAACAGGGCACGCCTGAAGAGAAGAGCTCTTATCGCAGCAATAAGGACAGTTTTACTGTTTTACGACGCTTTCATTGGGTGATCTGGCTTTTCTAGAAGTGAACAGTGTGCACACTTCGTTTTTAAATCACAGTAAAAAATGTTCTTTCTGGTCCAACCTAAAAACATGAATTAATGTTGTAACAAGCAACTGATCTAGTTTTAGTCGATTCAAAAACCTTCTGAAAGAAACTGTTGTAGGTTGAATAGAACTAGTTCAATTTCTTGTTACCACATGAATTAATGTTTGTCCCAACGACGCATTTTTATACAGTGTATACGATATAAACGATTTGGCAAGAATTGCGATTTTCCAGATCGATGTTAGGGCCGAGGTTTAAAAAGCAATTATTCGATCGCAACATAAATCATGGTCCCTGCCTTTTTGGTCAAGAAGACCACTTATATGGACTGAGGCATGAAGGCTGAACGATTTCTCACGTTACTTCGGTTTCTGTTGTCATATGTAAACAACGTGAAGGTTTGGTTACTTCTTATTGATCTAACTCATTAGTTAACAAGTTCCATGATGATAGGTTCAAATTATTTTCTTAAAACTGAATTCAAATTGGTGCTCTTGCAATTTGAAAATGTCCATATTTTAATTTCTGTTTTGAAACAATTAGCGTTTCAGCTCTACAGCACTGTAAACCTAAATTAGTTGACCTAACAATACATGACAAACTATTGTGTCTAAAAAAACATAACAGGTTCAAGCCCAAATAACTTTATATGAGACATAAGTACTTACATTTTCAGAAGTGCACGCTCCTGCAGCTAGTTAGGTTAACTCAAACAGTCCAGCTGTTTTAAACTGTGTCAGTAGCGATAATCATACTGTAAAGAAGGCTTAGACACGACTGGAACCCATTTCTAAGCCTTATGCACGATTGTGAGAAAATCTACTCTTATAAGCGAGAAAGATTTATAAATTAATAAACAGACGTGTCCCTTGACTAAGGATTGCACAGCAAAAGTATGTTACCAGAAGTCATTTTAACAAATTCGTTATAAATAAATTATGACGTTTGACAGTGTATATAAGCACGAGCTTAACGAAGGATCAACACCGGCCAGCTCGGCACAGTGACTCAAAAGTGGCTTGTTTTCTCGGTCCGAATCCCTCCTGCAGCTGATTCAGAAGGAAAACAGCACGGCCACAGACTCCACTGAAAACAGGGATGCATTGAATGTACTGGATTCACGTTCGCATCATTTCCACATGAATAAAATATTGCACATCAACACTGTTATTACCAAAAGTAAGCAAACTGAAAGAGAACTCTGCTGATCCCAGATATATATGTGTGTATTTATTTATATGGAAATGATGTGCAGTGTGAGTTTGTATACTGTTTATGCAAATATGCTCAATGCAACTCAGTTACTCCCTTTTAAGCAGGTACACATCTAAAACGAGTTAGCGCTCTTTGTTTACAGGGAAGCGCAGAGAAAGCCCGCTGGCCGATCATCAATCAGCCAAGTGACAGCGAGATGATTTTGAGTGACACAACGCTGGAAGATTTTCAGAAAGCTGCTGCAATCTGTTCTCCTCTGAGAGAAAACGAGGAAAACACTCATCTGTTTCAGAAAGACAGAAAAGAAACATTCGATTCAATAATTAAGAGAGGCTGGAGAATGAATTAAATGCAATTGATTTAAAGTATCGTTTTGAATTATTATCCATCTCAGACAGCGCGCATTAAGCCAAGCTTAGGATGAGTCGTAGTTAAGTGTGTGTCTGTGTGTGTTAGGGACGGGGGGGGGGGTGGATTAATTGATTTAAAATTTATACATAAGTTCTGCTGGCACACTCCAGAATGCTGACACATTTAAATAGATGTTCTCTCTTTTTTTTAGAATGTTTTTTAATAGTTCTCCGTGTTTACACTGTTGTTCACTGTTCACTAGGGTGACTAGAGGACCATGATTTGCGATTTAGACCACTTTGGTGCTGATCGACTCTATTATGAGACATAACATTTGAAAAATGACTAAATCTGCGCACAGGGGGGCGCGCAGGAGGTCATAAAAGCCCCTTGGTTGCCCTCCACATAACTGGAGCAGCCATGCTCTTTGAAGACAATAGCATCACCATCATTTAGAAACGGAGAGCGCGGATCATTCGTAGCTCTATTTTTCTGCGCGTGGCACGGAGAATCCACGTGGTTTCGGGAAGCCTGACTGTTACAGTATACGTGGCTTTGAGAAGTCAGGGGCGTATCATTAACGCTCGTTGGCAGGGAGCTGGGTGGGCTTGCGCTGGGAGATGTGGACTTTCTTTTCAGCGCGTTGTCTTTTTTATGTTTCATCCTTCGGTTCTGGAACCAGATCTTGATCTGTCTCTCACTGAGGTTGAGCAGGCGGGCCAACTCGAGGCGGCGCGGCCTGCACAAGTAGCGACTGAAGAGAAACTCCTTCTCCAGCTCCACCAACTGGGCGCTCGTGTACGCAGTGCGGGTCCTTTTAGAGCCACCTGCTGCAAGAGAACAGAAAAAAACTTGTTACTGCTAGAACAAACCAATAATCAAACAAACTAACACACAAATGAGCTATCGAATCGAACTATTGTATGTCCCTTTGTATAGTAGACTATATCCTCAGCGTGGACTCTCAGAAGTAAAGCCCCCACATGCTTCTTATGTTAGTTCTATGATTTATTTTTTGTTGTACAGAACCTTTACACTGTGTCTTTCTCATCAAAGCGGTCTTTAAAAACAGCAATTGAAGCGTTCTTAAAACTTACTCCTTTATGTCATTCAAATTAGTTTTATTTTGTGCAATCTGACAGCGTAGTAATAATTTGTGATTATTACTACTATGTAATTTTGATTGTTCACTTAATGCGTGGTGACTTTACCCACCATGAACAGACGCATCGTGGAAGCTGTGACTTTTCTGTTTGAAACCTCTCTTAGACTCTGTCATCCAGGGGAAGAAGACCTGCTTGCCCTCAGCAGTGAAGTTGTGTTTTAAAGCAGTGTTGATGTCGCCGCTGTGCAGAGAGGAGCTGTTTGGTGCTGGTGCGGGGAAACGGAGGGGTGACGCTGTAAAACTGTGGTGAGATGCACCGGGAAAGCTGAGCTGGACACACGGCTCATTGGTCATCTTTAGGTGGAAGTCGCTTCCGAGGTACAGAGACGAGTACACGTTCCGGTGGTTCTCCCGGGGCGCCGTGGATGAAGGCGCTAGTGTCGCGTCACTGTGTCCAAAACGCTGGCATCTCGCGTCACGTGACAGTTTCCTTCCAGAGGCCTCTTGGCAGGCGACCTAAAAGGTCAGAGTAGTGCAGTATGAACGAGGAGATATAAATCCATCCGCACAGCTGAACGAGCTCAGGGACGTGCCTTTCTAGCAAAAGAGATATTTACACTGGAGAGAGAAAAACACATGTACTGGATTTTTTTTGCGCGTATCAGTTCTAATAAATATATATTACATGTGCAACTCTTTCTCTCAGTTCAGGCAGTTTTGGCAGCGACTGTGTTTATGTAATATGTTTTATTAATGAGGAAATGATGTACATATTTGAATCAAAAACGTTCAATGCTAGATTTTTTTTATTGATTTTGCAATTATGAACAATATTAAGGCTCGGCGTTGTGCGGTGATAATGACAGATATGACTAGCATTCTCTCTGAATTGATGAAATTGGCTTTTCTCGCGCAGGCCAAGCCAAGTTTGAATATCAGCTTTTTACAAACGCTGGGATTATAACGTGCAGCACAGAAGAATGTGCCACACACGCCAAGAGTACATTTATTGTAAATGTCAGGAACGTTTAAACGAAAGTGTACTGTATTACAGCTTTACAGCTTTACTTTATTTTCAACAGAAAGAGTCGCCTATTAATCAAAAACGGTTTGGCAGGAAACGATAATGTCTTGTTTTTAAAGACGTTTCAAGATTTTGAAATAGCTTATATGACCGTTTTCGAGCCACTCGTGTATTCCACATAGATAGATAGATAGATAGATAGATAGATAGATAGATAGATAGATAGATAGATAGATAGATAGGTTGCATTTTTTAAGATGAATCAAAACATATCATAAAATAAAATAATAAAAATAAATCAAAGAACAAAAGGAAAAAGGGAAAAAAATACAAAATAATAATACATCTGATCTTTTTTATTTTAATATGCTTAATAAGCACTGCTTTTCCAGCGAATAAATTCATCAGCCAAAAAACTCACCTTCTCCTGCATGTCATTGCCCTTAAATTAACGTTTAACAAATAATGTTTTCAAATACGTTTGTGGCCTTAAATCCTATAGTCTTATTCGGGAATACATTCAGTACTGCTGATAGACGCAGTACAGGAGAAAAGAGAATGCATAGGAAAAGAAACGAGAGAAAGGGAAAGAAGCGACGACTCTGAAGAAGGAACAAAGACTGCTGAACTCGTGGTGAACTCTAGCTGAAGTAATATGGTAATAAATCACTCGGACATATCCGCCATTCACAAACTGAGTCTGTTCCAGCGCGCGCAGCTCGCCTATCACACCGCGCGGTGAGGAGGTTTTAGTTCCCTCCGATCGGTGAAGGAACTGATAGACCAATTAATTCCTTACTTGATCAGAAACATCTCCGACATACACGCTCCTTTAAGTTCTCCAGTTTCATTCATTCATGGCCAGCAACTGCGTTTAATCGTTTAATCGGAGGCAAAAAGGCCACAGAAAACCTGACTGGTCCAAAAAGATTACATTTCCTACAGTTACACCTTGACTGACATACAATAGCACACATTTTAATGTTTTAATTGCATGTTCATGCGGTTATTTATGATAGAGAATTGATTTTATACGGTTTTAAAAACAGCAGAGTGGGTAAAACAAATATTTAGCAAGAAAGATTTCATATTGTTTCATCTTTGGGTAATATTTCTGCAGATATGTGCTCAAAGAAGCTTACAGAATTGCGGATTAAAGTGCTTTAACTAAACTAATATGATTATAATTTGTATAGTGGTTACATATAACTAAAATATATTAAGGGAACACAATAACTGCCAAAACAAGTAAAGCGGTTGTAATAATGTTGCATGTTTTCTACTCGACACAATAACACCTCTAGTTTCCCGTGTAGACCAAATAAGCTTTAAAGATTCAGATGTGAACATTAATGGATTAAGTCAAGTTTAAACTACTGAAAAGAGGCAAACTGAACTAGTGGTGTTGTGTTTCTGAAGCCTAAGAATGCCATGTGGATCCACAGCGTTTCTGAAGCCTGATGATATCTGTACAAGCACTACTGCTGTAGTATGAACATGCAATAAAAATGACTGTGTGTCTTCGTTTCATCGCTTAATCTCAACTGTCAGGCTGTACAGCACAGTGCACCATGTATCTCTTCAATCTCATCACATAAATATACAAAGCTCAATTTGACACGCGTTCACTCCTCCATCAGATCAAAGATCTAGTCTGCTTTAGTGGCTGAAACCAATTTTAGATCCCAGTTAAATAAACTCCATTTAACGCACTCTCAGCCTACTCACCAGCAAAACCTTCCAGTGGAGCCTTTCTGTAGTAGAATCCCACACAATGTGAACACCTGAAAAGGAAAAGATCCGTTCATCAAGGATGCAAACACAACACAACAGCATGTACCTTTTTAATCACACATTTTTAGTGAACACCTCCAAAGCAAAAGAACTAGACAGCGATAAACAACAACAAAAATAAACAGAACGTTCTACAAACCCCAGTTCACATGTTTGGTGAAGCGCACAGAGAGGCAGACGCACAGACAAGCAGAAGTGGCTATATTATGAACACTGAAGTCTTCTGCAAACTGCAGAGCGCCGGAAGCTCAGGCTGAAACACTAGACCGTTAAACAGCAGAGCGACCGGCAGAGCAGCGCACTGTAAAAGCTGATCGAGGCAAATGGTGCTGCGAGTAAGCAATCGATAGAAATTGAACTGCGAATCAAACCAAAATTAAGCAAGATCAGGATGTTCTTCTAAAGCGATATTGACGTTCTGGACAAAACAACGAAAGGGCCTAAAGGGCCACTTTACACAACCCAATATATGTACTGAAAAACTGCGTGTAAAAATAAAATATATAAAAATATGTATTAAATTAATTTAAATAAATACGAATGTATACAAATGTGAACTCCATGTTTAAAAAAAGTTGATTCTCCTGGACACAGGGATTCTTTCAGTTCCATCAGCGGCTTCTGCTTTGATTTAGATAAGTATTAATTAGGCAAACACTGTGACACTGTGACTTTTAATTTGAGCTATTCGGAAATAATGTAAAGATCGACAAAGATTTATAACGTATTACTTAAGGCAATATAATAATAATAATAATAATAATAATAATAATAATAATAATAATAATAATAATAAGAGACAATGTATCGTTGTATTAAGGGTCCACATAATAGAAATACAATCTATCTTTACTTATATGAAACAAAGGAGTTTAGTGTCCGTATGCACCCTAATATGGAAAAGCAGTTCATTTCCATATCAACAAGATTTTCTTTATGCTGTTTTGGCCTGTTTAACAAATCACAGTTGGACTGCCATTGTCTTATTTCATGTTACAATGCAGATGTCCAACATGCAGCCACTCGACCACCAAGAAGAACCAGAAGGTGTTGAAGAACAATCTGTAATTTTAGCACAACAAACTTCCATAAAGAAATCAATCAATACAGCATTAACGTCTTTTAACAATCGCCTATGTGGAGTTCTCTGTGTCTGGTAGTCTATTGTAATTACTGGAGATGAAGATGAGAGACGGCCGCCGTCTAGTGATGCTGTTCGGATCAATTCCTTATTGGTCTGGAGGCCTTTGATCCCTCAAGTGTTCGGTTCTCTTGCTCACGCGCACTCATCGCAGAGATGGGTTAATACCTAAACTGAGGCGACCAGCCTCAAGGCGACCACTACCTAACAGTAGTGTAAGACCTGCTCTTCACCAGACATTTTCATTAAAGAATTCTAACAGATCTGAGGTTTAACTGATTAGACAGGTTTCTGTGATGGACACATAATTAGACTGCTGGTCATAACCCTGTAATCGAGAATACTTCAAAACTGCACTGCTCTCGTCTACGGACGTGTGTCCAGGTTGTAGGACTATATTCCCATCAATCTACTCGGAAGCGATAAGTCATCTCCGCTGACGTGTGTTTATTAATTTAACAGGTTAAAAGTTCTTCACATTCACGCAGGTCAGTCAGTCGCGCGAAAGTTTACACATAGGAAGTCAAAACATTTGTAAGAATCATGCATTTTTAGCAATCGGTCAACTCCTAAGCCTATATATCAAACTACTGTCGTAGCTTGTCTAAGTTAAAGGGGGAGTCCACGAAAATATATCACCAAGATTAAATTTTTAAGATGTAAACCAAGTCAGATAGACTGGTTTCATGTGAAATGCTCCGTTCTAGAGAAGCTTGTCGTGTCAGACTTTTTCACAGTGGTGGTGATAGTAACCAGACGTCTGAAGAGTTTAATGCCTTTAAATGCCTTTAAATACCTGAGTTTCACAGAAATGTTTTTTTTCGTGTGAGTGTCATATATTCGCTTCTTGATATCGGAGACGTTTTTATGATGGTTTTAAAAAATATTTAAACCTTTTAAAACACATCTTCAACGTGATACTCACAAGCTACTGTAAGCCAAACAGTGTACTTCCCATCACCGCCACAACAACAACGCTAAATTTGAACCACTTCACTTTTAAATGAATCGCTTCCCATCAAACTACTAAGAATATTTTTTTTTTTACATTTTAACAATTCAATCATTCCCAATTTGTGTGTGTGTGTGTGGGGGGGGGGTGTCATTTTAAAATAACGTTGTCACGGTTGCTGTAATATTTCAGTATGTACCACAGTCCAGAATGACCTGCGTTGTTGGGTTCAGTTTTGGGAAGAAAGGTTTTTCAGAAAGCCCATCCATACCATGAGACAGCTGCCCTGTACCGTCCCGAGTCACGTGATAGACAAGCAGGTGATGCCCTTTAAATGTTCTTTCTAGCGCAGTTAAAAGTCCACTCTGAAATTCAACTGATTCAAGGATGCATCATCCTTATAAGGCCAGTGTCAATTTCGCATACGTTTCCTACTCTCGTTTTAAATTGCATAAAGGGTGAACTGTATTACGTAAAAGTCGATCTTCTTTGTCATCCCTGCAGCCTTATATATGTGAATAAACGTTTAAAACATTACCTATGATCATATGCAAAAAAACAAAAAAACAATAAGAGAGAAATTTATTTTGTAATTGTTTAAACAGCGTATTTCTTCACTTTTGTGAAAGGAAGGTGTTTGGTGTTAAAAAGTGACCAATGTTAAAGTCGAGAAACTCCTTAGTTCATATTTGCAAGCTTCTAAAACAGCCCATCTTTAATGCACCTATTGTCCTATTCAGCCTACAGCTGTTTAGCTCCACCCACTCAGGCTGAAGTTATAAAGAGTGCTGCTTTGTAAATCAATACCAACCAATCTGGGGAGGACATTTATGACTGAAAATTGAGTGGTATTTGCAAAAGAATGTCTATAAACTGGCCATTTGCAGCAATGTAAACTAACTGTTGGTGGAAGAAAGTACCTGGTCTGCTCCATACTTCTATCTTTCTTTGGTTTCAGAGTGTGGTGATGTTGGGCAGGTGTTTCATAGAAATTTGGTTTGGTGTCCTCTCCCTCGCGGCGTCTGTGTAGGGCCTGTTTGCTGCATAAAAACAGAACAGGACGTAAATAGGATTCCTCTGAAGAGTTAACCATGTCTCTCTAACAGAAACCATTATACACAGAGTATGGATCAACAAGGAACAGGTAAGAATGTGGATGTTTCTGCAGATGTCCTGTTTATCTAAATAAAATGTGCGATTCTAACCAGCGCACGAGCCAAAATACTGGAGCACACCTCATACGGAAAGAAGGTCATATAGCAGCTCAAATGAATGTGGACGGGTGCTCATAAAAACTCTTCTCCTGCTGTCACGCACATTAGACAACAAAAGCACATGTGTCTGAACAAGGCTCGCCCAGCTGTGGGTGTGCCCTCTCCTCCAGTACGCTCGAAGCTCTTCAGTCGTCGATTTACTGAATGAGAAGACTCCTGAAAAATATCCAAATGTATTTGTATTTCACTGCTATTTAAACGGGTTCCAAACAAAGCCTGTCTGCAGTCTCAAAAAAAGGTGCTACACTGTAACTGGGGTGGTACTCCCCTTGTAACTGGGGTGGAACCCACAGTGCATTTAGTTAGAGAACATCATTGTGCTAAATTTAATTGCGAATATATTTTACGTTGTATTGAATCCACACAGCCAGTTACGTCTCCAGTTATTTTTTTTATTTTAATGTTCTGTTTTTAAGCATTGGGTTATGCAAACGTACAAACACGTACGTTTTACCTTAAACATATTTAAAGCATACAATTCGAACACACTTGACTCTAAACCCACTGTTATAACTTTGAGGGCACATTTGTATTGTACCTTGATGAACGAAAAATGTACCCTTACACTACCCTTTTTTGACAGTCTAGGCCTTGAAGAACGTGTGGCACACTAAAACGGAGGAATTACCAGACGAGGCCAGAAAGGATTAATTCAGTCTTCCAAATCGACGCTGCGTTTACATCAACTACATACTCCCCAAGACACGAATTTGTGAATAAACAACCTTGCACACAAATTCGGATCTACAGGGTATATATAGATGACAGATATCTCCAGTCACGTGACTGATATGGGCTACAAAAGTGAAAAAGACTGCCCTGACCAAAACATGTCCGAGTCTGACCTGCTAAAGTCTAATGTACACTCGAGAGGATTACAAGCCTAGATAATAACTGCCGTAAAACAGACTGTCAGACTACATCAGTGGGCCCTGGCTAAATACACAGCCACAACACGCCTGGACAAAACACAGGCTATATATTCGTATTCAACAAAAAACAAACTGCCCGCATACTAAATGGTCTATATTAAATATTGATACCGTAAATAAATGAGAGCAAACTTACTTTTTTCCTCCCTAATACTGTGTCTTTGTCCCGTGCGCGACCACTTTTACTCTTATCCGTCTTGTCAATGGACTCGTCAGTGTCCGAACCGTAAATCCGCCTTAAAAACTGTCTTATAGGGTGTAATTTCTTCCTCTACTCACCACTCCGTGTTCATCGCAACTGCAATACAAACCGAGCTGCTTTCGAGATAGCACCGAGCCTTTTGGACGCATTACAATCGATTGAGAATGAAAAATTAAAGATAAGCCTAAGCGCGACATCATTGATCAACTGCATTAGGCATCCTGCTGCCGCACCCTTCTAATAGACCTACACGCTGTTATACAGCTGCGTACAAATAAATGTACACAATTATTATTATTATTATTATTATTGAAAAAAAATCTAGAACAAAACACAAACCTGATGGACTACACTTGTTTATTTATTTATTTCTGTGTTGAATAAGGGATAAACAGACCACTGACTATTTTAGATAGTTTTATATTTATTTGATTTAAACGTGTTGCACGCAAAAAATGTTGCACAACAGCTCATGCACTTTAATAAAATGTGCAACGTCACCACAATTCTTGACCAAAAAGACTGCAGCTGTGCTGGACTTATTTTATTTATGTACACTTGCATCGTGTAAACTCTATGTTGTTTTTTTTACTTAATGTTTATTTCTTATTTTTATGAGAAAGACTTCTGTAACTATGTAAGATTGCTTGCACCACACTTTATAGTTATGTGTAATAGTTTTCCGCGTTTATCAGTAAATTTGCTGCTCGTCGAGCGTTTCCTGCTCCAGTGTGGGCATCTGCGTTGTGACCTGCCATAAAATAAGAATCATACTGTCGTTGGGTGACCTCGGGATGAACTCAGGGCCCATTTAACATGCGCAGTGCAGCGTGGCCCAGGCTAGGTCATTAGCTGAAACACGTTTTTTTAAAGAAAGATGCAGATCGCTTCGTGTAGTCCGCAAAACTGAGGCTCTGCCATTATTCAGATTCTGTAACCCGTCTATATAAAATAACCAGGCTTCAGCTCGTGAGCAGTTCTGTGTAGGGTGTAGGTGCCAGACGTTCATTTACTGGCTTGTAGCTGCAGCTGAAACCTCCATGTTTCGAGTGGCGCTGGGCTGAGGAAGGACAAACGGCTGAGGAGCTCGGAGTGAGGCGGGCTCTGCTGGCCACGAGGCAGCGTTACAGCAAACATGATGAGCAGTTCAGTGCAGAGCGTCCACTTGATTTTCTACTCATATTAAAAAGCGAGTCAAATCATTTCATTTGAACATGAAATTATCAAATTATATTTGATATATATATATTGCGTCCATGCAGCATCACGAAAAACAATGGTGTTTGTAAATATAGACAATATTAGAGTGTATAAGAAATCAGAGGTCTATAATGACCTCCAGTCTCAGTGCAATGTAATGTAATGTAGTGTCTGTGCTTTGGGAGGCTGCAGAACTGGTCCTGGCAGCTTGGCACGGAGCTGGTGGTGAGCTCTGGTAAGGCATGTGTTCAGCACTAGTCTCCTGACCTCGCAGTGATCCCTTCCCAATGAATAATTGATGAGAACAGCGCACAGATTACCCCTATCAATATGCAAAGCACATTATAGTAGTACAACGAGACTTTAATAGTCATGAATCGAGGAACCGCGTGCATTGCAAGAATCTGCTGCGATTACATCATGTTTTCACTTTCACTTAAATCGATCAGATTTTTTTTAGCAGGTTGTCCGAATTTCCAAAAATAAGTCATATTCTATCCTCAGAGCTCTATTATTTAATTACGAGACAAGGTCCTTAACAGACAAATCCACAATTCGTTACGACAAAATATACCACATCGTAATCTGGCTTTCAGTCACCTCCAGCGCGTGTGCACTGACAAATATGAGAGGAAATAATTGGCGAGACACACCACACAAAAATTTCAGACACTGCTCAGGGACCGTTAAGGAGAGCAAGGCTAAAAAGAAACCCAAACACACCGCACCTTCAGATCTGACCGTTCAGACAGATACAAAAATATGGGCCTATTTTAGCTATTATTAAACGAATTGCATGTACATACAGACAAAAGTAAAACTTACTCACAGTTGACTCTCCCAGTCTCTCCCAAAGTCAGAAATGAAAATAACAACAATACTTGCAATCACACTGACCAGCGATGTCAGACTGGCCGAGGTAGCTGGACTACTATAGCACCCCACACGGCGTCCACAACCTTTAGAATCCCGTTGAAGCAGTCAAACCGTCACTTTCATTCAGGAATGTGAGTTATGTCGCACATTGTCAACCCCCAAAACCATAAAACTAACTTTATGGACCTCACGTGACTTTTTTTTAGCGCCACAGAGAACTACGAGGCTATGTTATAGAATGGACTTCGCGAGGAAATCATTGAAGGCACTGAACCTAAGATTATTCATACAGTTTTTGATAAGCAGAGGCGCAGTTCCACTTGACCGTGACGAGGTAAGTTTATAGGTTTAGTCATTTTTTAGCTACGAGCGCTGTTAAAACTAAACAGCTTCTGTTTTCATGTTAAAGTGTGATTTTCCTTTTTGACATTTTAAACGGGCTCCTTAGGCTAAACGAAGCGAACCCTGTGGCTCCATAAGTCAGGGCGAGGACCTGAAATCAGACAGGAGTGTTTGTGCATTTAGCCCAGCGTACCCCGGGCCTGCATCCCCCAGGCAAAACCAGATCAACATGAGCATGCGTGCATTGTGAGGGAGAGGCGGTTCGTAACCTTGACCCACCGCTACTGGTGGTCCTACAGGTCCAGCGCGCAAGCAAGCACTCAAAACAGCATAAGACTGAAAGAAACTTTATTTTTCAAATCAGAATGAACCAACCATTGTTTTTTTTGTTTTTGTTTTTTTTTTTCAATCGAGACACAAATAGAAAAAAGAAAATTCAGCTGGCGAAACGTCCAGCATAACAACGTTAAAACATTTTCCTCGGCTTTTTTTGTGTTTAGCACGGGACGTACACCACTCACATAGTACAAATAAAATACTGGACGTCAAACATTTTTCATCCTTCATGGAACAATATTTTTAACGAGCCCCGAAATGTTTAGATGCAACATAAAGTACACTAATGTATAGGCTAAGTGCGAATATAGATTATTTCTTTTCTCTCTTCTTCTTTTTCGTTTTTTTTCTTTATCTTTTCGCATTGTAACTATCCTATGCAAGAAATGAACTTCATAATAAACGCGGCACAAGCATAAATGTCCTGCAAAAAAAAAACTGAGAAACGGTATACACTGACGCTGTTTCTATACAAGTTCATAAGAGTACAACAAAGTTCGCCTCTGATATAGGTAGTGCGCGTTGTTACTGTACAATATTCCTGTTACAGGTCTGGAGTTGCACACAAAGAGCGTTTACATGGAACATGCTTTCTTCCACGAAAGTATAACCTCGATACGTAGCATTTACACTTATTTCACGGCAGCTGTAACCAGGCTACCAGTAGCCTATAGCCTACATGAGATGGACAATATTCAACGGCTGAGAAAAGAAAAGTCGTGTTTACACCGAGTTACACAGAGAGATCGGATGCCTGATAACGCCAAGCAGGGGAAGAAAAGGTGCAGTGCTATAACAGTAGTCGAATGTTTTCAACTATGGTCGAGCATGGTCAGTTTTGGAAAGCGCTTCCCGCCGTAGCCAAACTCATGCTTTTCAGCTTATTGTCCTTTTTCCACTTCATCCTCCGATTCTGGAACCAAATTTTAATCTGCCTCTCCGTGAGGCACAGTGCGTGGGCTATCTCTATCCTCCTCCTCCGGGTCAGATACCTATTGAAATGAAACTCTTTCTCCAGCTCTAGCGTCTGGTAGCGAGTGTAGGCAGTTCGAGCTCGTTTCCCATCAGGTCCAGTCATATCTATGGATACGGGTGGAGAAAACAGAGGTCAGGAGCATGAAGATGTTATGGGAACCAAGAGAAATTGAGCTTTACCTTTCTCCCAAATGCTAAGCTGACGCAAAAAAAAGCTTTGAGATGCTCCCTCTGAATTTACTTCTGAATTGCAAATATTATTTCCCCCTCCAGCCCTCTATAGACGCCAAAATAAAGCCCAATTTACTCGGTCTCTCCTTGCCTGCATCTGATTGTTTATCTAATCCATATCTTTAACATCATTTCGCATCAGCGCCTTTAATGATGGCTTTTATGACTCTCGTTTTATGACTTTTCGATTGGAGAGCAGATTTATTCGAGGCCATTCCGCCGCGCGTAAATCAAAACAGCAGAAATATTTACTACCGTGACTAATGTGAAGTTTCCTCATCCACGGGAAGATCTGCGGCGTTTGCCCGTCGCTGGGCGCCGTGGTGGAGGTGGCCACCGTTTCTTGTTTCTGCGCTCGCGGGTTCGGGTTGCTCGCCTGCGCGCCTTCCTCGGGCTCCGACACCACGCTCGTCTCGTCGGTTTCCACGAAATGCGCGCTGTTCGTGCCGCTGCTGCCGCCCGTCAGCCTGCCGTTGCCCCCGGCTGCGCTCTGCTCGGACGAAGGAGACGAGCCTTTGAGACTCAGACTCTCGCTGTTGGCGCACGGCAGCGGCTCCGGAGACGCCAGCGAACAGCTCGTCTGCCTGTACCGCGCGTCCGCGCCGGGGCTCGGGAACGCGCGGCCGCTCTCTCCGACGCCGCCGAAATGGGCGTTGTTGTTGGAGCGGTTCACGCTGAGGTCTATTCCATTGTAGGTGTACCCGAAAGAGCCGGGGTGCATGTTCGTGGAGTCCCTGTAAGAGCCGTTCATGGCGCCGTTAGTCCCATAATTTAGCAACTGATAGTCGGAGCCATTTGGATAGCGCCCTGAGAAGGAGTTTAGAAAATAAGAGCTCATTTGGAGATTTCTAAAAAGCCTTTCTTGATGAGCAGGTCTCGGTCGTTAAAATCCCGCGCAGCACAATTTATGATGGAAAAATGAATTATAGCGATGCACTGTACTTCGTTTTTGCCATGTATGCGGCCAAATATGGGAGCGCGTTAGGGCGTCACGTGCCTTTGTTGACCAGTCGTAAATTCTCTCTGATGACTTCAAGAGGTAATTCATGCTCTGTGCTTACAAATGATGACGAAATGATGATCGTTAGATTCAACTCAGCGGTGCCTCCCCGTCGCGCGCCGCATCCCATGTTAGCAGAGGGCGTCACCTACTGGGAGAACTGCAAAATGCCCAAAACACCTGCACAGCCTTTGCGCGCTTTAAAGTCTAGCAGCACGTTGAGTCTATGTGCGCTTGTGCTCCTTTAAAATCGCGTAAGAAATTACTAAATATTTTTTTTAAGGGTAAGACCTGGAGCGTAAATGTGGCTGCAATAGTCTAATATCTTTCATGTGATTCATGTAAACAGCAAACCAATACCGAAACAACTTCCACGCGTCAAATTTGACAGAAGAGACGCAATAATTATTTCTTCTTATTATGTTTTGTACTATTATGATTATTATTTTAAAAGAAAGTAAATCAATATAGGACACATTTAGGCATTCTTAGACCTCTATAGAGCCAAAATATTCTCGTGATTTAAATGCACATAGACTTAAAGAGAACGTAGGCCTGTTGTGCGTCAAAGATTCATACATATCAGCCAACTCAAATGTTTTTTTTTATTAAAAATGTAAGTTCATGCTATAGCCTATATATGCAATATGCATACGAATATAACACTGATGGGCATTAAACGCACACAAGCGAGCAGATAAACTTGGTTCAACATTTATTTTATTGACAAATAAAAAAATGGCATTGCTAACAAAGATCACTAATGCATTGCTCTTACTGCAACCACATACACAAACGTGACGAACAAAATAAATAAAGTATGAGAGCATTTCAACACAGCAATTTCAAATATCTCCATGTCCTTAGCCTTCCCTCCCATTTCGCTGTAAAAGCTTGGAAGGCGGAAAAACAACAACGACGCTGGAAATGCAGCCATTCGTTTCCTGTCGAGTAATTAGAACAGGCCCAATTATAGAAAACAATTACACAATGTTGGTCAAAGTGCCCCGTTTTCCGTCCCCACCACCACGACCCTTATTAGGATGCCTTGTTTTAAGCCACAAAGCCGCCAGGAGGTCTCTGTTTGTTTGTGGCTTCTCAACAACGCTCTAAACAGGTAGCTGCTTTCTGTTTTGGGTAAATTTGTACATCTACATGAAATTACTACAGGCTACGACACTGTGTGGAGGGGGGTAAATGCTGGACTTTGCTTATTTGTATATTTAGCACGGTGCGTTTATCCCGCCTTGCCACCATGCTCCTCCTCGCCGGCCTTAGCAGAGTTCATCACTTTGTTCTCCTTCTTCCACTTCATCCTGCGGTTCTGGAACCAGATCTTTATCTGCCTCTCAGTCAGACAGAGCGCGTGCGAGATCTCGATTCTGCGTCTTCTGGTCAAATATCTGTTGAAATGAAACTCCTTCTCCAGCTCGAGAGTCTGAAAGCGAGTGTACGTCTGACGACCCCTGCGGCCAGTGTTTCCAGGCATGCCTGTCAGAAAAAAGAGGACAGCTTTAGGTGCATCCAGATGAGACACGTGCAATGAATCACATTATTATTATTATTATTATTATTATTATTATTATTATTATTATTATTATTATTATTATTATTATTGGCTGTTGTTGTTGTTGTTGATGATGTGCTGTGTACACCTTATTGACTCCAATGACTAAAATATCTACGGTTTTCATTGCAAATAAAGAAGTCTATAATAATAAACCAGTCACTCAGTCACTCTATCCTCGAGGCTGTAGATCCGAAAATTACAGATCATGACAAAACAGAAGCCCCCCCTGCTCTGAGCAGAAACTTTAGGGTACTCATATGTGACATATAACAATGTCCTAAGGCAAAACAAGTGACAGATCTCTATAGACAGCCTCTATTTGGATGAGAGGGCGAGCTGTTCATGGTATTCTGACTACTCATTCACTGAGCTGCGCGGAAACCACATGGCTCGAGATGCAGAGCAGGCTTACCGTTACACGAGTTCATCCTCTGCATCCACGGGTAGACCGGGGCGCACGGCTTGTCCTCACTGTAAGAGTATCTGTCTGAGCTCTGCTCGCTGCAGTCCGTCTTGCACTGCTCCTGGCTCAGCACCAGCGAGTCCTCCAGCCCTCCGAGAGCACACGCGCGGTCAGCGCCGTAGTCGCACGCGCCCGCTCCGTTCCTCCCGAACACCCCGGCAGCCTGCTGGTAGTAGGAGGGTGTGTACACCTTCTCCTGCACATTGGCGGCTCCGAACGCGGCGCTCGGGTAGTGCCTTAAAGAGTCCGTATATCCTGAGGAGTATAACGGGATCTGACCCAGAAAAGACTCCTGTCCCGCGGGCAGAGACACGGGAAAAGTTGAGTTGACGAAGTAGGAACTCATTGGGTGGCCACGGTTTTTGTCCGAGGGTTTATGATTTGTTGTGTTTTATAGTCCAAGTGTGCTTTGCCATTACTTTATCTGAGGTTTGCTTTTAGCCGGAGGGGGGGTGGCGAGGTGCCAATGTGAGCGCGCAGGGAAACGCACCAGCTGATCAGGGTCTGGCCAATCCTGAGCATCTCTGCTAGAAAAGCATTTAGAAGGAGGAGAAGGGAGGGGGTGGGGTGGGGGGCTTGTTGCACGGGATGGAATCCCTGAGGCATATAAAGACCACGAATTTAAGAGTTTGTTATCTTTAACAAATATAGAGGAAAATTTCACGAAAAAATACTCCAGAAATGACGCGTAAATTTTTGATTAGACCAGCTGCTGCTTCCTTACAACTTTCACGTCAAGTCCAGCTAAAGTTGGCCAAACTGATTGCAGTTTTATTACTCCACTCTTACAGAATCCCAAAAACATAGAAGGAAAAAGGAGAACTGCTGTTGATGGACATTTGCAGCAAACCACTCGCGCAGTGCTCGGGCAAGAAAAAGTCCACGCGGGGATATTTAGCGTTAGGGGCAGAGAAGCTTTCAGGTTTATCTACACGGGCGTAGAAACACGAAGATCTAAGATACACATTTTGACATCCCGAGCGCAGCGTTACACAATATGTCTGCACACGTCATTAATCTTTAAAAAATGGCGTTTTAATGAATATAAAAAAAAGTTTATAGAAATAAAACCAGATTCAAACCGCGCCTCTAACGAAACGGTTCAATCTGTAGGTCGAAATACAGTTGGCTGTATTCTATATTATTTTATATATGTTGTTATAAATATATTTATTCTCAGAATTCACAGTTTGGTACACCTTAAATAGATGGTTCTACAAGAGTTCTTAAGTAAAAGCAATGTTTTTAAGGTTTTTCAGTTCTATTCCAAAGTAAGAGTTATTCTGTTGTTATTGACATCGTATGTCTCTCTCTCTCTCTCTGATATATATATATATATATATATATATATATATATATATATATATATATATATATATATATATATATATATATATATATATGGTATTTAACAACACAACATATGTGAAGAAACATTCAAACATACTTTAAAAAATACTTATTATTATTGCCTTTACTGAAAACTCCTCGACGAACCCTTCGTGAAGTGTGCAGGTTAGTTTCTGGGAACTAAAGGTAAAATCTAGAATGATCTTCTAGCAGACTGGTACACTTAACAGTAAGAGCAGCACTGGCATTGGAATTCGATAGCTTAATCTATTTAAGGATCGTTACGAATAATTTATCATCCAAGTTAAACCAGTTGGTCTACAGACTTTTTTATTTATATATTTGCATTAAAAGTCTCATCCAAGCAAATATTTCCTTTAATACAACACACGATGTACGTCACGTTAACCCAAAACATTTTGAGATCTTATATGCTGTATTCTCCCTGATATTTGTGTTAACTGCTTTTTGTCTGTCGAGCTTAAATTATTTATTAATTTTACTTATTTATTTATTTATTTATTTATCACGTGATTGTAAAATTCACAATTACATGGTCCACGCCGTTAAAATAAAGTTCTGCGCGTTAAAATTTAAGACTGCAGTTAAGACTGGAGACCCTTTACTTCGCTGTAGCTGTTCCACACTTCTTTAATGTATGTTCTACTAAACGCTGCTATGCAAATAAAACCTTGCGCATGAGGATAAGTGCGGATTTGTTTAAGGCACATCTGAGCCAAATTAAACCCTCTACCTCGCAGGCGCGCTTTCCCGAAGCCCGGACAATACACTGCCCTGCAAGGTCAGCTGACTGAAAAAGAAGGAAATTACAGTCGCCCACTACATCCATCTAAACGCCACCACCTATACAGCCGTGACGGATGAAGAAGTGCGCGTGTAGAGGAGGACGCACCGGCTGTAGACTAACAAGCTGGGCCTAAAAGTCTAATCACACAAAGGCTGCGTCCGAGTAGGTGAGTGAAAACTCCTCTCCTGTCTGCTTTGCTTGGTTTTGCCCGACCTGTAGGTCCTGGCCTCACTGAATACACCATACAGAGTTGATTGGTGTATGTGGGTCCACATGGCCACAACAGCAGGCAAAATCAAGGCAAGCAGACTGCTCATCTGTTCGGACGCAGCCAAAACCTGTCCGTTCGTGTGGGCCGTGTCGTCAGAGGCTCGGTGTGTCCGTCACTAGATGGCATCACAGAGCAAGAAATGAGCCACACTGCGCCATTACAGGACAGACAGCGCTTTTTTGGTTTAGGGTAAATGAACAGCAGAGCTTCGGATCGGCTAGGGGTTCAGATTTAAATACCAGCCGATTAGCCCAAAATGTAGAAAACAGAGAAGAGGGGAGATCTGCATTCTTAAAAAACGGACCCTGACATCGTACCCTTTTTGGTGCCATATAGAACTATTTTCAAGCAGGTTCATCAGTCTGACAAATCACCTCACCATGAAAAAAACATATTTAATAAGTATTAACTGGTTCTACTTAGAAATATAGACCCGTCGCTGTTCTACCCTTTGAAGACGCATCTCTTTTAACAGAGTAGTTGTTTTCATTAAGCTTGTGCATAACATTAACCCAAGAAGTTGATCAAAAGCTAGCGAGATGCTTTAATTCATATCTGAAATACTGGCTGTATCCTCAGGAGTCGCGACGGCCATGTTTCATGGCGACTATGAAAAAAATGAACAGAAGAAGCGACTGCGCAACCAAAAAAACAGTGATTACGACCAGAGTAGAAAACAGCAAAGACGAATAATTAGTGGGACATTACAACATCACACAGCAGACAAGCAGAGATCACAGACTGCTCAACAGATTTACTCTGATTTAGACACAAATCCAAGAATTCCAGAATCATTTAAAGAAAAAATGCAGTGCAGCCTGTTGACCCGACGTAGTCCGCATTATCACCATATCATTCTCACTTTCAAACTTTGTGGCTATAGAGATCTAGCCACGCATCACCCACAGTTAAACAAGGTCTTATTTTTTGCTTGATTGTTTATAAGCATAGTCAGTTTAGAATGACTCTCACTTTACCTTCTTCTCTAGCTGTAGCTTCGTCAGTCTGAGCAATCCCTCAGCAACACATCAACACAACCGCTAGCATCAATTAAATCTGCCACATTCACCTTTATTAAGAGCTTTAATCTTTAAGCGCACATCATCAGTTTCACTGCAGTCTTGCTTTGATTAGCGTCCAACATGACCACAACAGGCATACCTGCCCAAAGAGCCTAGCAGGCCCGTCATTCTCCTGGGTTACATAAAACACAAGCATGCTCTGGTTAGCATCACAGGGAATCACAGTTGGGGTCCTACCTTTTCCGTTCCTCAGCAGCTCACTCGCAGCATTTTCCGAATGCGTCTGTTTTTTTTTCTCGATTCTTCGAGTACTCGTGATCCGACACGGTCAGCAAAATCATCAAGTAAACGAAAAAAAGAAGAAGCGTGTAATTTTGATCCATTCCCTCTTCTTCTTCTTCTTCTTCTTCTCTGAGAGGGGAGTCCACGCTAGCACCGCGGTGGAGATGCTGAGGGCTCCAGCCATCTTCATACCCGATTCGACCGGTTAAGTTTCAGTTTCTGACACAGGGCTCCATAATAAGAGCGAAGAGGGGCGTAAAGAGGAGGACAGAGGTGTTACTGACTGCGCCCTGACCAAAAGAATGCTGCATTATAACCACTTGGGAAATCATAAAAAGTTCATGTTCACAGGGAGCTGCCCACGTGACCGCGCCCGGCCAATCAGAGGCCGGAGCCTCACATAAACTTCTACCACAAAGTTGTAAATTTTCATAAACAACTGGGACTTTATTGCTTTTTCTTCAGCAGTAGCAGCGAGGCGCCATCTTTTTTTCGTTAAAATAAGGAAAGATATTAGACTTCTGGGTTCATTTGGACGCTACTTCCCCCCCCAAATTCTCTCTGTTATATATAAACATGTGTCATATACAGAGTCGTGTCAAATCATATACACAAGGTTTTCAAATAATAGGGACACTCAGAAATATCTGGTGAGGTTTAGACATAAAACAAACCTGGCGCAACCTCAGCATGCTAACGAAGAATGAAAAACGAAGCCACGGCTGATCTGAGAATTAAACTGGAAGAATTAACCTAATCTCGTTTTCAGGGCGTTCTCCAGAGCAGACTGGAACACACGAGCAGCAGACAAACGGACAGTGCAAAAGCGTTTTACAGCACTAAACAGGCTTGGCGGAAACAAAGACTTCCTGTAAGAATAAACACGCGGATTTCCGACATTTATTGGGGCAATAAAACCGAATAACCCAAAAGCGACCTTATAGGTTATCTCAGATCCTTCCGAAATCAGCCGGCCCAAAAGTGCAGGACAGTCTACAGACTAAAAACAAGACATCCACACTGTTAGCAGCTTTTATGCAGAGCGCTTTCTCTCGGCACTGGATGTTTAGCCGGGATAATGAAGAGTTAAACCTAATCTTAAGTGTTTGTAAAGCATATTTTTAGCTCAAGTGATCCCCACAAACTGGACCATAAACCCCCTCACGGTGTCACACATAGACCTACATGTTGGCCTGCGTGGCTACTTTACACATCACAACCCCGCAATATTCCTCTAAACACTGACCTAAACAGAGTGACGCACATACACAGGTCTACATCAAGCTAGGCATAGTGCACATGTATTCATATTTCCATAGCCGTTACTGTTAGTCCTGTTTGTTTATCTTTAACCTTCGATTTGAATCTGCTCTAAACTGCGCGAGCGGAAAAATATAAATCTGAATATCAATAATAATCCGCGTTGATTCCTACTGCAGTTCGAAGCCCTTGGCTAGAAGTGTAACCTTATTCACGGCACTACATACCTCCCTCATACAGTTGTGTCCTCTAGGAGAAACACAGTGAGGACCTGCATTTAACTATATACATATTTTTGAAAAGCAGTGAACGAAAAGTGCCTGTTCGAATCTTTTTAGAACATTTTTTTCTGTCGCTGTAGCTGCGGCTGGTGTCTGTCCGAAAAATAATAATTAAGACTCAGATATTGAGTATAGCCGAAATATTTCTTTTATAATTTCTGTAATAATAATTTTCCCTCCTCAATAATTACTTTAGTGTAGATTATTTCTAGCTAATATGTGATATTAATGCATCGAATAAATCAGAACAGTGTCCTTCAGACCACGCTAGTGTACAAGAACAAGAACTCTTAAACATACTAACAGCATAGACTGCGCTGTATGTTTTTTAGCATACAATGTTATTTTATTATATATTTACAGGCTCTGATTTTGTGTTATGTTACTTTATTTAATATTTACAGATTTTATTTTATTGAATATCTAGAGGTTCTGATTTTATTTTATTGAATATCTAGAGGTTCTGATTTTATTTTATTGAATATCAAGAGGTTCTGATTTTATTTTATTGAATATCTAGAGGTTCTGATTTTATTTTATTGAATATCCAGAAGTTCTGATTTTATTTTATTGAATATATAGAGGTCCTGATTTTATTTTATTGAATATATAGAGGTCCTGATTTTATTTTATTGAATATATAGAGGTTCTGGTTTTATTTTATTGAATATCTAGAGGTTCTGATTTTATTGTATTGAATATATAGAGGTTCTGATTTTATTTTATTAAATATATATAGAGGTTCTGGTTTTATTTTATTGAATATATAGAGGTTCTGATTTTATTTTATTGAATATCTAGAGGTTCTGATTTTATTGTATTGAATATCTAGAGGTTCTGATTTTATTGTATTGAATATATAGATGTTCTGATTTTACTGTATTGAATATATAGAGGTTCTGATTGTATTTTATTGAATATCTCTAGGTTCTAATTTTATTATATTGAATATATAGAGGTTCTGATTTTATTGTATTGTGTGTCTAGAGGTTTAGATTTTATTTTATTGGATATCTGAAGGTTCTGATTTTATTTTATTGTGTATCTAGGGGTTCTGATTATATTTTATTGGGTATCTAAAGGGTCTGGTTATATTGTACTGTGTATCTAAAGGTGCTGTTTTTATTGTATCGTGTATCTAGAGTTTTTGGTTTTATTGAATTGTATATTTAGAGGATAGGCATTTATTTTATTTATATTACATGTTTACTGAAAAGGCTGCTAATATTTTAGTAAAATTCCCGGAGCAGAATTTCATGATTATGTGAACCGGTCAGCGCCTGGTTTAATTTTTTTCGGTTGACCAGCATTACACAATTTTAGTCTGTAATAATAATAATAATAATAATAATAATAATAATAATAATAATAATAATAATAATAATAATAAAAGATTACAGTCAGGCGAGGTTAGGTTAAATTAAGGTATTATTATTATTATTATTATTATTATTATTATTATTATTATTATTATTATTATTATTATTATTATTATTATTATTATTGCCAGCTATAATTCGTGTTCTTGGTGTGTTTTATGGTTGTTATAATTTCAACGACATAAATCCCGTGTGTTTTGTTGTTGGAAACAAAATACTTAGATATCAACACTAAAACTACCTAAAGAAACAGTATGTTCGTCTGTTTAAAATTAAAATGTTTGCACTCGTCCACTCCCTCATTCATTCAGTAAATACATGTGCTATATATCTGCCATATTCTAAACTGGACAATTCTAACCCACAGATTTTTAAAATGTTGGAAAAATAGCTGTTGTACTGTGTTCAACCGCAAACATCAGTTGGGTTTAGGATCTCTGAACACCAGCAAATGTTTAACCTAAACAATTTTATCTCTCCTCTTCATTTTCACTAAACTAATGATTAACCTAAAACTCTAATATAAATGTATTGTTGATTTGCTCAGTCATGTTTAGTGCACAGTTTCGTGTTGATTTGCTTAGTTAAACGTTATGGTAAAAAACATTTCATATGATTAAAGCCGCATTCTATTTTTTTTCTCAATGTGTTAATGTGTTCAATTAGTTCTTTGGTCACTGTATAGCGGATGTTTTTACTTAACAATCAACAAATCTTGCCGTTTGTGCTCAAACCTGTACATACGGTTATGTTATATATATATATATATATATATATATATATATATATATATATATAACAAAAATTATATTTCATAGCTGGATCATTTGCAAGTGAAGAGGAAACTCATTATTCAAGCCAAACCAGAAGTTGACAACTCAAAAGAATGTTCACTCTAACACATTTGAAAGCTGAGAAATGTCTTTAAAAAGGTCCCATATAGTCACTGATGGTGCAACTTATTGAACATTGGATTACTCATATGCTGCTGACCACAGTGTGGATCTGAGAGGCTCAAAGACAAATACATAGCAAATTCAAACTCTAAACTGGTATAAACTCCTACATGTTATTTGGCGCAATCATCAAGTTATAACAGTCTGCTCTGTCATTATCGAGATAATGGAAACTCACCAGGCTCCTCTCAGATGCGACAAAGTATATCAAAGCTCCCAGATTACATCCACAGTAGTTCTAGTGAGCTTTTGTTAGAGGTCGAAAGATCAGCTAACCTGCACTCCACGATGAGCTCCACAGAAGGAGACTGTACTGAATCCATGAGACTGTTGTTGGTGAATGACACTGTAGTTGTAAAGTATGCTGTACCAGACGGTGTGTAAGGATTGGTGCCCTTTCCTCAGAGAACAAACCCCCTCCTTACAACCGGAAAAAGGAGCAGGCAGGAGGAAGGAAGAGAGAAAAGAAAAACAATCAACACAAAAGGGATTTTTATTGTACCTCTTCACATACGCTCCTAACAAGAGACAATAAAAAGACAGTTAGACAGCAGTCCTAGTGCTCCCATATACATCCAGCAGAGCGAGAGCTGTTTATACCAGGACACGCACACAGACAGGCTGTCTGAGCGTAGTCACTTCCACAAAACTTGGCAGCTCACGATAAACTCATCAAATATTGAAGTCATTGATCAGAGGAAACAGTGCATTTCAGAAACATCGTAGCCTTCTGTCCTGATCATCCTATACAGTACCTGTTTATTTTACAGCAGTTTATCAAAAGGTAAAACCCTGAACGGTGAAAAACACAATACAGTTCTTTGAGAGTTCCCCAACATTATGTCAAAATACAGGGCTCTCACACACATACACATATACACACTGGTACAGTACTGTGCAAAAGCCAAGACTCTCCAACATCCTCCACGGTTTAAACAACTTCGAGTCGAAACAGCCTTTGGATTCAAGTTTAAATTTAATTCATCAGAAGAAATTTCTCAGTATTTGAACAAAGATTTCTAAAGAAAAAAAGATAAAAGGAATATAGTTTGATTGGAGTTCATAAATGATTAAAAGATGTTCAGAAAAGTGACACCAAAGAACCCTGCACGACCAGCTAGGCCAAACTAACTGTCACCACCAGAGAAGCTTTTCTTTTTCAGAGATCAAGCTCCACTCTTGTTTTACATCTGAGAAATCCATAGTTTCTGCCAATCGTCTCTCCGTATTATACTGTGAGAAGTCAGTCGGAATACTGAAACTGAATGCATATTGTTTGTAGGTGTTTATGTTTCTGTGAATTGTTTTAACAAACCTATGCTTTATACTTTTTTCTGACGCTGAATGAATGAAACTATGTTTACTGTAAATGACGTAAATGGGAGATCGCTGACTTTCGCACAGTAATATACATAATTAGAAAAACTGATTGAAACATGGATGAAATAGTGATTAGATAGCTAGATAGATAGATAGATAGATAGATAGATGGATAGATAGATAGATAGATAGATAGATAGATAGATAGATAGATAGATAGATAGATAGATAGACGGTTATAGATACAGTGAAATTCATGTCATTGTTTGACCCATGTTTCAATCAATTTTGAGATGTAAGAATAATAAATAAGAATTAATGTAGAGCCAAACCTCTAAATTGGCCATTTAATTGTTTAGCTTGTAGCTATAATAATAATAATAATAATAATAATAATAATAATAATAATAATAATAATAATAATAACAATTATTATTATTATTATTATTATTATTATTATTATTATTATTATTATTATTATTATTATTATACCTCACACCTCATGCGATAGAGCTTAATTATAAGTGCATAAACAACACTGTTTTCGTTTCAGCTGAGCACAAAGTGAACATCTGGTCATACAGGACAGTAGTGTTATGTAATATAGTATTTTATATTATACACAATATTTCCGTTTATTCATTCGGAATGAATAGCTGCACTGATGAACTGATGACACTGGAAATACAGAAAGACTCCTTATTAAAGACTCCTGGTTGCCAGTCAGCCCTGAATCCATAATCCAAACGGACATCAAGTTTTTAAGTCAATGTTTTTACACCTGCACCCACATTTTATACAAAACAGCATTAACCACATTGTTTTATTATTATCATTGACCACAGAGTGTCCACTCCACTCAGAGCACATCCTGAAGCTCTTTTTTCTTAAAGTGACGTTTCCCCCTCTGCCTCTGTGCGCGATCCCGTGTCCTGTGCGCGCTCCTGCCGCTGTCTCTCGATCTGCTCCTGCTCGTCTCTGCTGCTGGGGAACTTGTCTCTGTTGTTCTCTTTCTTCCACTTCATTCTCCTGTTCTGAAACCAGATCTTCACCTGCCTCTCTGTGAGCGCGAGCGCACGCGCCACCTCCGCGCGCCTCCTGCGGCTCAGGTAGGGTCGGTAGAGAAACTCCTTCTCCAGCTCCAGAGTCTGGAAGCGGCTGTAGGTCTGTCTGCCCCGCCTCCGCCCGCCACCTGAGGGTCAGAAAGGAGGGATTATGGGTAAGCGGGTATACTGGGGCGTTGTGTTGGTGTCAGAAGTGGAGGAGACACTGAATCCAAAGTTTAACCAGGATCTTTTCTGAAGATTTGGGCCCTAAGCGCCGTAAATCCTCCCCCAATTATATTATATGATATTTAAGAAATCAAAACAATTAATACAATTTTCATTTTAATCTGAAAATAAAAGTTAATGCAGTTCTACAAAGCATAACAGGCCTTTCACAAGCCAGTCTTTACTTTCTCAGAGTCAGCTTTGACCATAAAGTGTAATAGTAGACGTTCTATCAGTATTTCCGAATTAATTGAGTTACAACTACACCAGTATGAATTTATGTAACAGCCCCAGTCTGTAGATCATAAATATGATTAATTGTAGAACAAGTGTTTTATTTATTTATATTTTTGTAAAAGCGTGAAGTAATTCCTGGAAGCCTAACTTTTGTTCACAAATGACTAACCCTAACCCTGGAACCTTTAAACCACATATTGTTTAGGAACCACATGTAAAACAGTACAAACTGAGTGAGTTCTTCTTAATTGGGAACTACGCCGATGTTTTTTCAAATTCTGAGTGGTTTGGGGTGAATGCACCATTCTAGAGAATCTAGAGTCAGAATTGTTTACAGTGGTAGTGATAGATTTCAGAAAAGGGTTAGACATATGCTGTCTGGTTCACTGATTTTTGATACTTTTAGACCAAGTTGTGGACTAAAATGTGTCCATTTATTTTAATGCATTCAGGTTAATTCATTTAATTTATACCACCACTAAAAAAGAAATATGTCAGCAGGTTCTCCACAAATTAAACATTTTACATCAAACTATCCTGAATGACTCTGTTTGGGTCTACACAAAAGTCCATACAAACAAAACAACAATCTAAATGAATCAATACATTCAAGATACTTCTATTATTATTATTATTATTATTATTATTATTATTATTATTATTATTATTATTATTATTATTATTATTATTATATTGTTAAGAGATATCGTGATATATCAGTACAGTAATCCATATCAGGCGGTTTTGAATGAATCAGCAATCAGTTTATTATTTTCCTGTCATTAGGATTACGACACCTGGACAACACACCTGTGGGTTTGTGTGTGTCCTCATCTCCAGTTATTTCAGTGAAATGTGAAATAAAACACATTCTTCATAATACATCCGAATGCTGTGTTATTATTTTTTATTATTTATTTATTTATTAAGATTTGTAAGTTTTTCTAGACTAGTGTCAGTAAACGGGACATATTGACTTGAGATAAGAAGTAAAGGCCGCTACTAAAATTCCTGACACAGCTTTAGTTCTTTTATAAACGAAAATGAAGAAGAAGCAGAAGAACAAGAACAAGAGGAAATGAAGAAGAAAAAGAAGCGAAGAAGAAGAAGAATGAGGGGGGGGGGGTCCAACCCCACTTTAAAAAGCAAGCGTACAGAACGTTTTAGCCCATTCAGAATCTCTGAGCGAAGGAATTGAAGCGTGTTAGGTTTTTTTCTCAGTCTGAGATATTTGCGGTCTGTAATTGTCTGATAAAGTTCACGGATATAAAAAAATGCATTAGTTTACTTTACGTTGTTACCTTGTACTTAATAGTCCAGGTTGGAAGAAACATGAAGAAGCGTTTTTGAAGTAAAGTCATGTGGGAGAAGAGCGAGAGAAGCAATTAAACAGAATAAAACTCAACTGAAAATAACCAGAATGGCCAAAAGTTAGTTAATTCTCTCATCATGTATAAATACCAACAAACAGTACACATCCATAAAACTGGTGTAGCTAGTAAGAAAGTAGTAACTGTGAGTAAATGTAACTCTCAGTTAAAGAGATGTTATATAAACGTGATTAGAGGTCTTATGCAAATCTACAGCCTATTTAAGTTTCCCCCAAAACCTCAGCTCGAGGTTTCATCTTCAATTGTCACTCAAAAATATTCAGAAAAGTACTTTAGCAGCTAGATGGGACTGAACAAATGGGCTACCCCTCACTTCTAGTTATAAAGCACATTTACCATGTGTTATAAAATGTAATTGGGGGTAATAAGAAGGCCTACAGTCTAAAAAGTGACTTCTGAAGACCACGGCTCTTCTCTCATGGATCTCAGCTTGAGGTCTCATGCAGGCTGTATAAGTAAAAGTGCTAACATCAGGAAAAGTGCAGCTCCTTCCAAACAGCGTTTCCACAGCTACACAGCAGTGATTGACCACTGAATGCCCATCTCCGGTCATAACGCCTAATTATCCCGCGTCATAAAATGTAATTGGGGGTAATAAGCAGGCTTTGGTGTCTCCTAAAGAGCGTGGGTCTCACCTTGGGGTCTCATCCAGGGGTACAGCGGGGCGGCTGCTTCGCTCTCCAGCCCGTCACTCACACAGCTCGCTTTCAGACTGCAGTCCCAGAACTGCTGGCTTAAATCCGGGTCTTGGAGAGAGTGAAGGTTCTGTCCGCGCGCGGTATCCTGTCCCGGGTGGTCTCGGATGGGCTCTGCGTACGGCGCTGCGCTCTGCGGGTAAGAGGCATGCGCGTGAGGGAAGGGCGCAGCTCCGTGGGGGTAAAAGTCCTGCAGCTGGGCGGCGTGTGTGGCAGCAGATCCCGCGCTGTGTCCGTACAGCACCGCCGGCCGGCCTCCCAAATCTCCCGCGTATCCCGGACACTCATAATAGCTGGAGCGAAGAGACTCACTGCCTTTGAATTTGGAAAAGAGAGAATCGACGAAATAGGAGCTCATCCTTTCTTTCTTTTCGGATTTATTTTCAGATTCAACTTTCTTCAAACTGCCGTAAATTCATTAGGCTGAAGGAGCCCCCCGCTTCAGAGCGCCGTAAGTCATGCGCTCCAGACTAAAGCCCACTTCTGCCAGATGAATGAGTTTCTCCCGCAGAGCCGCAAACACGCAGTAAATATCCATCAACCGGAGCTGCAGATCACAGCCATGTTCAGTCTGCAGGGTTCAGGAACTGCGCTCTCCTCCAGACCTGAGAGAGGATGCGCTGCTGTATGTTCCCAAACGCAGAGAGAGAGAGAGAAAGAGAGAGAGAGGGAGAGAGAGAGAGAGATTAGAAACGAGAGGAGAGAGATAGCGAGCGATCAGCGAGAAAGGGGAGAAAGAGCGACAGAGAGAGAGAGAGAGAGAGAGAGAGAGAGAGAGAGAGAGAGAGAGAGAGCTTGTGGATTGATGGAGGTATGGAGGAAACAGGGTTGATGGTAAAGAGAGATGGAGTGAGAAAGGGAGAGAGAGAAAGCGATCAGAGAGTAAAGGAAAAGAGAGAGGACTGTGGATGGAATGAGGAATGGAGGGATTGAGGACTGAGGGCTAATGCTGGTAATGAGAGAGAGAGAGAGAGAGGGAGAGAAAGTCGGGGAGAGAGAGCAATCAGAAAGAAATAGGAGGGCGGACTGTGGATGGAGTTATGGAGTAAAGAGGGCTGATGTTGATAAAAAGGGAGGGAGAGGGAGAGGGGGAGACAGAGAAAGAAAGCAAGAAAAGTAAAAGAGAGGACTGTGGATGGATGGAGGAATGAGGGGATTCAGGAAAGAGGGCTGATAGTAAGCAGAGGGAGAGGTGGAGAAAGTCGGAGAGAGAAAGCGATCAGAGAGAAAAGGGAGAAAGAGAGGGTTGTGGATGGATGGAGGAATGGAGGGATGGAGGAAAGAGGACTGACGTTGGTAAAGAGAGATGGAGGGAGAGAGATGATTGTGGAGGGATAATGCTGGTAACCTGTTTAAGAAACTCATGAACTGGTATTCTGAAACCACTGAAGCCTCCAGAGCTTTTAATCGCACTGACGAGACGGACTGTCTGTTAACTCAGATCATTTCTGTGATTTATAAACACGGGTTTAAACCTAAACCTAACATTCACCACAGACTCACTATCAACACCCCACTTCAGCTTAGACCTCACATCATCAGCCGATTAAAACAGTTCAGAACAGCTTTTAACTGAACGGGTCTCCAGTCGTCTGGACCTGCTCTGACTGTACAAACCGAAGATCTGATATTCAGGATTTAATCAGTATGTGGATCAGTTTCCCGTCAGTATGGAATTGTGCAACGGCTCCTTCAGTATTCCCTAAAAATCAAAATACATTTTATAGTAAGTGATTATTAATTAATATATTTATTTATTTATTTACTTACTTTCATAACGCGACTAATAAATTATAATGTCAGTGGCCTGGGTTTTATCTCACAGACTGCTTTGCTTGTGTCGAGAGTAATCTTGGAGCAGCAGCGCCGCTGTGCGGTATATATCAGTACTGCACTCAGCATTACGCCTCCTACACGCTGAACATGTACCTTTTTGTGATATAACAGAAATACATCATCATGTAGTCTCAGACAGACAGAACAGGTCTTCAGATAATTAACTAACAGGCCGAACTGAAAAGTTATGACAGGGAAAATGAAGAGTTTAGTATTTATCTCCCCAAACGCTTCTATAACCGCACGCGCATCTCTCTCTTTCACTATAGCGCCGTGTCTTCACTGAACAGGAGAAGAAGAGAATGTGAGGTTAACAAATTAACTAAAATGAAAAAGCAAAGAAGTAAAAAAAATTAATAAAAATTTAAATATCGATTCAACATTTTTCTCTATTATATTTCTATAATTCACTCTTTCTTAGTAACGTAGTCACGTTTAACATCGCCGTTCAGAATTTATTAACACCTCGACTGGAAATGCACAGCAGTGTATTCATAAACACATAATCCAGGCAGATTATTATTATTATTATTATTATTATTATTATTATTATTATTATTATTATTATTATTATTATGATTATTATTATTATTGTTTTATTATTATTATTATTATGATTATGATTATGATTATTATTATTATTATGATGTTGTTGTCTGACCAGTCGTAAGCAACATTTTCACATTCATATATTTGATTATTTGATATTTACAAAACTTAGATATGCACATTATGTATTAGCTCTTATATATGTGCTACTAACATAAGTGGGCAGTTCCAAAACTTCTAGAAAGTGTTACCTAGTAAACCTTAAAATCCTATAAAGACACCGTTAAACATCTGGCTTATGTTGATAGTCCTAATCAGAAATATGGTATTTAATGTTGTTTACCTTATTTTCAGTTTTTTCTGCTTTGGCAGAGTAACAGTGACGAATGCCACAGTTTCTATTACACTGGATCAACATAGTTGTATTTGTTAGAGTTTTTAATATATATATATTTTAAAAAATGTGTATATATATATATATATATATATATATATATATATATATATATATATAATATATATATATATATATATATATATATATATAATAAATGATTGCCATTTTTATATAATCTACTGAAAACAGAATTTTTAAATGTTGTCCCACCAAATAACACCCATCTGTTCACTCAAAGAACACACCAACAATAAAAAAAACTCTTGACCTTTATTTAAATAGCTTTCTCACTGGCTCAGTATGCTCACTGGAAAAAGAGGAACCTTAAAATAATACATGAATCAGAGCGTATTCACAGTTTTACAGATCTCATAGGTTTATATAATAATATACAGTTATGTGCTGAAATCCTGAGCAAGAATAAGAAAATAAATAATTTCTTTAAGAAAAGAAATAATTCACTTACATCAGGCACCAGTCCCTCTTACTCTCCAACACCAAATATATAAAACTTTACAATTCCAGAAAATCCCAAAGTTCCCAACCTATAAAACGACTAAGAGCGAGTTCCGAGTGGAACCGAGGCTCTGTGATTGGCTGTGAAGGTTTTGTTGACCAGAAATGTGTCCCACATTAATGGCCCTGCTGGGGTTCTTTGCGGGGGGCTTTGCGGAGGGTGTAAGAGAGCTCTGGCCGTGTGACCAGAGGAGCTGCAGTGGAGATGATGAACAGACTCTGCATGGCTTTAGGGTCAGAAGACACTGGAGCACAGCGCAGTCGCCTGGAGACCAGCTGGGGCACAGCCGTCATGGCAGCTCGCGTCCTCAACTCGGCAAAAGAGGAGCTTATACTGCCCTGCTTAACAATAGGGCTAGTAACTGAGAGAGAGAGAGAGAGAGAGAGAGAGAGAGAGAGAGAGAGAGAGAGAGAGAGAGAGAGAGAGTGAGAGAGAGAGAGAAAGAGACAGAGAGAGAGAGAGAGAGAGAGAGAGAGAGAGAGAGAGAGAGAGAGAGAGAGAGAGTGAGAGAGACAGAGAAAGAGACAGAGACAGAGAGAGAGAGAGAGAGAGAGAGAGAGAGAGAAAGAGACAGACAGAGAGAGAGACAGGCAGATAGAGAGAGAGAGAGAGAGAGAGAGAGAAAGAGCAAAGGAGATAAAAAAGAGAAAGAAAGAAAAAGAGAGTGAAGGAGAGAAAAGGAGAAAGATAAAGAGAGACAGAAAACGAGAGACAGAAACAGGGAGAGAAGGAGAGAGAAGGGAGAAAGAACGAGAGATTACTTTAGAACAAAGCTTTACAAACAGTCATATGTAAAGAACTGGTTTTGGTTAAATGACGTGTTTTGTTGATTTTTTATTTAAACATTAATAAACAAATGCATTACAGAGAACACACTTAAATATGACCTTCACTGCACATTTTTATTTATTTGTTGATTAAATGTGTATTTTTTTTAAATTTGTTGTTAAAATGCAAAACATGTCATAACTTTTGCAAAGGCCCCGTTATTTCCCTCAATTCAGCAAATAAACAGTAATAGTTTTTGAATGTACAGAAGCGTGTTTCCTGTATATTATTTTCATTTAGAAACTCAACTAAATATTGAAGAAAGTTTCAGTGACATGGATAACTCGGCCTAAAACTTTTGGTAAATGTTCTGTTGCCTCTTAGCCTTTCTTTTGTTGGACGGGTTTAAATGGTAGTTCAGTTTAATGAAGCATCCCAACACTTTCCCCCTGTTTTCATTTTCTCTTATTTACATAAATCTGTTTACAACACTTTCTGGGTTCTTTCAAAACAGAGGAAATGTACATATGCCAGTCTCAAAAAGAAAAATCTTAAAAATCTCTAGTGAACACGTTGGACTTTATTCAATTCTGCAGTTTAAGAACATATCATGAATCTGAAGCAGATCTTTTCTTAGGACCTTTCTCAAGAACAAAGGTAAAAAGCACTTGTTGATGTTGCTCAATGAGGCCCAGGTAGAAACATGAACATTTAAAGAACGCTTTGCATGTTTAAATTGTTTTTGCAAAGTGAAAGCATTCTTTAGGATGATGGAGAATTTGTTGTATACTGAAATGTATTGTATATTTAATAAACTACTGTGTTTTATTTACAAAAATTGGTCTTCGACACCCTCAGGTTGCAAAATCTAAAAATAATAAATAAACAGTAGAAAAATTCAAAACATGGCTCTATATGATTCTATATAGAGCCTTTTTAAAGTAGTTCTATACAGCAACAAAAGGGGTCCTTCTGTTGTCACAAGCTTGTCATATTAACAATAGCAAAACACTTGTTGGAGCTATATAGAACCATTATGAAAAAAAATCTTGCTAGAACCATATGCAATGCATTCTAACTGATTCAATATACAAAGAACCATTTAAGCATGCAAAAAGTTATTTATGGGTCTATATATAACCAACGGGCCTCATTCACCCAACATTCTTAAAAAAAACTTCATCTTAAAACCCTCTTATGCAGAATCTCCAAAGATTCCGACATTCATGTTTCCTTTTTTGGGATTTCTTCTTAGATTAGTACAGAACCTACACAATCAAATGTGTGCAGAACAAATTAAAAAAAAGAAACAAAAGTGAACAAAACCCAATGTCTGTTTTTAGAGAATGCATAACCATGTAAATACAAGCATGCTGAGATACCAAAAGATGGCTGAAGACAGCCTTGTACCTGGTTTAGGTCACTTACTTGTACACTGCGCACGATGGGCACTGGTAGCTCTCTTATGATCCGTCAGACCTTTCTGCTCGGCCTCTGCCATTGTTGTCATTTCCAGCACGCAGCGTTGCAAGCTGGCTGATTCGTTCAATGCTGACCGAACAGGTCCCAACTCATGCATAAGCCAGTGTGTGTCCTGCTGCAGGAGGCGGGCATGAACATACTGGAGGCAGGGTTTAGCTCCCAGAGGAACCTGACGCTGAATTACAGTACAGGGGTGCTTCTGCCTCCAGAACTCTGCCAGAGTTTCCATCTGCAACAAAACGGAACCATGTATGAGGAGAACTGCAAATAACGTATACATAACCACTAATAGGATTCATTTGATTGCAGGAGGTAACTGTAAGTTTGACTGGCCGATTTACACAAGATAAATGATCTGCCTGTTTCCCCAAACTATCACAGACAGTCAGGAATGAAAAATCTTATCCCAGATGTAAAGATAACAAATCTCGTCGTCTTAATCTTAATCTTCCGTCTTAATCACGACAGGTATTTTGTGCCCTCGTACCTTGCTCAGCTTTTCATGCCTGTTGTTTAAATGAAAACCAGCTTGTTCTTGTGGGTGTCTGGCAGGATCAGACTGAGGCTGGGCACCCCGGAGCAGCCTGTGCACTTGATCAACGACGCCCAAATCCCGCAGCAAGTTCTCCCGTTCAAGGAGTCCACTGACTCGAGCCACTTCCTCCTCTTCTAGCACATCTATAGCCTTAGACGTATCTCCTGATGAAGCAGGTAGCGGTGGCATGGACAGCAGCTAAGGAAAAGTCAACCAGGACATAAAATAGAAATAACCATAGAAATAAGTCATAAAAACACAACAACGAACAATAACAGTCAAATACGTTTATTCTTCTAATTAGTAAGTGAATTTCATTCACTGGCACAGCTTTCCAGCAAGACAATCTCCTCAAACAATGTCTTAGCTCCCTCTAGTGGCTAATTAATGTATATGACATCCAAACAAGCTTGGAATCACTGGTTAGCTGTCATATCACTGATCACTGCGTTCCAAATCAGGCATTCTGCATGTAAATGTTATTAAACTTTATTCATACTGTTTTACAGCTTTCTAAAAATTAGCTGACAATTAAGGTTTTAGAGCAACATCATTATAATATACAATAAAAATCATTTTGTACATAACTGAAATGAACTGGTTTTACTTAAAAAGTGAATAGTTCCTCTGATTTAGATTTTTACAAGTTTAAGTGTTGTCGGGTTGCTGAGATATACATGATCATTTAGAGTGGTTAGAGGTGAAATAGTTAAATTACATTTACAATACATTATAACATTATGCCTGATATCTGAGCATGTGGGGGAGCATTTTTTAGAGGTGGATGTCTGGTTCCTATCACCACCACTGTGAACAAGTACTGACTTTGGAGCATTTTACACTAAAACACTCTGAATGACTTTGTTTAGATGACAAATTTTACAAATAAGTGGAACAAACGTAATTCTCACTTTTTGGAAATAAAATATTTTGTTGTAGTATGTAAACATGGCTAAAATATCAAAATACATTGTTCATACAGTTTATATCTGGATACTAAGCTGCAAAAAGCAGAACATTTTGAATTGAATGCTACTGCGAGTCAACAAACCAACACATTATCCACCTACTCCGTCAATAGGCATTTAAGTTACTGTTTAGTATGTGTTCATGACAAAATAGGTACATGGTAATAAGAGGTACACCGTAATGAGAGGTACACAGTAATGAGAGCTAAACAGGCAGCTCAGTGTCTTCTCATTCTGTTCTCACGTTTTCTGTCTATGTATTATGTTACTTTGCTGACACTACTACGGGAACTTGAATGTGCGTCAGACATGATTGAGAAGTCTGAGGTAGTAGTAAGTTAGTAGGCTAACCACATTGGAGCTACAAAAGACATTCCTCTGTTTTCACCTGAGGCACTGTACCTTGAATTCTCTGTATTCTCGGAGCAGCAAATAATTAGATGACTGCCTCTTATCTAACTATTAACTAGTTAAAGCAGTGTCTTTAACTGTTGGTTTAAAAAAGTGAGGGTGGTGAAATTGTTAATAAGTCAGAATTTACACTTTAAAGAAGTCATTCAAAAACACACAAAGTTGGACAGACAGATAGAAAGATGTCCTATAAGACAACTTACATCTTGTTGTTCAGACTTTGGGTTGGACTTTGCAGTGTGAGTTTGCGTCTTGGACGGTTTGGCTCTCTCTCCTGCAGATTCCCCCTGTAGTTCCCGCCTGTGATTTCCCTTCTGCTCCTGTTTCAGACGAAGCTCCTGCAGCTGCTGCCTGGATACATTAACATACAATAATCTGATTCTGACATTCCAGCATCTTACTTCTACCAAAACAGAAGACAACCTAATCTGTACGTTCTCATTTAATTGTGTCTACAGACGTGGCTAAAAGTTTTGAGAATGGCACAAATTTTGTTTTTTACAAAGTTTGCTGCCTCAGTCCTTATGGTGACAATTTGTATTAACTCTAGATTGTAAAGAGTGATCAGATGAATTGCAATTATTTGCAAAGTCATTCCCTTCCATGAAAAATTTTCGTTACCACAAAAATTACTGTATTATTGAATTCTAGCCACTGCATTCCAGCCCTACAGAATGACCCGCAAACATCATTTCAGTGAGAAAGGTTAATAAGGACAAGACAGCTGACATTACTCTGTCATGCTGATTAGAGGAGCAGACTGTTGCTTTGAAAGGGTAGTGGTGCTTTTAAGTTTTCTACTGTTAACCATGGTTACCTCAAAGGAAACATACAGTCATCATTGCATTGCATTAAAAGGGTTTCACAGTCAAGGTCATTGCTGCTTGTAAGAAAGTACCCTAATCAACACTTTATATAATCATCAACAACTTCAAGGAGAGTGGTTCCACTGCAGTGAAGAAGGCTTCAGGTCACCCAAGAAAGTCAAGCAAGCATCAGGACTGTTTCCTAAAGAGGATGCAGCTATGACATCAGGTCACCACCAGTGCAGAGTACGCTCAGGAATGACAGAGGGCAGGTGAGTGCATCTGAACACACAGTGAGACGAAGGCTTTTGGAGGATGGCTTGGTGTCAAGAAGGGCAGCAAAGAAGTCACTTCTTTCCAAGAAAAACATCAAGAACAGACTGACATTCTGCAGGAAGTATAGATTTAGTATAGATTGGTATAGTATAGATTGGACTGCAGACGACTGGGGTAAAGTTATTGTCTCGGATGAAGTCAACTTAAGACTGTTTGGGACATCTGGAAAAATCCTGGAGAAATCCTGAGACCATTCACGTATGGGGTGCTTCTCATCCAGGGGAGTGGGTTGGCTCAAGATTTGGCCGAAGAACACTACCATGAATAAGGAATTCAACGATCCAGGAGCAATTTATGGATGAACAATGCTTTTTCCAGCATGACGGAGCACCATGTCACAAGGCAAAAGTGATAACCATGTGGCTCAGTGAACAAAACACTGAAATTTTGGGTCCATGGCCAGGAAACTCCCCAGATCTCAATCCCATTGAGAACCTGTGTTCAATCCTCAAAAAGAGGGTGGACCAACAAAAGCCCAGGCACTGTGATCAACTCCAAGCACTGATTAGGCTGGTTGGCATCATTCAAGATGTTGCCCAGAAGCTGATATTCAGCATGCTAAGGCGAACTGCAGAAGTCTTAAAGAAGAAGGGTCAACACTATAAATATTAAGTCTTTGCCTAAACTGGATGTATTTTACTATGAAAAGTTAACATACGTACGGAATGCTTATAACTGTACCTCATTATACCATATATTATACCATATATTATACCATATATAAAAGTCTCTAAAAAAACTGAGATGGCAAACTGTGTGAAAACCAAAATTCTCGTTTATAGATTGTTGAATTTGTGCAGAGAGTGAGATGCTTGGCCATGAAGCACATGCCTAGCGCACTCCTCCCTTGCTTTGGAGGCTGCTGTTTCCTGGAAGAGAGAGCTGCTATGTTTGAAGTATTTCTCATATTTCTCCCCTCCCTCTCTGGGGTAGATACGTCGGAATCCTCCCAAGTGTTTGGCTTCATATCTCTGCATCTGTTCCATATTGGCTGCCTGGAACTGGCGAAGTTCTTCATTCCTGATAATAAAATATATCAGTAGAGTCTTAGTAAAATTAAGATTAGCAAGTTTTGTGTAGTGAAATGGATAGCTGTGATATTTTGGTATAGATGGGTAGTTGCAGAATATGAATGAAGAATTCATACACGTCAGGCTAACCTGAATGAATATACAATGAGCTACGAGCATCCTCCCACCTCAAGAAAAGATGCTTTATTGAACACATTTGATTTTTTTTATTGCTGTTGTCTTTACAAAGAGGACCTGGTAGTGTACCAGCCAACTGATACAGCAAAGAATAGAAAGTATCAAATAGTAATATTAAACAATCAGGATGCTGTGTACTGTGTACATGTATGGGAGGAATTTAACCTCAATGGGTGAACCATGAACTCTGATTTCCAACTATGAAAATACGTTTTTTATACCAATACTGCTACCTTCAATATTCAATATTAAGAACTGAACAGTACTTGCTGAACAGCATTGTGTTGGGTCAACAACTTTTTTTAGAATAAATCTGGCTGTTTTTGTTACTTTAAATTCAAGACTTACACATATAAATGTTTTAAAGTGTTAAGTGTTTACAAGTATTGGAGTGTCCAAAACATTTTCTAAAGACAGTCAGAACATAACATATAAAAATTCCCATAGGCCAAAATATTATTCAGAGATTTTTCAAAATGATAAATTTTCAAAATGTCAGCGTTTAGAATTGGATCTTTCTGTGAGCTACCATGTTTTCCAGTTTTACATTACTGTATAACAGAAGCACAAAGCTTCTTTAATTGCTGGATTGCTCATTCAGAGACATTCGGATCAGTAAGTGTTCATAACAAGTCATTAAAATGTTTAAGAGTAGCAATAACACATGGGTAACGTATTGCATGAATTCTCACTGAAGTGTTTACTGGCTCAAAAATATAATTTGGTAGACAAATAAAAAAATCTGTACATTTTTGGTTGGGCTAGACATGCAGCAACAACATTCAGAAATCACATGAACTTAAATAGATGAATATACAGTATAAATATCTAATTTTACTTAATCTCTAAGGGTTAACATCTTTATTGATATTAAAATGAATGATGATATGTTGACATACTATAAGGTACGCTCATTTGCTGTGGCTCTCGATGAAAAATAATTAAAATATCTATCTCACCAAAATTGATGGTTCTGTGTTAAGTTTGTGCTTTATAGCTGTAGTCTTGGCTTAAGGTCATTTAGTAAATGAAACTATAGGGCAAGTCAGAGAAGGTTCTTAAACTTTAGCTAGTTTGTTACCACAGTGAGGTGCATTAAACTGTAATTCTGTGGTATTGCTGCCACCATCTGGTGAAGATGGGTTTCCTCTTGTACTTTCCAGGTGGTGCCTGTGTTTTAGAAAGTAACATAAAAGTAAATCAACAAGTAGTGAGATTACTTAAGTACCGAGATTATGCAAAAGTACACCAAGTAGAGATGGAGATAAGTAATAAGTAATCAGTAATGTGTAATAGAATGCTGTTCAAAGCACATTCTAATAACCAATAGTGGGTGTGGCTTAAACCAGAAAGAGGTGCTGGAGGTGAGGGTATTTACTGACTGCTACAGGCTGTAGACTAATCATAAGCAATGACACCAATAACATGCAAATAAATTGTAATTATGATCTAGAAACTAGAAACTGCATGTTTACTGGCTCACAGATTCCTATTTTGGTACTGACATTTGGCACTAAATGACTAAATGGAACTTTTTATTACTCAGTATTATTTTGGCCACTACTGTGAAAGTTCTGAATTTTAAAATCTACACCTTTTTTCAGATTTCAAGACAATTCTTCCAGTGCTTTTAATATATTTTACATTTTGAATTTAATCAATGTGCATCATATGTTAGGAGGTTTGCAATGGCAGCAACTGTGTATAAAAGTGGCAATGTGGGACCTGGCTTCTCTGGAGCGATTCTGCTGTAGTCGTTCTTTCACTCTACGCTTCTCCTCTTCTATAATCTTCTTGCGGTCACAAGCCCCGAGGTTAATCAGCACCAGAGTGTCATACAGCAAGCCATCCTTCACCTCACGGTCCAAACGAGAGTCAGTGGTGAAGCTTGGAGAATGGTTTACCTTTACATAAACATAACATAACATACGTACATTTAAAACAAAACTTGCACGTACTGCAAGAGAATGGCATAATCGGGACAAACAGGATAAAGGTGATCCAGTGCTATCCATAGGACAGAATGAAGTATTCCCAACGGGGCCCTACCTCCAGTAGCCAAGGCTTGAGCCGGTGGTCCAACAACACATCAAAGCCCAGTATTTCAAAACAGGCACTGCCTGCTGCATGATTAGGGAAGCATGTGTGGTAGTTGTGCTTGAGGATGGGATGAGCAGAGATAAGAGTCTTTATGATCACATCCTCAATGTCCAACCACACCTTTTCTGTGTCATAACACATGGCTTCCAAATGCTTGTTCAGGGTAGAAAGCTTCCTGTGAGAACATGTGAAAAAAGGAAATTCTAAGAAATATTATGTAAAATATATTATATAAATATTATATATATATATATATATATATATATATATATATATATATATATATAATATATATATATATATATATATATTACTATTACTAATTACTATATACTTTAGAAACATGTACAATAATTTGAGTTAATTTGTTTTGTTTACTTTTTATTATGTCAGCTGGTATTTGGAAAAGTTATTTTCAGGAAATAAATACTATAAATAATACATAAATACCTCTTGCTGCCTGTGTCATCATCCCGGACAAAATTCTCACTGTGCTTGTTGATGGCATAGTTGGTCAGGTGCATGCAAACTTCATCCTTTGAGGTAGAGGAAAGGTAAAACAGAGAGAGAAAAATTAATTATTCACGTAAATAGGTAGGTATCATATATGTGATATCTGTCATTTTTTAACAAGAAGTACTTTGTAACAAGCTATAACAAAAAAAATTCTACTTTAAAGACCATCAAGATAATAAATGAATACACGTTTTGTAAGTCATACAGCTGTCTGCTGTCTCTCACCAGATTGCTGTTAATGGGCTCACTGTACTGGCTGGTGCAGAAACGGGCCAGTCCCTCGTTATACACAAAGATACGGAAGGGGTCACAGCTAGTTACCAGCACGTAAATGCGCAAGTCAAACTTGAACCCATCAATTATGAATGGCTATAGAAAGAAAGGCAATGTATTCAAACATCAGAAAATGTCTGTGTGACTCAAAGTGTGCATTATAAACACAGGATGTACATGGAAATAGAGCTGTGATGGATGTAAGGATGGTGTGGGTTCATGAATTGTATCTTACCCTGGATATATACACCTGGCAGATCATGTGTTCCCCTGGCCGTATATCCTTGCTGGATTTGGTGAGAAAGATACCACGACCTTGGCAACCTGAGTCTGGTTTGCAAATGTATGTCTTATGCTTTTTGGCTCTGGTGTAGGCTTGAAAATCACTGTAACTATAGCACAATGAACAGGCATGTAAAATATAGCAGTCTAATATATGACATAAATACAATGGGCTGGTGTACTGGACAGTGAGTCTGGACTACACAGCATTTGGAGATGACATTCTCCATTGAAAGAACAATTTTAGGCTAAGTCTACGCTGGCCATGAAACCATAATATTTCACATACATCTAATTTATACTGATAATAAATACTGTCCAACTACACATGGTATAGGTGGAACCTATTTAATATGTAATGAACATTATTTTTTAAATGTCTTAAGAAAAAACACTCACTCTGCGGGGAGGCACCACGTTCGAGGGAAGACGTTATAGTCTTTGGGAAAGAGCTTCAACATACGGTTCATGTTTCTTGCAAGAAGATCTTTTCTGCAGATCTCGCTCATCCCTGGAAAATGGTTGATTTTCTTTGTGGCAGGAAAAAAAAACACGTAACATCAGTGCAAAAGAGGACAGCTGGAAACAGACTTTCGTGAGCAATGAAAGATAAATATAAGTACTTGGTATCGCTTCATATCCATGACTCTATCCAAAGAGACAGAACAATCAGTCCAAAACAAGGTCCACTCCTCTCCTTCCCCAGCTTCTCGTAACCCATATCTGTGAGCAGCACGGCGCACTTGCAGAAAAGACAGAACGCTCAGGGAACAGCAAAACACTAATGTACAATAACGATGCTATCATGAACCAAGATTGGTCACAAACTGTCTCAAATCTTTCTTAACAGAATACTCCATGATTTTCAAGCTACTGAAAAGAAGTCTGGTGACATGAAACCCACTTATAACTGAACATGATTTCCATGACCAAACACCCATCATTTGTTTCATTTCCTGTTAAACTGGAAACATCAAGTACAGGTTGTTTAGGAGATTTGGGTTGAGGATAACTTGAATAAGGAAAGAGAGAGTAAAAAAAGCGAGCTTCCAAAGATGAAGTTCAAAATAATATTCAAAGACATAAATACAACACAGTGAGGCCACAAGACCTGAGACCACAAGAAGCACTTAAAGCTTCTATCTTTAGGAAAAAGGAACAAACTTTGAAAAAATGTAATTGCTTCCATGTATCCTTCCACGGTGAGAGAACAACTCAGCACTATGGGTCTGAAAGGATGTGTAGCCCTCAAAAATCAAACAAATCAAACAAAATCAAATCCCTACACACTTCTTTTAAAAAATAAAAGCAAGTGCCTTGAAGACAGGAGCATGGCGCTGAGCAATATGAAAATATCATTATAGTGGTAAATTATGTCACCATAAAATATGTTGTTCTGAACATTGTCAGTACTTCTACAACACTGACCAACTAAATGTTTCACTATATGGACACTATATTTGTCTCGTTTAACCGGATTTAGCGCAAAACAATATGCAAAGAAATAATAACAAAAATCACTGTGTAGCATTGTTGGTTCATTTTACTCTGTTCCCACTGAAGAGATGTGATATATTGTGTATCATGAAAATTTCTTGCAGTATAGTGATAATATATAAATAATATATATAAAATCTATATTATATTATATATATAAAATATATTTTTGCCACATCGTCCGCCCATACTGGAACAACACTGTAAAAAATATATTACATCTATTACAGTTACATTTGCTTTCCATGAGGTTTGTAGCACTCACACCAGATTGCTGGTAACATATTTCCACACATTGCTGATTACTGAGTACAGTCAACATTAGAGGAAAAAAAATCAGTTAGTCAAAATGACTGGTCATGCGCTATCACTGAAGCACACAGAGATTAAGTTGAAAATGGTGGAGTATTACTTTAAACTGGTCTATTACATAGGAGCAGAAACTTACCACTCTCGTATTTACAGTTGGTGAGATTGATCCACAATCATCTGAAAGAGAGGAAGCAGACAAAAGGACAGACCTGTGCAGTGCTCAGAGCTTCTATAGCAATCTCCTCAACTCTGACAGTTTCCAGCTTGCTGAGGAAAACAAGCCTGATCTACCACAATGACTAAGATTGACAGATACAATGGTTTTAATCTCACAATTGTGACAGGAATCTTGCTGTCACTGCAACTAAACACGGCAACCAAAACAATAGGTTACATTCAAGTAAACAGCTTACCTCTTCTTTCTTTTCTTCTTTTTCTTGTTTCCTGTAGATAAAGGAATTGGAGAGCAGGCTTCAGCATGGCCATCGCTACCCCAGCCCTCTCCCTCCTCCCCAGGTTTGGGCTCACACTGAAAGGAGTCCTGGGGCTCTGGACTCTCCGCTGGAAGCCCCATGCTTAGAGGCCAAAGGAAAGACAAGGGTCAATCAATGTGAAATCAAGAAGCCCTTCTGATTAATTCAAACTGTCTCAGATTTGCCCACCATTTTCAGGAGGCAGTATCACTATACTGATCTGATAGTGTGCAAAATAGATTATTGCTTGAGATAGAATGGAAGAAAGACAAAAAAGAACATCTGTGACAACTTGGGCAAGCAACTGAGACAACTGAGATGTGGAGTAAGGTTTTATGGACTGACAAGCAACTTTGTAATTGGGATTGCTTGAATCATAAAAGCAGAAAATGGTAAACTTTTAAGACTGGACTTTTGGGGATACTGAGAAATATCAACAATGACAACAAAAATAGGAATGGCAGACTATGTAGAGAAATGTATCGCTCCAGGCTGTGAAGGGGCATGTCGGTACTTTTCATACTCTCCCCAAGGAAACAAATTATCAACAGGCATGGTTAATGTTCATCTCTAAATGGCACTGAAGTTGGCTTTCTATTCGCCAGCTGCTTAAAGGCAGAGTATATGATGAAAATGCAACACGCTTTTTGTCAAATTTAGTGAATATCTCCTCACAACCTGCTAGCTTTACTTTTTATGGAATGTTTTGTTCCACCTAAAATGCTACATCTATTACAGGCCAAACAATGTAACAGCAGCATCATTTAAAGTGAAACAGAAAATTAAAAAAAAAATATTGGCAAATAGAAAGCAAACCTTAGCTCCCAGAATCTTTAACAAAATGCCAGAGATCTTTTTGCCAGATCATCTTTAACTGAAAGTTTCATAGTGAATTAACCACTTGAATTTATTTAGTGTTTTCGTCAAGAGAGAAAGCAAGTTGCTAGTACAGGTAATATTAGCTACTAGCAGGCTTTAAGTAACAAGCTAGGATAGTTAACTAAATAGTATGAAGAGATTCATTTTACTTTTGTCTATTTAAAAATATTGCTTCTGTGTGATCACCGCCAGGTTTCACTGTAAACCAGCAAGTCAGAGCAGAGCTCATCAAATTATTTATATAAATTATTTATATACTCCTTTTAGTCTAGGGTCAAATTATAGGGTAGTAAATGGGCATGTAAAACCACATCTTGGCATTTTTCACCCTGAGCAAAGTCACATATCTTTTATGTAGACATCACAGAACCATTTAAAATGAATAAATTAATTCCATGGAACCATTAAACAATTACGAGACATACATTTGGAATGTATTACTCATAAGTATACTGACAGAATATGTCAACCTATGTGATGTCACATCCCCACACTGAAACTCAATCAAGCATATGGTTAGAATAGCTTGTAGCGCGCAAAGAGGGATTTAGCATCATGTTTCTGTTTCTATTTTTCTCCGCACGGTGACTAGGCTATCTGTCAACAACAGCACAATCCACACAGTCATACCAAAGGAATCTTGAACAGTGGGACATAAATATGGGGCACAGCACTCTATGCCTAATTGCAGACAGACAGGCACCTTAGCCCCAGTTGGACATGAATACAGGAGGGTGTGCACGGACATCCCAGCAAGCTGTGGGAGGCCTGGGTGCTGGGTAACTGTATTCTGATCCAGTGATCTGGATAATCCTGACCATGAACTCTTGGCTCTTGGCTTAGCTAATACAGCCCAGTGGCCTAACAGAGGGGTAATGTTACCACATAACATTCACGTTTCTAGTTTAATACCGGTATAGCTGGTATTGTTTGTCCATCTAGTTCTCTAATATTTTCCCTGTCTACAGTCAAGAAGGACACAGAACATGCATGTTGTATAACAGGTAAAAATAGCAAAGAATAGCAAATAAATACATCTTATAGTTATACAACACTGGACTTTCTATAGATCAAAGAGACAAAGATAACAAAGCCCAAAGCCAGTGGTAACCAACCCTCCTCCTCCTTGAGATTTATCTTTCTCCAGGTCTCACCCCCCAATACACCTAATCAAGGTCTTCTGATGGCAATAATGAGATGGATCATCTCCATTAGGGTCTAGAGGAAAGTACACATCAAAGAGCAGGAGCACTTACCTGTGAGCTTGTTGGGAACAGGCTGGCAATGCCAACAGAGGCCTCAGCCTCTCTGACTTCAGGTGGAAAATTACTCAGGGTGCACTCAGTCTTGGCTGTCTACTGGGCTGCTGTCATTCTCCCTGCTGTGGTGACATAGACTAGGCATCATGTCTGTCTCAGAGCTGGCACGTAATCCCTGACAAAAAGGAACAAATTCATCTCCCCTGTGTAGGGATGACCCAGGTCGGATCCACTTACATGCCGACACACCAAACCCTCAAGATCGAGTGACCAATTAGAAACACATGAGACAAACACCTGATATGTGCCAACATCAAAGATGAACAGAAGGGGAGCAAGAATGAAAGGGATAATCCCTCATATCTGTCCAAGGCAATAAGAGAACAGCTTGGAGATTTTTAAAATCTAAATCTGTGCTAGAACAATTATGCACAGCTTGTAAGATTTGAATTGTGTGGAAGTCCATTTCCACCATTTTAAAAGAATCCAGCATCAAAAACTGTTTTACATGAAATGCTATGCCATTAGGTTAGAATACTTTCTTGTTAGTTTTTAGGTTTTAAGTCATGATTTTGAGATGCTTTCTCACTATGTTGAGACACATAATTACTTTGAAAGAATCCCATTGTTATGATATGCTTAATCTAATACTATCTCATTATTTTGAGATACATTCTTATTATTATGAGATGCTGAGTCATTACTTTGAGATGCTGTCATTATTTTTGAGATACCAACTCATTACTTCCCATTGAAATCCCTTCTTGTTATTTTGCGATGTTATATCATTACCATCGGATCCTTTCTCATCTTGTTATTATTTTATGTTCAGATGCTTTATGCTTTTGGAGTTAAGAAAAAATCAGATTTTTAAGTGTTGGGAAGGAGCCTCAACAGAATAGGCAACAAAACCTTATCGTAAAAACAATGTAAAGTACAGAAGTGCGATATAACCCCTAAATACACACTCTGCAAACTACTTTTATCGTTTAACGTTTACTTTAATGACAAAAACATTGAGCAAATTCAGACCTCTGAGACGTTGATACATTCGTGTGATAAACAAGGTTAACGTTACTTCTTAACAGCACAGCAATGCAATCAGTTTACTCTGCATTTGCTCAAAATACAAGAAAAAACGATACAGTGACTTAATTATTTGTATTGAACTGTATTATCTGAAACAGAAAAAAGGAAATTATTCATACCAACCTTTTATTCCGTCTATCACAAATCACGAGCTATGCTAACTAGAAGCACGGCGTATTTACAATTACCATGGTAACAGAACGCTTCATTATATACAGATTAGCTGCTAACGTGGCTAACACGAATAAATGAATTACGAAAAAACGAGCAGTTTCCAGACACGTTACAGGTGATGTGTACAAACACTTACCTGAAAAAAACAGAAAGTGCAGGTGAGGAACCACATCAGACTGTGTGTTTTTGTGTCATAGCCTAGCAGTTACGCGTATTCTCACGTTCTAATGTTGTCCTGTCTCAGCGCATGAGTAGCAGATCAGTGTACGTGCTCAAACCAACACAGAGCCGACCAATCACCTTTCGCGCTTATATACTTGCAGCTTTCTGATTGGTTCCTGACCTTCCCAACCTACTTAAAGTGAAGTTTAAAAAATTTTTGATAATTTAATTGTTAAGATATAAAAAAGTCACTCAGAGAGGTCCGGTGTAAAATGCTCCGTTCATCACAGTAACCGGACATCACTTAAACAACAAACTGGACTGGTCAGTTAACACCACAGTCCTTTACAAAAAAGGAGCACTCCTGAGGAGTTTCTTAGGCACAGTGGTGGCATATGCCATGAAGTGGAGTTTTATGGAGTGGTCTGCTGGGACAGCAGCATCTCAATGGCAGTCAAGAAGAGACTGGACAAACTGGCTCTGTCCTGGGAAGCCCCCTAGACCCAGTGCAGGTGGTGGGAGACAGGAGCATGTTAGCCAAGCTGGCAACCATGCTGGAAAATGACTCCTACCCAATGCACTAGACTCTGGCAGCACTAGGCACCTCCTTCAGCGACAAGCTGCTTTACCACAAGTGTGTGAAGGAGCGGTACCACAGGTCCTTCCTTTCTGCTGCTGTTAGACTCTATAACTAGCACTTCTCCCAGCAGACCACATACACACACACTTAACAGGACATAGCGTTTTTCAATGTAGCATAATAATTTGTAGTATTTTTGCATTCCTCATGTGCATCTGAAAATAAAACTCTTCAGTATTTTTTTAATACTCTTCACAGTTTTTGACTTATTTATAATGTTTTATTGTTTTATATTGTCCTGTTTGTTTATCTATTTTTATACTGAGTGCCTTGTTGTCCATTTGCTGCTATAACACTGTGAATTTCTCCACTGTGAGACTAATAAAGGGTTATCTTACATGCTACCTCATATGCTGCCTGATGTCTGAGTTTTTGGCTTAAAAATTGAGTCACATATTTTGGAGTCTACATATTACAGTTAATTCATAATGGAGTGGTACATGTAGGGCAGGCTCTTATTAAGTTGAAAGTATCGTCTGTTTGGCTGAAATATAAAAATGGATGTCATTAGCATAACATGTTCACTGATACCCGTACCCAGTGTTAGCATACGTAAAGCAAATAATACAGGTCCTCAGACACAGCCCTGTGGAATACCATACTTTACTGTCATACAAACAGATAATTAACCTTAACTGATAGTGATCACTTAGATAAGATGTGAACCAGGAAAAATCTTTTCCTGTTACTCCTACAAGGTTTTCTAGCCTGTATAGTGGGATAGAGTGGTCTATCTTGTCAAATGCTGCACTAACGTAAAGCATTAAATCCAGACTGGAATTTTTTTAACTATGTCATGTCTATGCAGGTAGGAATGCAATTGTTGTGCCACATTTTCTCTAAAACCTTTAAGTAAAAGGAAACCTTCAGATATGTCTATAATGTGATATCCCACAGGGAAGTGTACTCACAGCTGTTAAATGTGCATTTGAAACTTCTGCCTTATCATTTTAAATGTATTATTGAATAAATGTATAAAATCATTGCTACTGTAGGCTGATGGTATTTGGGTTTTCAGTAGCTGCTTTGTTCTCAGTACTTTCTGGGATTATTCTTACTATTTTCAGCCAAGGAGGAGAGATAGGTTGAGCTTGCTTCAGTTTGTGCTCTCTTATATTTTTAGACCAGTGGACTGTTGTGCCAGTGCTTTTGCGGTTCCTGCTCACACAAAGAAGCAGATACAGGTTCTGCTGCTGGGTTGATGCCCTTCTATGGTACTTTCCAGGTCTCCTTGTGTAACAGCCCATGTCCTTGTGTCTTGACTTTGTGTTTTAGACTATACTAGGTGACAGCAAACTTGGCAACAGCACGTACGAATGTGCCATCCTGGAAGAGTTGGACTACCTGTTCAACCTGAACAGGCAGGCACCACATCATGCTAGAGTAGTGACAAGGACAATAGCAAAATCACAAAACCAGAGAGGAATCAGACAGAAAGGATAAGCAGAGAATTATAGCCTGTGGCCACCAGCGGCAAAATCATTCCTTTTGACTTTCATTTATACCAAAGCTGATGAAACTGATTCACAACAATTTATGCTTTTGTATTGGACAGACCGATATTATAAGAGTTAAACTGACTTAATCTTTCTGAGCAGTGTCATAAATGAAAAAGTACTCTAAAATAAAGAGTAATACTCTGGAGAGAAAATTAAACGTCCTCACTGCATCCTAGGGCACCAATCCTCTCTGCCCTAAACACAACAAATGTGTTGTCATCCAGCAAGACTTTCTTCCAGCAGATGCATTCATTAAGAAATGACAACTAAGACATTTATATTTTTGGTCTTTTTATTCAACTGACTTTTGTTGTTTCAATCTTTCAAGTAAAACAATGTGGAATTACTAGGGAACATAAGGAATGTAACAAATTAGAAGAGACAAACAAAAAAAAAAGAAAGAAAAAAAGACCATCACCACATTCTAGGCATACCCCCCTAAACAAGCCTTTACCCCTAAAATGGGACAAAGACTGTGACATACTGCCAAGGTTCAGCTGACAAAAAAGAAAAGATAAATCTCAGAGGGTTCTTGCAGGGCTATTTCCATTGAGTCTTGCCATAAAAAGGACCATTTTAAGAAAAACGGATGACAACAGCGATTTACACTTAAGAGGTGTTTTTAATTTGGTTGCACTTCAAAGATACACCTCTTGTGGTTTAGGATGAAAATGTCTTTATTACACTTGAAACACTAAAAATGTTTGAAGCCCAAACTTCTTTCCTTAACAAGGCATACAGGGATCCCCTCCCGTGTGGATCAGCAGGCACTCTCACTTTGTCACACTGTATTGAGACTGTCTGACAATAAAATCTAATGAGAAGAAGTAGACCATATCGACTAATACTTTGGAAAAATGGAGGAAAAAAAATGGATGTTGCCTCTCATATCTGTATTGCCAGAAAGCAAATGACAAGCAGACCAAGATTCATCACAAGCTCAAGAGCTATACATACACATTGTGAGGTACCAGTAGAGAAGTAATTTGATTGAAAAGGATTAAAAAAACTATCACAATGCACTCAAATGACAGGGACATTTTGTGAGAAGTGCAAATGGGGGGAAAAAAATGAATGCAGGCTGGACTTAAAAGTGATGGACAGAAAAAAAAATACAAGACAAGGAGGTCTGAGCAAAGACTAACTCCAGCATAGTGCAGCAAAATCACATTTACAGACCTGCTCTCTTCTTCATACCCTGGAAGAAACCACAGAATATTCTTAATTTATCAACTGACTTGAAACAAACAATAGTCAACAGCTGGCAAACATTGTGTCACAACCCAACTGCTTAAAAACGTTATAACAATTGTACAATCCCACTCAATCTTCTGAATGTAGCATAAATGCATTTTTGCGTTCCCCCCTGCAGCACAAGTAAACTCTGTATAAAGGGTACAACCTAAGTGACCCATCTTAACACATACTTCTTTTAGTATTCCAGTCTTTAAATGATTACAGTACATAGTGTGAACTAATAACTCTTGCCCCTTGCCCAGCTGTCCCAAGTCCTTACGGTATGGTGAGGTACTGTCCTTATAATCTCATCACCAGGACTGCAATGCCATATTTTCACGGGTACCCTTTTGCCCCATCGCTGTTCTTTATCAATGCTCCCTCTCCACACTGAAGATGGCTTAACTTGACATAGTTGAGAATGCACCAAGAGAGAGTTCAGCTCCTCACAAAGTGCAACAGACTCGATTTGATCTCTTCTTGCCAATAGTGTTAAAGAATGGCAAGTTATACAGTTGATCCCCGTTCAGTCAGATCTTTTCTCTCATCGCTGCCTTTCATTATTTCCACCAGCTTACAGCTCCATCCCACGTCCTGATCAAGTCTTGGAGTGCCGGTGTTGGGATGCGGAGGAACGGGTATTGTTGGCTGGAGTGCGAGCCTGGGCTGCTGCAAGCGCAGCTACGCTCCGAAGCACCCTATCAGGAGTTCCCTCACTGGATCCAGCACTCAGCTCTGGCTTGTCGTGCTTCTGCCTCTCTCTCCTGCTTTCGCGACCTCTGCTCTCACCTGTCTTTTTCTGTCTGCTTTTGCCTCTCTCTGTGTCACTGCCCGAGGAAGGAGCTCTTGAGCGAGAACGTGGTGGCCCAGTGCTTCGTGAGCTCAAGCTACGAGTGCACTGGCTACTGTTACTGCTGCTCCGGCTCCTGCTGCTGCCTGCCCCTCTTTCACTGCTTATGCTACTGCAGGCGCTGTGGCCTCTTGAAGACCTCGTTTCTCTGTTCTCATCTTCCGCTTCCGTTTTTCTCTTCTCCTCCTTTTTGGCCCTCTTGGTCTCAGTATCCAAAGGAGGAACTAGGTTGCCTGGGCGCTGTCGTGTGGAGCGTGAAGCAGAAAGATTTGTTGCAGTGGTTGACTGTGAAGAATCTGACGAACGAGTGGGCGTTTGTGGACCACCGCTTGTTTTATTATTAACAGGATGTGTCTTTGGGGAGTCCTGTCCTGGCTTGTCCTTAGATTTACTGCTTTTTTCAAAAGCCGGTTGCTGCCCAGCAGCCTTACCCTTGGAGCTAGGACTTGGGGTATCTGGGCCCCTTCCTCTCATAGCCAGAAGTTTAGCAGCAGCATTAAGGGCTGAGCAACGTTTGCCCAGCACCTCAGGCTCGGGAGAGGTCGGAGTGGCCAGCTGTGAAGCAGGTTGGGGGCCTGTGGATTTACGGGTCATCCTAACTGGAGCTGCTCCCCTAGATTCCTCCTCTTTGTTGACCTGATGGCTCTTCTTCTCTGACCGCCTATTTCGTCTCTCGTCACCTTTGTCGTTCCTGGTCTCCTTTTCCAAACTTTTTCGAGATGAGCGAGTAAGGCGTCTCTTTGGGCTAGATGAGTCCTCAGAGTCTAAAGAAGAGGAGGAGGAGTTTGACCGCTGTCTTCTTACAGGCGTCACTGTCTCCTTATCAGTCTCTCTGTCTCTACTGTCCTTTTCTGCATCTGTCTCCACTCGTTTCCTCTTTGCAGGTGTCCGACTTTCCCCAGCCTTTTTTGACCGAGATGAGCGTGTCCCACAAGAAGAAATAGAGGATGGAGAAGAGGACCGGACAGATTCTTGACTACTTTGCCTGCTAATGCTTCTTTTCTTGCCTGAGGCTCTACTTTCTAGCTCTTCTGTCAGATTTTCTTCTTCTACTGACATATCCGCTGCATCCGTCTCAGGTGCAGTTGTCTCTTCTGAGGATGCAGGTGGTAATGTCACAGACATCTGACCCTCTGGCAAATTCTCCACTCTCCTCCTTTTGGCTAGTACTTGAGTATCATCTTTGTCTACTTGTTCGGTACTTCCAGAGGACTCCACCTCCTTCTCCTCTGTACTTTCAATCATGCCGTCCTCCTTTGATACATCTGAGCCTTGCTGATTTTCAGTTGCTGCCTGCTGTACAGGAGACAGAGGTCTCTGTGTGGTACTCTCACTAGAAGCCGATGTAGGCTGAAAAGAATCGGCTGTCACTTGGTTTGGTGAGTCTGAAGAAATAACCAAGGCCAGAGCTATTTGGCTTGAATGTGCAGGAGCTGTTTTTGTTTGTTCAGGCTGAGGCTGAGACGGAGACACATTAGGATCAGGTGTCAACTCTTGCACTGTTTCTGGTACATCAGGTTCAACAGAAGGCTCAGTGATGTTACATGGTAATGGCTTAGGAGAGCCAGGGTTCAAAACAAGTTCAGATGAGAGTTTATTGGAAAGTTGTGGAGATGAAGGAGAAGACTGTGAAGATGTTGTAGTTTCAGTGGGACTACAAAAATGTTTTTCAGGACCTGTAGCTGGAACCTTGCTCTCATGAGAAGGCAGTGACACCAATTCAGTAGATGTAGTAGAGATTTGTGGAGCAGGTGTGCTCTGGGTTGTGGGTTGTGATTTTAGCATTGGCTGTAAAGAAGAATCATTGCTTGCTACAGCGGACAACTGTGAAGAATTGCTTATTTGACTGCTTTGAGAAACAGAGGATGGAGATGAAAATGAAGGTTCTTGAGTTAGTGCAGGGGCAGAGCTAGCATTGGTCTCACTTGAAGTAGCAGCAGGCTGTAGTGCAGGTAAAGGTTCTATGCTGGTCTGACTAACGTTTGCTGTAGGAATGGCTTCTGATGAGGCTGTGGTTGAAATGGTTAAACAGTCAGGGTGTGTAGTTGTGGTTATCTGGCTGGTGTTTTCAACCTTCATCGAGATTTCTGATGTGTCTGTTAGCTTTATCTGAGAATCAACAGGTGCTGGAGGTGGAGGAATGCATGTAGACTGAGTAGTTTGAGAGTCTGTTTTAGGAGGCATGGTGAATTCAGATGATGCTTCAGCTGAGGACCTTACTCCTGTGCACTGAGAAAGAGAAGGCAAAATTAAAGGTGCAACACTGGAACTAGTGAGTACTGGTGAGTTTAGAGAAGAAAGGGTTTCCTGTAACGTTGTACGACGCTGTTCCTCTTGTCTAGATTTACCAGTGAGTGCACTATTTGTTGTGGAATCTTTGCGAGGCCGGCCCCTCTTTCGTTTTGGTGAGAGAGGTGGACTCTGTTCTTCACTCCTTAATACCTGAACCTCAGGTGGCTGCTGTTCTGCGGGTTTATATTTTGGGGGTCGACCCCGTTTGCGCTTCACAGACGTGGAATTAGTAGCATTAGGGTCAGAAGCAACAGGACTGGTAGTGCTTTCCTTAGACGAATTAGGCTCCTGTTTCTTTGGTGACAGGGGAGTGCGTCGGTCTAGCCCCCTCCCTTTACCTGGATATTGTTCTCCTAACTGAGCAGCCATACGAGACTCTGTCTCCAGTCGCCGACGCACTGGCAGGTTGCGAAGGACGGGCATATCTGCAGAACTCGTAGGAGAGTAGGGTTGGTAACCTCGCCCTGGACTTGATAGTGAAGATGATGGGGAGACCTGATCCTGTCCTTGCTGCATCTGTGAAGGTGATGTAGAAGGTGATTTAGGAAGCAGCTTATCTTTGTGAGGCTGACTTTCTTGATCAGGAGAGTTAAAGGTTGTGTCTTGCGCTGACTCAAAGTGCTCCATCTCTTCCGATGAACCTTCGGTTTGCACTCCACCACTTCCACTTGCTCCCCTCTTCCTCCGCCTGGGTTCCTTCTCTTCTACTACTGTAACCAGGCGGCCAGGAAGCTTTCTAAGGACTTTAGCAGACGGGGAGTCTTCTGGAAGGCCCTTGAGGACCTCTCCATCAGCAGTTTGGCGCTTACGTGGTGAACGAGGATGCGGAGAAGCCACTGAAGGAAAAAGCGAGTGTTGACTGTCCTGTTCGGGCTGGTGTTCTGGAGAGCAGATGGAGTCCGAAGATACAGATGCCCCACTTTCCCTCTCTCTCACACCCTGCTGAGGAGTATCTGACTGTGTCTCTGCTGCGTGCTCATCATCTGCTTCTCTGTGTGCTGTTGTCATTGTAGAAATGGGTACAGTTGAGCTTATGTCCTCTGATGGAGAGGCAGTTGCTGAAGGCACCTCACCAGAGGGAGAAGGAGGTTGGTGATGTGGAGACAGAGGCAGTTTGGATTTGGAGACCAAATCTTGCGCTGGAGATTGTGTTTCTGAATCAGAGAGGTGCTGATCAGTTTGGGGTTTAACATTTTCTGCCTGGATGGGTGTTGGGGTTTCCACATGTTCTTTGGTTGCCCCTCTCCCCCGCAGACTGCTGCGCTGTCGTTCAGGCACTTCTCTGGGCTGGGGAGACTTGAGACTGGACGCAGACCCAGAGGAACGGCTCCCAGTGGACTCCATGATCAGCGTCTCCCCTCTCCTCCCTCTGTCTCTGTCTGGTGATGGATGCGTTAAAGACACATCATCATCTGTTTTAGCTGGTGCTCCTCTAAGCCTACCACTGACCCTCGTAGACGGGGCACCTTTCTCTTTGTGTTTACGTATGCGGCGAGCTGGAGGGTGCTCCTCGGGAGTGGCAGGTGTAGAGTCCTCTTCATCATTATCAGACGACTGATGCAGTTTCAGACCTTCCTCCTTTGCCTGATCCAGTCCTTTCCTTGCAGCTTCAACCTGCTCCTGTTGCCATGTCAAGAATATATAATTTTACTATACATCATTTAGCAAGCCGAACGCATCATTAACACCATTGCCATTATTATTTTCACCTATCTAAGATTGGTAAGATAAACATCATTTCTGTTTCCAGTTAACAGTAGTTTACCTCTGCCTGTTTCAGTTCCTCTTTGCAAATATCCTCAAGAGATGCCTCCAGGAAATTCATGGCATATCGCTCTATGGGAGTGAGCTGTTGAGAACAACAGCATGTTCACAAATATGGCACAAAAAAAGGGACTGAACATTTTTTAAAAGACTTATTATTATTATAAAGACAAATTACCTGTTCAACCAGAGCTGCAATTTCCTGCTCAGCCTTGGAAAGCTCCTCCTCTTCCTGGTCTCTGCTCTCACCATCATCCAGAGGAATATTCTCATTAAATTCTGCTAGTTCAGCAACCTGTTCTGCTTTGGCTTGGGAAGCTGCTACTATGTCCTCCTCGTCCTCAGCACGACATAAGGCCTAGTAAGGGTAAAAGCTGTCATCAATTTCCTCAACTAAATTTGTAATACACAACAGTTCCAGTGGTCAAATGTATTTTACAGTGTTTTTTTTTTTAATAATAACTTGTACCTGCTCTAAAATGTTGGTTTGTTGTTTATTAATGGCCTCTTCATCATCTGATTGAGGGACGCTTGATTCAGCCTCCTTCTTCTCTCCCTCAGACACATCAAACAACTCTCTGATAGTTTGCTAAAAGAGAAAGATTAAAAACGAGAACATTTTACATTAACCAAGTCTCAAATAACATGACTGCTGTAATACAGGAAAAGAAGAACCCAGAAAACACAAAACGGAACTATACCTCTTTAAAAAAGGCAGTGGTGAAGTTCCCTCCTTCGATTGCCATATCACCCAACATCCTCTTCTGGTTGGCTTTTTTCAGGATGTTTTCCTCCACAGTCCTTTCACTGATCAGCCTAAAGATTGAAGTGAGAGTGTAATCAATTTAGTGATCCACAAAAGCATCTGTTTAGGCTAATAAACTGTGTAAACTAATGAAAGTTAAATGTCTAGAATTATATCCAGCACCTATAAATGTGAACATCTCTAGTTTGCCCAATACGATGGCAGCGGTCTTGGGCCTGGGCATCCATTGTGGGATTCCAGTCACTATCATAGAATACCACTGTGTCAGCTCCTGTCAAGTTTACTCCCACACCACCACTACGTGTGGACAAGATGAAACAGAAGATGCGTCGGTCTGCATTAAAACGCTCCATCAAGGCCTGAGAGGAAGAGGAAACATCAATGTATTTACAAAGAATACACCTTAAATGAGCCGAAGGTCTAATCTGGCTAGTAAGTGACACAATGTGGTGTTGCAGATGACTATATTCACCTGTCTCTGCTCCACTCGTGTGCTGCCATCCAGCCGTAAGTAAATGTGTCCGTGGTAGTTCAGGAACTGCTCTAGTACATCCAGCATGCGAGTCATCTGAGTAAATATGAGCACTCTATGGCCTTCACTCTTCAGTCTCCGCAGCAGGAGATGAAGAGTCTGCAACTTGCCTATACACAAAAATAAACAAAATAAAGCATTTAAAGATCTGACACTGGGACTATACTAGCAATTATAATATAAATCGTGCAATATTTCATATAACTCAAAATGTCCGTGTCAAACATACCTATAATGTAATTTATCAGCAAAATTGTATGAGCTAAGAAAAAAAAAAGAGACACTCACCACAGTCGTATTGAATGAGTCTCAAATCAGGAAACTGGGTTCGCATATAGCATTGGATACGGTGCAGATAATGCATGAGAGGAGAAAAACGGGCAGACAGCATAGATGAAAAAAGAGCTTGCTGGTGGCTGAGGGAAGGAGGAGGGTGGCAGCAGTGCATGGTGATGGGCTTTGCCTCCACTGAAGGAATGGCAAATGTGAACCTGCGAGAAGGGACATTAATTATACAACACAACAAATACAGAAATAAACAGATATTTAACAGTTCTCACAGAATCACCATAAAAGGCTGACGGCATACCTGTCTACGACTTCAGACAGCAACTGAAGCCTCTCTTCAGCAGTATGAATGCATTCCTGGAGGGTTTTGCTCTGGTCCAGGTAGTCAGTCACACCCTGTGACTGAGCAGCAAGACAAGAATTGTTCCCAGAGTGGTTCCACGTGTTAATAACAGGACGGGTCGGAGTGGGACTGGGGCCTGGGAGGAAGGTGAGGAAGTCCAAAACTTCTCGCCCATACACTGGCTTGGAATTGCAACGCAGTTCATTGACACGAATAATCTGAGAGATCCGCGTATCTCTCTGGGCCTTACGCTCGTCTGCAAGCCATGACTATTAAAACAGAAGTACAATAAAGCACAATAAATTAGTATGAGAAAAAACGACAAGGAGACAGAAAAAGACAATGTTTTTAACTCACTCCATCTAGAAGGCTTTAAATTCATACCATGTAGAAGGGTGATCGTGGTGGAGGTGGAGGCTGGACTCGAGCACGCTGAGAAGCAGTTGTACTGCTCTGAGACGAGGATGTAGGCTTATGGTTGCCCATTCGCAAAGTGACAACATCACTGCTGCTCTCTTCACGCCCTAATGAAGCATTCACCTTAGCTACAGGAAAAAGGTGGAGTCAGCATAATACGTATACTTCAAACACAATGAACGATCCAGAAAATGCTATCGTATTATTTACTTAATGGTGTGGAAATACTTTCTAAACGTAGTTTCAGCTCACCTAGCCCTGCGCTCGATGATGAGCCCTGTACCACCTTGAGCACAGGACGGATAGGCGGCGGCTGGCTAGCGCCTGAGACAGGAGCTCGAGGTGGTGCAGCATAAACAGGTGATCGATGGGGAGGCTGCTGAGGAGTAGGCGGTCTGAGAGCAGGGCTTGGAGTACCATGTGGGTGAAGCAAGACAGATTGAGGAGAGGCAATGCGAGGGGAGGGGGGCACAGCCAGAGTGGGGACCTGCCCACCCTCTTTGCCTGTCGCCTGACGCACAACAATCTTAACAATTCCTGGTCCGCTTACCATGGTTGACGGGACTGCACAAGTGAATGGAAAACAACAAGGGTTAACATTTATTCTCTGTCCCGACCCAAGTTGAGCTTTAAAAATAAAATGTCTTTGCACTGAGCAACATAGTATGGATTACAGCAGCCGAGCTAATGCAACCACTGCAGATAACGACGTCAAGCTTCCTTTTCCAACAGAATCTAAATCTAACAGGTTTCAAAACATAAGCTAAACGTCTTGAGGCATTAATCTATTGTTTAAATCCAACTCCGTGAGGTTTATAGATGATACAAAAACACCACGTCTTCAAACGTTTAGTACAGCTCGCCTGCACCAAAAATAAAACCAAGAACAAACAGAAAGACAGAAAGAAAGGCCCTCTGTCCATTACAATCGGGTTAAACGCAAAAAAGCTTCCCTGCAACCATCACAGTTCTATCCTTGTGTGTCCCTTTAGAGGTTATTACAAAAAAATAAAAAAAACTTGGTACCCAGGCTACAGTACTGTAGCTACCATCATGAGAATGACTGTGAGGATGAACTCAAGGACAGCACCAGTACCTTGAGCAGCAGTGAGGGGTACTGCTAGTCCAGAGCAGGTTGGGGTTGTGCTGCCTGGGGTGGGATTTGCTGAGCTGCTACCTGACTGACTAACTGTATGGAGGACTGCCACCTGAGCTGGCTGACTAATAAGGTGGTGCTGCCCACCGCTGGATACCAGATGCATTACATTTCCTAAAAGGACACAACCACAGGAGAAAGTGTTAGGCCAACGACTACACCAACACTTAAGACAGACTACAGGCGTGCAGGAACATAAACCTACTCGGGCAGTTCATGCAAGAAATGGGGGCTCAGATCTTTTTGACAAAGGACAGCACTCACCTTGAATAGGGCGTGGCTGGGGCACAGGCACTTGGTGAAGTGGGGCGCCAGAAAGGGTGAGTTTGTTGCCCTGCAACTGGAAGGTGACTGGTTTACTGCCCTGACTGGACGACACTGGGCGACCAGCTAAAGAAGCCAGTTGGGCAATACTGACCACCTCTCCAGCTGTGCACAAAGCAGACAAAAATAAATAAATAAATAAATAAATAAATAAATAAATAAATAAATAAATAAATAAATAAATATCCATTTTTGGGAGGGAAATAAAATAAAAGCAGGGGCATATTCAGAAAAGCACTCTTCATACTTAGTGAGGTGAACTTACATGGTAATCTAGCCTGCATATCAGGACTGAGAAGGACCCTCTGCGTCATGACATTGCTGGGGGGTTGAGGAGATGCAGTCACTGTTTGGGCGCTACAGGGTGCTGGGGCCCGAACAGTCATAACTGGTTGGGGAGCGCTGGGCCTGACTGCAGCCCCAGTGGAGGAAAAACACACAGGAGCTCGTGGAGCAGCAACAGGAGTAACCGGACACACTGAAATCCACAAAGAAGTCCACTTTATTCCACTACCTCATATCCAGAAACGAGTGTTGTGTCAGTGCTACACTGTGCTGTCTGTTTACTGTGTCTAATGTCTGTTTAATTTATTGTAGTTACTGTTTCTCATTTATTTTTATTTTTTTGCACGGTGGCACCACGTTCCTGGAGGAACGTAATTACACGCCACAGTGTACTTGTACATAGATGGCATGACAATAAAAGCCTCTTGACTTGAGTTAAGAGTAAGAGAGGACCAAAAGAAACAAGATGTGTGCTTGATTTTTTCTCTCTCTAATTAGACTACATTGGCATTAAGACACAACAGTCCAGACTGGCAGATCTTTCATATACAAAGCATTAGCTGCTGAAATCCCTAGACTAACCTTGTGGTGCTGGCAATACAGAAGCCTGAGAAGTGACTTCTGTTACTAGAGGGGGCCGTGGAGGCTGGACAGCAGAGGAGACAGGACACGAAGGCCGTGGGCTGCTAGTTGTCGTTGATGAGCGTCCCTCAGACTTGGGAAGTGGTTGGAACATCCTATATGTAAACATAGTTAGTGTATGTTGTTAATGGATAATGACATGACCAGGAAAAAGTGGTACATTAACTTGAGAGATTCTGGTTTAATAAGTAATCGACTTTGAACCTCTTACCTGTTCACCTTCATGCGAACAGGTTTGGGCCTGGGTGGAGGCTCAGGGGACTCCATGATCTCCTGAATCAGCTGGTGAGTCACTTTCCTGCGAGGAAGGTAAACGTCTGCTTGGTATCGAGACATGCGTCCCTCCAAACCAACCAGGTCAAACATGGAGAGATCACAGCGCTGTGTGAAAAGAGACAATAAATAAACATCTCAGATAATAGAGAAGGTGAAGAATGGAGGACAGCACGATGTGTACTGATTTTTACACGGTTGTATTCAAAGTATTATAAAAAGCATATTAGGTGGTGCTTGATTTAGAAAACCAAATTCCCTACCTGGAAAGGGGAAGTCTCTAAGGCATGAAGGACCAGGGAGGCAGTGGAGTAGATGATGGGCTCTGTGATGAAGGGGGACTGGATGGGCCGTGGGTCAAACAGGTTGGGGTGGTTACATACTTTACGAAGCTGCATCAAGATGTTGATCACAGACATGAAGTGGCCACTGGCCAGGGTCTCCCTCGTACTAGTGAATGAAATAAGCAATACCAGAAAAAAGAGGGAAATTTAAAAAAAACAAACAAACAAATCAACCAACAAAACCCATCAGGACAAGATCTTATCTCTCACAAGGTGTCATCATTAATATGACATTCTAGTCACTGGACACTTACGATGCCTGTGCCATGAAGTCATCATAGAGGAAGCGCTGTCTTTTGGAGAGGCGACAACGCACAACATGCTCATACTTCTTGGGCATTTGTTTTTCTACGTCTGCTTTTATACGTCGCAGGAGGAAGGGTCTCAGCACCTAAAACAAAGAATGCATCAACTACAGTTGAATAAGTGAGGCATCATATTGGGAGAACTGGGGGGAAATATTTATTTGTCTGTGAATGTAATAAAAAATATAATTACAAATACAAACCCAATTCCAAAAATGTTAGGATGGTAGATATAAAAGACATACAGACATTAAAACAGAAAGCAGTGGCTTGCAATTTATTATTGGCTTGCATTCAAAACCAGTGCGGTGCGTATTAATTAGAGAGCTCTGTGTATACACTTTTGTTTTAAACTTGATGCCAGCAATGTGTTCCAACTAAGCTGGGAAAGGGACATGTTTACCACTGAGTTACATTACCTTCCCTTTTAACAACAGTGAGTAGACAATAGTTGTTATAGTTAAAAATTAAAGTGGATTTCTTTTTCTTGCTTCAGCTTGCAACGCTTCAGCTTACTTCAGCTGCGCACCAGTCTGGAGTCTTTAAGCTGCACTTCACAATGCAGGCAGGCCCATCTAGCACCTGCAGAATGCAGCCCGGCATTGTCTTATTAAATAAGCAGGTTTTTTCCTGAGCGATTTCACATTTGGATCATTTCAGTGCCAAAATTGGACATTTGTCTGTAATTTGTATGTGATCTGTGCATTGTTAAAAACAAACCAACCCCAGTCTGTTTCTGCTTTATGGTAAAGTTTCCTGAATGTACTTTCGCATTAGGTGCTTCAGCCGGTTATATCAGTGTGTCTGGTTGTTCCTCTTTGAAACTGAAACATTAGAATTACCAGAGGACGCTGAGAGTTGTGCAAAATGGAGTTCTAATGGAGTAGTGCTCTGAACAAGAAAAGGCCTATGAACATCAATTCTCTTGTGGACATTAAGTCCTCTTTATAGTTTATATAAGGAAACATGCAAATTAGTTATTTTTGTGTTCAAAATGTAAGCAAACTACAAAGAGGACTTGATGTTCAACAGAACTTGTAACAGAAGTCTGATTCATTTAAAAAGAACTACACTGAAAACATACAAAGATGCTGTCTAGACACCAGAATTCTCCTGCCGGGCTTTTTTAACACAGAACCAATCAGCATGAACCACCCTGACATAGAAAAGGTGGGTGTACTGGGTGAATGGCATATCAAGACACTGTAAGTAATGTTTGTCTAAATAAAATCAAATTCAAGACAAAGCTAAATGAATAATGCATTTATATCAGGAAGAGTTAAATTCAGTTTAACTGTCATATTTGCATTGAAAAGATATTTTGGACATTGTGTTATATTAAATTTTGCTTGTGGACTGTATTTCTTTTGGCACAAAATTAACTCCAGAAACACAACAACCATATTTCTAAAATCTTAATTTTTATTTTTTTTAATGCTCATTCATAAAGGATTAATTCCTTGTTTGAGTTTCCTTTTATACTGGAGCTGAAATTTCCAAAATACAAAATAAATAAATAAATAAAAAATAAAAATACCAATGGGTAAAACATTTAACACTTCAAATTTATACTTTATTATTTAAGGTTCAAAGGAATTTTCAAGCCACTGCTATCTGTTTTTCTTTGCCTTTTATACTCACTTTCCTGGAATTTGTTTTGTGCATTTACATCAACGCTCGTCTATTGATGATATAAGAACGCACCTTGTGCAGCCTTTTGACGAGACCTTCGTTGTACTCCTGACTGCCCTCGATCATGCCAGTCAACGGGTTGGAGAACCACTCTTTGAACTCACGGTGGGACTGGAAGACATGTGGCATGAGGAAGTGCATGAGTGACCAGAGCTCCATCAGACTGTTCTGCAGGGGAGTGCCGGTGAGCAGCAGCCGTCGGTGACTGAAGGCAGAATAATAATCACACAAAGAGAAGGAGGGATGAGTTTTTAAAAATCATTCTGGAACCACATTAATATTCACTACACAATACAAACATTTAGTGGGATTATTGAAAAGATAATAATAATAATAATAAAAACAATAACAACAAAAAGAAAAAGCACAAAAATGAATGAATTTCAGTTCCCCAAAGCACCTGTTGAAGTTTAACAGACTCTGCCAGCGTTGGGACTTGAAGTTTTTGATGTTCTGAGCCTCATCCAGGATCAGGTACCTCCAGGACTTGCGCCTGAAGGCCTGATGATCCTGTAAAACCAGCTTATATGAAGTGATGCACACATGGAACGCATTGGGTTTAGTCCAGCCCTAACAAAGGAAAGAGAAAAACAAGTTACCACAAACAATGCAGTGACTATTATGGCTTAAAATAAAAATACTTCTTATGATACATTTTATGCAAGCAATTCAAAAGTTTCTGCTAACCTGTCTTTTGAGCTTGCGCTCTTTCTGGCTGCCATAGTAAGTGAGGATTTTGAATCCAGGGCACCAACGCTTCAACTCCATCTCCCAGTTGAGCATCACACTGGTGGGCACTATGATGAGGTGAGGCCCCCAGTTACCTTTGAGAAATGAAAGATATAGTGTATAATATCACCATTCTGCACTTGTACTGTACCGGCTCAGGAACTAAGGGTCAGATCACACAGATCTCTTACCTTTTTCACAGGCCAGATGCGCCAACAAAGCAATGGTCTGAATAGTTTTACCAAGACCCATTTCATCTGCCAAGATTCCATTGAGCTTCTTTTCATACATGGTGACCAACCAGTCCAGTCCAATGTGCTGGTACTCACGCAGGTTGCCATGAAGTAAGAACGGAATAGGAGTTTTAACCTTTATTGGAAAGAAAGGCAAAAAAGTATAATAATTCTTTACCACATCTACTCAACTAAAGGTCTTACTGAGACCACAACAAATAACATCGGTATAACAAAGCTGTTAGTGTCCTACAGCAGTAGAGCAAGAGCCCCTACTTTTGTTGTGGCCAGGGTGTATCCTTTAGGCTGAAGGCTCTCAGCAGTAGCAGCTATATGACTGATTTCCTTTTTTGGACGTGGAGATGTGGATACAGAAGGGCTATGATCTCCCTCCCTTAGTAAAATCTCCATCCCTTCTCCTCCGTCATCTTCCTCCTCCTCCTCTTCCTCATTCCTTTCCTCTGCTTCAGCTTCCTCTTCTTCTTCAGTATCTTCAGCTGCAGCTGAATCTAAACATTAAAATTACCAGACATAATTACTTTAAAACTCTAGCATTTCAATTTCAGAACACACACATATCCGAACTGGCCTAAAATATTTGTAGTGAATTTGATTTGATTAAGGAACACAATCGTCCAATGCTACTGGTAAAAACACACACAACCATCCATATGTATATACAGTTAGGCCCAGAAATATTTGGACAGTGACGAGTTTTGGCATTTTAGCTGTTTACCAAATATATTCAAGATACAGTTATATAATCAATATGGGCTTAAAGTGCAGACTCTCAGCTTTAATTTAATTTAATTAAGGGTATTTATTTTTATTTAGCTCTTTCATACGTAGCTGACTCTTTTTCAAGGGACCACAGGTAATTAGACAATCTCAAAAATTATTTCATGGGCTACGTGGTCTATAGCCTCATTAATTCATCATCAATGAAGCAGGTGAACGGTCTGGAGTTGATCCCAGGTGTGGTATTTACATTTGGAAGCTGTTGCTGTGAACCCACAACATGCAGTCAAAGTTGCTCTCAATTGAAACCTTACTCGAAACGTGTCTGTTGGATCCCAAACGTATTTCCACTAAATGCCTTACTTCTTGTGTTTATACGACTGTTATTGATAACTTACCAGCTTATGAGAAGTGTTAAAAAAAATCTAAATGGCAAACAGACCTAAGCTGTACGTATGAAGACGATAGCTGGAGCAGATTACTGAATTTCTCTCAAACAGTACTGGTATCTACTAAACACAGACAAATTCAATTTAACATTTTCCACCGCACATATTATACTCCATGCAGGTTGAATAAACTCAGTAATGCTATCTCTGACCAGTGCCAAAGGTGTAAAATATTTGTTGGAGATCTTGTTCATATGTTTTGGAATTGTATGCAGTTGCAGACCTACTGGAATAGTGTGATCACAATAACCTCAGAGGTGTGTGGACTATGTCTGGACTCTGATCCTAAGATCTGGATCTTGGGAGATGTTACATCCCTGGAACTACTTCCTTGCAAGAAACACTTTATTTTGCTGGCATCCACCGCGGCAAAAAAATGTATACTTAAAAACTGGAAATCTACAGAACCTGCAAGTCACAAACATTGGATTAACGAACTGCTATCATACTGTACTCCTGAAAAGATCCTCCATTCAGTTCGGGGGGACTCTAACAGACTTTGATCGGACATGGACTCCCTTTTTAAACATTCTAACACGACTGGACTTGCGAGACTGATTTGCATCACTCTTTACTGGTCTTCTTGTAGCTTTCATATTTTATTTTTAATGACTATGTCAAATGTAAATGTCAAATTTAATTTAACTGTGTATACACCGTGATTTAGAGATGGGGGGTGGGTGGATTTATTTTTTATTTATTTTTTTATTTATTTTTTTATTATTATTTGTTGACCTCTGTTGAGGTTTGTACATTTTCAATAAATATATCTATACAAAAAAAGTTGCTCTCAATGGAAGTCAAACAGGCTGCCATTAGGCTGAAAACAAAATCTATCAGAGAGATAACGGAAATGTAAGGAGTGGCCAAATAAACGGTTTGGTACACTCTGAGGCGAGGGAAAAGAGCGCACTGATGAGGCCTGGACGTCCACGGAAGACCACAATGGTGGATGATGGCAGAATGAAAAAAAAACCCTTCACAACATCCACCCAAGTGAAGAACACTTGGGTGGACGAAAAAAAAAAGAACATCTAACGGGGAAAAAAAAGAACATCTAAAAGAAGCCAGCCCAGTTCTGGAACAGCAATCTTTGAACAGATGAAACTAAGATCACCCTGTATCAGAATGATGAGAAGAAGAAAGTATAGAGAAGGCTTGGAACAGCTTATGACCCAAAGCACACCACATCCTCTGTAAAACACAGTGGAAGCAGGGGGGTGCATGGTTTCCAATGGCATTGGGTCCGTTGTGTTTATTGATGATGTGACAAAAGACAGAAGCAGCTGAATGAATTCTGAAGTGTACAGGGATATACTTTTTGCTCAGATTTAACCAAATGCTGCAAGGTTTGGTGTATATAATAAGAATAAGAATAAAAATGTTTGTATTAAAGCCTATTTTTGTATAGAGGCTTATTTTGCATATAGTTCTATTATCAGTAATTCTCAGTCCTCTGTCTAAATCTCCTGGTACGGCCGCCAATCCAAGTTAAGGATGTTATATGGGGTAATTGGTTGTTAGGACACTCTTGCTCAATTGTGATGCACAGCTGAAAAACATTCTACTAATAAGTGAGTATAAAAGGGAACAACATTCTAGGTTAGTTTAGTATCTGAAGATCAGCAGTTGATGGCTTGCTGACCGACTCAAAATGGCCAGAAAGAACTTTCTTTAGAGACCCGTCAGTCCATTGTTGTGTTAAGGGAGGAAGGCTACTCCACTGAAAACAAGAAAATGTCACTGTGATCCCAAACTTTTGAGTGGTAGTGTATATATAAAGCACGTTTAAACTGTATGCATACGGACACAATAAGCTACAGTACATGGGTTGATTAAGACGAAAAGAGTCTCAAGCAGTCGAACCTGGTGAAATGACTCTATTCAGCAGGGTGGAAACTTTATAAGTGTGCGAATATTTTGTCGATTAATGATTAATTACCAAGTTGTTTTTGTTTTATAAAAGTGTGAATTTTGGCGCACCACACTACCTGAGGAGGTGCCACTGTCGTCCCCACTGTCATCCCCTTCGGTCTCTTCCTCTTCTTCCTCCTCAGTGCCTTCGGATTCCTCTGAAGAATCAGGTGATGCTGAGGGCTCCTCAAAGTCAGACGCATATGCCCCTCTGTACTTCTCCAACAGCTCCTCAATACTCATCTCACCTGAAGACCAATCAAAACGAAGTGAATATAATTTAATAAATCCCTAATAGCAAAGCTGCTGAACATCTCTGTGGATATTAATTATTTAAGGTGTGACAGGTAACAAAGATTATCATTTTATTTTTTACATTTTTTTTCAAACTTAACAGTTGAAAAAATAAACTGTAATAAGCACAGAAGTAGTACAAATTGTTCATTGACCTGCAAGCAATTGTAATAAATAATTTCTGAGTTCTTTAAGAGCACACCAGCCTTCTTGCACGCAACTCTAAATCTTATGCTTTTTTCCTAACACAAAGTAAAATACAACTCTGGTTACCCTCTTTGGTCAAGTCATCAAGTTCCTCTGCATGATCTCCATCTCCCTCAATTATCTCCTGGGCTTCAATGGTGTCCTCCACATCTTCCGCTTTGAGAGCAAAGAGGTTAATTAAGATAAATTAATAAATAAAAAAAATCCTTCCTTGAAAAGTCAATTTCAGTCTTAACATTTCTTTGTTCAAGAGATGTGTTCAGATAATAATCTTACCATCTTCCTCATTAGCTGAGAACTCTTTGTCCTCCTCCTCAACTACAGAAGAAGAATCGTCTGAAGCTTCATCCTCTGAAGCACAATGCTATGAGACAAGCATGTTTTACAGTGAGTAGATCTCTAGCGCTGACAGAATCACAGAAGCTAAAGAGTAGTAGGAACACCATTGAGATGAAGTTCTTGGAGTACCTCAGGGAGAGTGAGGGTGCTGAGCAGCTGGTCCAGGGGAAGTGTGCCCTCTTGCCTCAGCAACTCAATTTCCCTTCTCTGTGTCTCGGCATCATTTCCTTCTTGCTGCTCCTCCACCTCAATTGTCTCTTCATCATCCTCCTCCTCACACGGTGGCTCAAAGTCTCTATCTGCAAAAAAAGAAAAAAAAGAAAAAAACATATTTGGGACCTTCAACAAACAACTGTACCGCAAGTGCATTTCCCATTCCATACGTCTGAAGACTTTAATGCATCTAAAGCAGCCTATATTTTATTGCCTATATTGTTTTTATTCATTTTGGCATAAAACAATTCCAAAAGAAAACTAGGTTTTTCACATTTACAGCTATTTTGGTATTATCAGCGTTACATATAAAGACATATATAAAATTCGGGAAAACAGCCAAAATGTCTTCATTTGTGTTCATTCTAATCACTGCTGTTGTACAGAAATAAGGGAGATTCTCACTTATAGCACTTTTAATACCCGAATGAACAAAATATTTCCAGCACAGGTACATTTTCTCACCATCCTCATCCGTGGCATTCAGTTGAGAGTGTTGGGGTGTAACACTGGTACTGACTGCGGGTGCGGCTTGCAGAGACTGACTGAGCAGGTCTGAATAGCGCTCTGTTTGGCCAACGATAAAGTCCAACTGAAGATCCAGGGCCTTCTTGCGCTTCTCCTCTAAGCGGGACTGTTGTTTATACTGCACCACCTGTATGAATGGAAAGAACTTTAACAAATCTTGGACAGTCTAACGTGCTCCGCCACACACCAACTCAAAAATAGTGCATATAATGTTGATCATTTGTTAGCAACAATGGTAAACAGATGCCTCACCTTCTCAACACTGCTCCAGAAAGCGCGAACCTCCTTCGCGATGGAGGCAGCAACTCTCCTCAGCTTTGCTTGCTCTTCACGCTTTGCTCGCTCCTCTTTCTGTCTCAGCTCCTCATGGTGTCGCATCACCATCCGCACCACCTGCAACCACATGCTAATTTACTCAAGAGTGCAATGTTTGCGTAATGCTGCATTGCCACTATAGTAAATATTTAAAAAAGAGATGATGTTTAAAACATGAATATAAAACCATTGTGTACTTTTCTAGCCACGCCTCTCTTCCACCGTCTCTCCTGAGCAAAGTCAGCTGAAAGCCACTGCATCTCCTCACAGAGGTAATCCCAGTGCACCTTAGGCCGGACTGGCTCTGTCACTCGAGACAATCGCTTTAAGGACCAAAATCCTTCCCGTTTCAGTGCAAGTGTCCGATGCTCAATTTCTGCTTCCTGTTAAAAACAAAGAATATGCATGAATCAATGTAGGGGTATGCTATGCCTGACCATTTGGGCTGGTTTGGCTACCTTGGACCTACATAAGGGATACGCAACATGGACAATATACCATTCACCATTTAAGGGTGTGCCATATCGCATTGTACACAATAATATCACCAAAATTTGTTAATATCGTGAACGATATTATACCCTGAAATATCGTGCCATATTACCCATCCCTAATAATCACATCAGGATACTACTCTTTTACTGTTTTTAGCAAAAGAAAAATTAATACTTTTCTCATTTCCCATTATATATCTACTGGAGACAGATTTTATCTGTTCAGTATCACTCATTGTACTTCAGTCCTGGATATATGGAGATATTTGGAGTGCATTATTTAGTATCATGACATTCTGGATCATTGACTTCTGTTACAATCTGAAAAATTCTTGTATTTTTTAATATCTCAGTTAGAGGTATGCCATATCATATCGTATGCAATAATAAAATTTAATTTTCATTTTGTTACAGTAGTGTATTCTTGAAATATTTTTTTAATTCAATTTTTTGTCATATCGCCAAGAATATTGTTATCGCAAAAATACCATGAAATATCGTTATATTATTGTAGGGCCATATCGCCCACCCCTAGCGCTGTTGATATTCCTACATGTAGCAACTAAGATAGGCTTTGCTCAGATTTAAGCATAAACAACTCAGTGAATCCTTAATTATGACACATTTACACATTACCATGTATTAACGCTACATAAGGACTTATGGATCATGTAACCGCCTACACACTAACAACATCTCTGACTGAACAGAATGTTCACAGCACACGCCATAATACTCAGCAACTGGTTACAGGTCACAATTATTACATAAGCATCTTATGGCAATTATCTGTGCTGATCACAATTATTTTTCACAACTGTTAGTATACATAAGTGAGCGTTAATACATGTTAACAAATTCACATAATAAAAAGAAAACAGGAAACACATTCACTGTGACACTCAGTACTACTTCTGACATGGCGATAACACATTTAGGCATTGGTGAGTGCTTTTAGTATATTGGAGCTTGAGGTATGTGTGTGAGTTGAGAGCTGCTATTTATCAACAACTATAACGCAACATAGCTAATCAGATCATTGTACAGTAATAATCTCGGGCAATAAGAAGCCGAAACAAACTGTAAATGGGGAAAGAGGACTGATATGCAGCCTTTCGCAAAATATGGATTAGAGAGGCAGAGCATATAACAATGGTATAAAATGCAGTCCAGACGTCTCGCATCATCAGCTAAATAACTTGTGGACAAGTCTCAATTTGAGACCCTGTGGTCATAAACAGTCAACACTGGGTATTATAGCTGACCGGGTGGGATGTGCTTGGACAATTGATTGTGGAAGTGAACAGGCAAGCAACAAATGAGGTGCATATATTTATTAGCAGCACGCTATTTTAGTGAGGTGGGAGAAAAAAACAAAAAACAAAAACAAAACACAAAATCTTTGTGATCGACTTTCTGCAATAATCTTTTAGATTTTTTTACTTTAATTCCAGTGAAGCTGTAGGCAACTTGTAAAGTGGGTAATAACATAACATTGCCACAGATAAAAAATAACGTTAGTAGCAAAATCAAGAGGTTATGGGGACGTTATTTTGCCTTTGTTTTCTTTTTCCCCTGCTTGGCTGCAGTGTTGTTCTCTTGTCGGCAATGACAACACATGATGCAACACTCAATGTTTGGCTAAATGTTCAAATAACTTTGTAAATAATTCACCAAATTACTTTTACTTTACAACACTGAAATGTTTATTTGCACAGTTGGGTGCATGCATGATTCTGGAGGCTTCCCCACCACGTGACGGAGTTAGCGGGAACACATCCAAACACAAGCATGGCGCAAAGTGGGTGGCGCAGGTGGGCGTGATGCTAATGATGCTAGGTTTTGTAGGCGGGAGTAAGCAAGAATCACTCTAGATTTTGATGCCACAGATGGACTTGATCAGTGGTTATACAGGGCGGGTAAGGGCACAATAATTAAGCCCATGCAGAACACGACAAGGCAATGAAGAAAACAAATACTTCACTCACGTGCTTAGCCAGCTCTGCCATGTCAGTGTGCTTCTCTGAGCGGGGCCGCTGGGCAAGTGTCTGGTCTGACTGAGACGCTCCGCCAGAGTTATGAGAAGAAGCCGTTTGTTTGCCGTGAGCCCTGTCTGCATTCACTTGGATCCAGTCCCCCGATGACGACACAGGAGACGGAGATGGTGTGCGAGATGTAGACGGAGTAGAGCCTGCTGTAGCTCTGCCTGCGATCCACTGACGAACCTAGGAAAGAAGTACCAGAACATACACAGTGAGTCCAAGAAATCTAATTCTATATGTAACTGGGACACATCAACACATCAAGGGCATTAGAATGAAACAAGAGCGAAGTTTCTCATGAAAACAAACAGCTAGAATGTATCTACACAAACAGGTGACCTTCTCTGTGACAAGAACTTTAAAAACCTTGCTACTTCCCATCCGTTATAGGTGACGCATGCGGTTGTGAGTGGAACTAAACTTTTCTGTGAGCTTTACAGTAGACTCCAGTTGGGTTAGAATTAGCAGAGCAAGTGTCAGCTTGCAAGTTTAGACTGACATTCTAAGAAGGAGAGATGCCGGGAGAAGATTCTGACACCTCTTACCTTTGATAAAAAGGCCTGTCTGTCTGTCCTGCTCTGTCCATGCTGCAAAACACAAATGGCTCAACATGCAGCCAACTAATGCACCAGTATCAGATGATGGCATTCACAAAGCTATGAAAAGTGCATAGGAGCACAAATAGATAGTCTTTAACATTGCTGGTTAACAGACGGCTGATAGATGTAAACTTTCAGATGCCAAGTTGTTTGTGTCAGTCTTTAGTCTGTAATCTTAGGACTAATCATTTTAGCTAGCACTCTGAAACAAACAGATACAAGCAACAATAATATGCAAGCTCCAGAGAATGCTTTATACCATAATTTAAAACGCATGAACACATTGCACATTGGTATAGTATTTTACTACCTTCTTCTGTGCCGAACTGGGCATAACCATGCTGTCATCTGTCTGGGCCTCCATAGAACTGTCTGCCTCCCCATCACTGCTCTCTGCTATAGAAGCATCGAGTTGCCCTGGTGTGTTGTGTTGAGCATCTTTTGTTTCTGCCAAAGTTTGAACTGGTGAGTGCTGTTCCTCCACTTCCAACTCACCCCCCAACGACATGGAATCTTGGCATGGCTGGTTGGCAGGAGATTGTTTAGACTGGTTCCGCTCAGTGATGGCACTGCACACACTGCTCCACGCACTGCCTGAAACAGGAGGCAGGGCGGGCAAGGTATCGGTGGGGGTTAGGGTAGACGAAGCCGATTGCGAGAGAAGCTCACACTGGGGAATCTGTTCTTCAAGTCCTTGGGAATGTTCCGATTCAATTAAGGCCTCTTTTTTAGACTCATCCTTTAAGGATGAACCAGCAACATTGAGGGGAACATTTGTGGCAGAAAAGCTGCGAGGCGCCAGGTCCTCCTTGTCAGATGGACCAGCTGTGCCTTCGTGCACGGCCGAGTCATTTTCAAGAAGGCACTCTACAGAGACTGAGCCATCACTGGGGGTGCCAGACTGCACAGGTGGATCCTGGTTCCTGGAAATGTTAGCTAATACAGAAGGAGGATGCTTGAGAAGAGGAGTCTCACCTCTCTTCAAGATGAGCAGCTTTGGATCAATAACACCAGATGGAAACGAAACACAGGACACATCTGGTTTCTTTTCTGTCAACTTGACGTCTTCCTCCTGAACAGAGGAAGTTGGGTCGATTAGGTTAGGGTCTGAGGCGGTAAAAGTGCTCTCAACTCTGGAGCAGGTTGTGGGCTTTGGAACCATATTTTGCATGCAACTTTTAGACAGTTCTCTTTGAGTAGAGCACACAGCATTAAATGTCTCCGTAGGGGTTACAGTCGTTGGGCAAGATGAAGCATTTTGTGAAGTGAAAACACTTTGAGGATGAGAGGACAAAGTACCAAGCTTCCCTATCAATGTTTCTGTTAAAGGATCAAAAGAATGTTTATTTGCAGGGTCTTCCACTATTTTTTCCGGCAACAGCAGCTTAACATCTTCATGAATAGTGTCTGAGGGGAAACAGGGCACTGTGCACTCATACACAGCAACAGACGACTGAGATTCAGGACAATGCACCATGGCCTCTGTGCTAACGTCCATTATGTCAGCATGTTCGGTGCTTGCACACTGCCCATCTATCAGCGGAGAAGACTCACTTACAACTAACCATGTGTCCTCCATACCCGGTTGCATTAAAATACCTACATCGATGAAGTTTTTCACCTCAACGGCGCTCAGTCCAGATAACTCCTCTGTTTCTTTGTCATCCACATTGATGCCACCTGGCACCGAGAAGCCATCATTTACGCATATTATCTGCGAGAGCTTGCGATCTGTTGGAATGGATTCTTGTCCTTGTTGGATCAAACAGTCATTGCTGGTTTGAGAGAGACACAGCTGATCTGAGTCTAGTCCCTCTGAAGGGGTACATACGCCTGTGTACGGGAGACTGCTCCCGTCAGGTTGGCGATCTGAGTAAAGAGTCACTTGTATGCTGTTGGCACAGTCATTCTGTTTAACAATCACATCTGTAGGGCCACATACCACTACATGAGACCCTTCAGTCATTTTGGGGGCCTGTACATTTTGAGTGCATGTCCCATCCCCCGGCACCTTTGGTTCTTCAACAGAAATATCATAAAGTACTTCCGTAACTGCCACACTACCAAACAGACCTCCATCTAAAGACAGAGTCTTATTCCCCTGCTCCCCACTTGCACTAGTCTCATTCCCCATCAATACAGGTCTGGGGGCTCCACTGCAATTCACATTGTCAGGGCTCAGCTGGTTCTCGTTTGTAGCCTGTGCACTCCCAGCCTGTTTAGAGGGAACGGGCATTTTGTGAGGAAAGGTAGCATTAGGGATGGCGGTTCTTTGTGCAACAGAGGCCAATTCAGTCTCCAGTGCAGCAAGGGGAGGTTGTAGGAGGCATTTAGAGAGGTATCCGTCACCCTCATCAGTGTCATTTGGAGTGCTGTTTCCATTGTCTGTGGAAACAGGCAACTTAGACAAAGATTTTGTAGGTGAACCCCCGGCGTTTGGGTGATGTTCACTGAATGCTTGTCCCTCTTTTTCGGCTGGATTTGTACCTGAAGAATTGCTCTCCGGCTCTGTGATTTCATCCACGGCATTCTTGATATTATTAGGCTCACTGGATGTTTCTCTTTTAGCTGTGATGATTGTTGCTGGCAGTGGAGCATTTTGGCACTGCTCCATATCTCCAGGTTGCCTATGGTCTCTGTCTGTCGCTTTATCTCCAGCGGAGGCTGCTGAGCCGGACTGAGATGGAGAGATTTGGGTGCTCTCTCTAGCTGTGTGCTGAGTTCCAGACAATTGCTCTTGACCAGTCTTTGACTTGAGCCCCAGATATGCTGTCTCTGGAGCGGCGGCATCCCCTGTAACTTCTGCGCTAGAAGTCCAGCCTTGGCAGTGGCCCATGCTAGTGTGCTCTGCCATGCCTGTCTCCCTGTGTGCAAGGCTTTTTTGCTCAGTATTACACCCGTAATGTAAATCCTGCTCCGTACTAATCCGTCCTGTCTCACAAACTGAAAGTCCGTGTGAGAGATTTTGTAAGTCTCCAATAACAGGTGACACCAGCTGTCTTTCGACAGCCTCAGTATTGAAATCCAAGGTTGGGTAGTCCTCAGGCTCCTCTGCGTTGCAGTTTTGCCAAGCCACTGCGGTGCTCTGCTCTTTATCTGCGGCCTCTGTGTCTGCTTTCTGCTGCTCCGACTCAGTGGCAGGGCCGACCAGTGGTGGTGGTAGGAGTGCAGCTTCGACCGGCTGCAGGGCATGCTGGGGTGGCCCGGCCACATTCTGCGTAGCCACGGGGTTGCCACCCAGCACAGCCACAGCCGGAGGGGTGCGCTGCTGCACCACCTCCTCCCCAAGCCTCTCTTCTTCTGGACTGCCTCTGCTACACACTGCACCTGAAAGATAGGGGAGAGTCATAAAGTAAATTTTGTAAAATACTGACATGTTTTTGCATTTATACCAAATGGGCAGCTCAGCTAAAAAAAACAACAATAACTAACAACAACAATAACTGCATTACACGCAATCATATCTCTGAAACTTCAGTCAGTCATAACATTCACAATCTATGGCTATGTTCAGACTGCAAGCAAATAGAGTTTTTTATTTTTTCTATTTGTCCAGACACCACCTATCTATCTGCATGGGTTGCTATGGTGAAGACATAGGTCTCTGTAACTATGATGCTTTGGATTTGACATTGCTGTCGTTTGGCAAGTCACATTACGATTGACACAAAGGACACTTGGAAAAAAACAATTACAGCATCTTAACTAAGACTATCAAACTTGTATCTGGACACACTGAGGTGCCCAAATTGAATCTGTGCTGGCATGCTGAACACAGCAAGAGTGTAGATAGCAACTGATTACCTGTATGTGGTGTAGGACCAGTCTCTTCCGTATTTTCCACTTCCAGGATGCTGAAATCAAGGACACCACTGCATCTAAGGAACAAAAGATTTTTTTAAATTGTGGAACTAAAACTGTAGCAGATGATAAAACTAAAACTAACAGACAGCTAGCAAATCAGTTATGTTGAGATATGATGTATGTTGCCAACTTCTTCAAAACTTCTTACATGTGTTTTCGATGGTGATGGGTCAGAGACTCAACAGGATACGGTATAATAACTGCGAACACAAACTGTATATATGACTATTTTGGTGATGTTGTGGGGTAAAAAGGCGCCCAAATTAACGAGTCGTATGTGATCTATGTAGGCTACACGGTTCCATGAGGAAGGTGTATTGTACATAAAGCAGCCAACATCAGCTCTGTGTCAAAACTAACTAAACGACTTGAACGTAAATCGCTTAAAGAATCCCTCATTATGTAGCCAACAGGCTAACTCACAGGCTCACCGAGGCTAATTGTTTGGCCTCATTTACCTACCTAATTAGCAATTTTGCTACAAGAAGAAATTAGTTCATCACAAACAAAAAAAAATCTCGGCTCGTTCTCGTATTTAAACAGACAAATCGTGCAAGGGACTCCTCGCTCTGCATTTCCTACAACGCGGACTGTCTGTCGGCTGCAACTTCAGTGAGCGGTCTCTCTTCAGAGGCGGGCTGCAGCAAACACGGGCCTCAACACAGCTACTTAGCACGCCGAGACACACCGGGACCACTTCTGGCTCAGTGCAAGACCACCTGCCAGTAATTGGTCGTAAGACGTTAACGCGTTATGTATCGAAGTGTTCAGTGCTTCGTGAGGCTTTACAAGGAAAACTTGAAGGCAGCTGTAGCTAATGCGGTGTCCAGTTAGCGTGCTCACTCGCTATTTCGAGCTTAGAAGTTAGTTAGCTGGCTGTGTACGCCAGCGGCCCGAACAGGCCCGCGGGATTTACTCGGGCTTTTCTAAACGCAGTTACTGAACAAAACGTAAAAGTAGCCTAAAGCCTTAATTCTCCTAAACACCGCTAAGTTAGCTAGCTACCTAGCTAATGTTAGCTGGGGAGGAGGAGGAGGAGGAGGAGGAGAAGAAGAAAGGTGGGGGGGCAGCCGAGTGACGTCACTACGCGGGGTCATGCGTCTATGACCAAAAGACGACAGACAACAAATCCTGCAGTAGGTTTTAAACTTTTTATATATTTAATTGGTGGTAAATTTAAATAGCATGACATTTAAAGGTCAAAAACATTGGACTGGCATCTGCAGTTAGAAGACAAATACAAGAGAACATTTCGATTTCGCCTGCAAGTAACTGACTTGGCTGTGAGAGTAAATCTCTTAACTATTGGCTAACCAATAAAATGGACACGTTATTAAGTATGAACCTGAAAAAAAGATGTGGCTTAAGTTCCCCGTAAAGTCAAAGTACCCGTTCCACCTTAAATAATGTAACTGCTACAGTGCGGAACAGGGATCTTGAATGAGACGCTAACTTCAAAAAGCAAACAGTTGAGTCTTTCCAGCAAACTGATAGACTGAGCTTTACAGTAACCCAAATCAAATGTTGAGTAAGGACCATCTGCGGCATTACATATGACCATAGCAACATACTCAACGTTGACAAGCTACCAAGGGGGCTTTTCAAGTTTCCAGAATTGAAACCGCAATCTAACTAAAAGCGAGTACCGGGCAGTGTTTTCGGTTTAGTGAGACAGCACTGGTCTTCTGAAAGAGCTTCTAAGGTGATACAATATGCCTGTGCAGTCTATCACCTCGCCGACTACAGCCAAACGGCCTTCCAGACCAGTGTGTTTCTCTGTGAGCCTGTGTGTGTATATCAACTGAATCCATAGGAGAGTCAACTTATCCCGCCATGTCAAAGTCCCCCCACTGCCTCGAAATACCCCCCCTCCCCTTACACTTCCCCCTGTCTCCCCCCCCTCCTCTCACCGCCGCCATCTTAAGTTCCCACCTACCTGAAATTTCCGAGCACTTTTCTTTTACTAAATTCTCGTTGAAGGAGTCGCCATCCGCGTCAAATCGCACTCAATCCGTGACGGGGCCGTTCCAAACTACCTCTCGGTACCCAACGAGGTACTGGCAGGTTCGTGAGATCAAGTTAAAGAGCGGTCCAAGAGAGACTGGGTTCGGATCGCTGAATGGAACGGTTGCGGGGAGGAGACTTTCGACGCAGCGAAATGGAGGAACGAGCGACTGCTGAGCGAGAACCGAGCGCGTCCAAAATCTCGCGAGACTTGCAACGCCGCGCTGTAGTGCCGCATATGAGAAACATGTTGGTGCTGTTTTTAGCAGTTGGGCTCCGGCGTTGTGCAGTTTTGGTTTTAGCCCTGTTAAAGTCATGGGCGCGGTGTTTGTCGCGGCATTTCGCGTCATTTTAATTCTACGATTTTACTTTATTACAGGGACCGGACGTCTGAGTAAAACTGCCTGAGCTGGCCGAGTAACGTTAACTTTTTTATCACGATGAAGCCAGTTCAGGGTACATCAACAAACTAGCTCGATATACAGTATATTCTCATACTGTCCCAATTATTTGTTTCATCGTATCATTTCCATTACATATATATGTATTTGTATTTTAAATTTTAATATATCCCGGAAACTCAGCTTATTATTTACAATAGAGACCTAAAAAAACTCTTTACATGGTAAACTGGAAGGTGTGCGTATAAAAAGCTGTGGATGTCTTAAAGTAAGCTAATCGTTACATGTGAAAACTGAGTGTTAGAAATATTTAGTCACACTTCTATACATTAAGTGTAGGCCACAAGAGAAAACCAGCTCTATGACCCACGTGGTTTCCAAAAAAAAAAAAAAAAAGAAACCCTTGCCAGATTTGAGCCCTGTTATATACCAGTGGTCGTCAATCCCGATCCCACCCAGCAGAAGGCGTTTGGTAGTTCTGGGTTAGACTCTGAATTAACATTTCCAACTTTTAGTCTCAGGCAAAGCTTAATCTGTATCTAATACAAGCCCTGGTGAAGGCTTTAGGGATTAAAATAAACCCTACTAGAAACACTAACTTAATAAACCTAAAGAAATCACTTAATTTAACAAACTAATTATACAATAAATCAGTACACCAACACGCATGTAAATAACCAACATTTTGTTTAATAATTAATCTTTGTTGCTTTCTTTTCAAGGGGAACATATTTAAAAGGTATAAAATTGTTTTTGCTCAAATAATTAACCCATAATGTCTTGTACTTGAGTCCCTTAAATCCTGTGATTTGTTTGCAAGTACAAAGCACACCATTTGTCCAGAGGATGCCCCATACCTGTCTGAGGTGCGTCTTTTGTGGAAGATGTCGTCCACTGGGGGGGGAACGTCCGTAGCTTAACTCAATCTCTTACCATTTATAAATATTTTCTGCCATCAGCAACATGGGGCAGGCTTTGTAATGGTTACAATCCCAGTTCACTGACACCTTATATCCCTACTTTCTTGTAGCAATCGTACTGCAACGTTTTCCTGGATCAAAATAGCAAGTTGTTCTAACAAGGGAGTGCAACTGGTGAGACCTGAAACAATGACATTATGACAAACAGTGAATATGTTTATTATATAAGGTAATTAATGTTAACAATAATAATTACAAAAGCAATATCACTATTCTACCATATTCTGTCCCAGCTCATGTATCGAGTCAGAGTGTAGGAGAATGAGTTTTTTTTTTTCCTTTTAAATTTTAAAATATTATCAAACAAGATGTACAGTTAATAATAGTTTTTAAAGATTAAAATAAATCTGCAGACGTTCATTGCAACGTTCATGGAAGTTGTGCCTCTGATTGCTGTGGACTGATTCAGAACAGGAAGCTGAAGATGTGTTTCTTTAAATTCATTTTACAACAGTGCTTTTTCTTCTCTCTAGTTACAGACAGAGCACACATTAGACAACATGAGAAGCACTACTTCAGCCATTGTTCAACTCCTTTTTTTCCACTTCTTTATATGCAGATGTCAATCTCTACAGCCGGCTTTTTACAGCCTTGAGTTCATCGAGGGAAATAGATATGTCAACCGATGTGTTAAAATGCAAACACCATCTCTGAATACGTTTCTGGATCCATCAGCCTGGAGACAGCCCTGCAAGGCTTGCTTGTGTGTATGTTTGTATGCATTTCTCTTCCGAAGACAGGTCAAAGCCTTTAGTCTTTGAACATCCACAGGGCTCTTGCTGGAACCAAATCCTAATTATAAATCAAAAGCACAGGAGGGAAGTGGGGAGAAAAAGTACCTTAAATTGCACCAATATAACCACAGTGGATAAATATACTGAGCAGCCCCTGTGAAGTCTCTCTGCCCTCCACTCGGGTCATCTGAACACTCATGTACGATCCTTTAAGCTTCAGCAGGTTGGGCTCCTGCATATGCTTCCATTAGTAGGAAGAGCAGTTCAAGAGCAGTAAATTCCTTAACTGCTTCAGTCTCACCTAGTACTATCTAGACTCGCCATCTTTGTGTGTGCTGAACAGGGCCAAATCTCCGGGCCCACCAAGTCTGGAACTACGAGGAGGAGTGGAGGACCTAGTCACAGATGGAATGAGTGGAGGGGGTGCGCCAACAGACAAGGGCCCTACTAGACCAGGCGCCTTGGCGAGAATGCCATTTGCAACATGAGAATGTGGATGCAAATGGCCCAAGCGAGAATAGATTGGATGATGCGGTGAAGGTGCAGAAGCTCCAGCAGGATGGAGCTGAGAGTGAGACAGTAAGCCTGCATGCAGCTGTTCTAGGTGGGCTGCAGATGGGCTAGGCAAATGAGGTGCAGCAAGGTGTGGATGTAACCCAAAGTAGCGCACCCTCTCATAGTCCTCTCGCAGTATCTGAGCACGCTGCTCCTCATCCAGCAACGCACCCCCAGGACCACCGACCTGAGGAGGGCGATCAAAAGGGTGAGACATCAATCCGAATTCTGGCCGACCTGCTGAAGACGAAGCAGAAGAAGTGGAGGTAGGTGGCGGATGATGTGGGCCAGCTGCCACTGCTGCTGCTACTGCTGCTGCCCTCTCTGCCTCCAAATACCGTGCGTGCTGATGCTGAAGTAGGCGGGACAAGTGCGGGTCAGAGCGCAGTGCAAGGTGGGGATCTGGCCGCAGGGCCAAGACGCTCTCTCTACGTTGCTGTTGGGCGGCAAGATCCCTCCAAGGATCCCAAGGGAAGCTGTGAGGAGGTTGCGCATGATGGCCTTGGGGTGGTGTATGTGGATGGACTGCAAATCGATCCCCTGGGGCCCCCACAACCAGTCCGGCCGAGCTGGCAGGACCACCGAGAAAAGCCTCGATAGCGCGAGAGCGATCCAGGAGAGAAAGATGGTGGTGGGTAGGGTGATGGGTAGGGTGCGGGGTAGGAGGGGGAAGAGGCACTCCAGGTGTGGGAGTCAATGAGAGGGTTGAAGAAGGGGTTGAGGGATGGTGAGTGTGGCGACTGTTGGGCCGCTCAAAGCTATGAGGAGGTACGGCCGGGTGTGGCAGAGAGATGGGCACTTGTTCAGGCTCTTCTTTTCTCTCCTCTTTCACCTTGACTGGGGGATGAGGCAGCCCAGGAGGAAGACCAGTGGGCAGTTTTGAAACCGGAGTGGTTGTCCGATCGGGCTTCTTGACTGGAAGAGAACTGACAGAGGAGGAAGAAGAGGCTGGCCCACTGCTCTCTCTTTGGGAAGGATGGGAGGGCTCGGAGTTGAGAGCGTGTGCTTGTCTGGGAAACAAGTCCAGAGGTGAGGGAGCTGAGGGGGCATTTGGAGGAGGGGTTGCGAGAACAGACGACGTGGAAGAGCGAGGTCTGTCTGGTGCTGAGGAAGTCGATGCTGGTGCCCTGGAGGCTGAAACTGAATGGTGTCTCTTGTCTGGCTCTCTGTCTCGCTCCCGTTCCCTTTCACGTTCCCGCTCCCTACTTTGTGAATCTGACTGTCCAGGTCCTCCAGTCAGAGGGCCAAGGCCATTCATGTGTGAACTGGGGGTGCTGCTGCGGTGCTTGAGGGATGGGGCGCTGGGAGACATTCGCACAGGCGGACGACCATACATTAGGTTGTCTCTGTCAGAGGTGAAGTGAAAAGCAGTTAGATATGAAAGTGTGAACAATACAAATATGCATAAACTTGATTTGATAACAAGTATGACTTATTTACATACCTGTCTTTTTCATCTTTTATGTGAGTCAGCTCTCTTCTCTCCATATCTTTCCCTCTATCTCTCTCATCCCTTTTCTCCAGTCCTTTGGCCCAAGAGGGCCCTGAGGGAAAAGAGGGAGGGGCAACATGCAAGCGGTTCCATGGATCATGCGGGTTATTCAATCCTCCTACTGCACTTGCAGACGCTTCTGCCTTATGGCCATAAACAGAACCAGCAGCTAAGACAGCCAAAAGAGAGAGAATGGGTCAATACATGTAGTCAACACTAAGTGATAATTGCAAATCAAATTTTGTTTCTGTAGTCATATTAACATTTTGCCTCACCCAGTGAGGGGCTACCAAGTCCTCCAAAGGCACCAGAGCCCAGAGCTCCCAGGGGTGGGAATGGGGGGGAGCGGCCATATGGATCTGTAACACACACACACACACACACACACAGCATTAGCTATGTGAAACTGATGCAAGGCTACTATGCACAAACTGAGCAGTAACAAACTGAAATATGAGGGACCAATTTAGATTACACTTTAATATGTGTTCCAACTTCGTAAAGTGGCCTCGACCATAAAAGTAGAACATGACCACTTTTTCTGTATTATTATATTTTTAAAAAAGCAGGCTAGGCTATAGCTAGCCTCCTATTGACCTCAGTGGTCCAATCTCTTACCCAGGTGTGTTGCTGGGGTGAGGAAAGAAGAGTGGGGCGTTGATGGAGAGATGAATGGAGTGGAGGATGGATTGACTCCACCTGAGAAGACACAGTGGTCAACTCAAATACTTATTCAACACCCTTATATGGAGTATCATAGGCTCCATTTCTTATGTCCACGTTACATCCTCTCCAAGCCACTTAATATTGCATGGCTTTACTTTGTTTTTTCAGTTTTCAAAAAACAGCACAGTATAGCTTATCGATAACACCATTTATATCTTAGCTTTCAAACTGTAAACTAACCGCTTTTGTCATTACCGATAATGCAATATATTATTTATGTAAACACAGCTTCAGGCTAGCATACACAATTAGATAAATGCCCATATGTGAGCAAACAAGTCATTTCTGCAGGGGTAAGAATAAACAAGAGAAAGGTATGTACCAGCAGCTGCAAAGAGGCTGCCTGGTCTGGCGAGTTCATGAGTTGGAGGCAGAGGACCCCCAAGTGCTCCAAGACCACCTATTCCTCCAATGCCTCCAGGCCCGGGAAGACGTGGCAACAGGTCATTACGGAAGTCTAGCTTTTGAGGATCTGCTTGCATTAACTGCAAGAGAGTAAAAGCCCAAGTTTAAAAAAATATAACCAACTTAAAACATCTTTTAAGAAATGTCACTGCATAAAAGTACAGAATGTCTATCTACCCATCATATCGACCAGAGACTTCAGTTATTTATTCCACTAATTAACAAATGTCAGATGAATGAACAAACCTTAACTTTCTCCTGATGCCTCAAAATCATCCAAGCCACACGCACATGCATAGCGCACCACTTCCCAGGCTTCTGCAGTGGTGAAAGATCATTAAACAGATTAAATGCTTGTAATAAAGTAAGCTTTGTGAAAATAAAAAAGTATGAAGAGCAAAGAGATTTTGCTTACATTACTGACTTTTAATGATGGTGCAAATGGGTCGGTGATCTGTGGACAAAAATGAAAGTAAGTCACGACCACTTTTCAATTATGAATGCATTTGCTTATAACAAATAAAGAGATCCTGCAGTAACAATGAATAACAACCGTAGAAAATAGATTAGACCAGTGGATTCAGAAAGGTCCCCATGCACTACAGTTATGTTTTCCATGTCCTATTACATTTGATTCTGCTCTACACTAACTTGATAATAAGCTAGCAATATGATTTAGGTGCAGTATAGGTGCACCTCCAGGACCAAAGCACAGAAACGCTGCAGACCAAATGTTATATTGGGATCTCCTACCCTTGGGTCTTTGGGTTGCAGGTGGGGCGGTACCACTCCTAGACGAGCAGTCATCTCAGGACCAGGTCCCTGGAGGGCAACAAGCTGTCAATCACAGTACACTGTTTTAACCCGAGTATAGACTCGCTAACTGCATGCATTAGCTTTAACGTTGAAAATAATAACGTATATACTGATTTATTGTAATATTTTTAATACACTGTTGTTTCATATTGGAAAAAAACGCTAACGATATGTTAATATCTGAATCTGTAATCAAAACATATTTTCGGAAATTTGTAATATTGCTTACCTTGGGCTGAAAAGCACCTTGTAGGGAACTAAGTGGTCCAGTGGGGGGTAGGACAGGCTGAATTCCAGGCACAGGTGGTGGGTACTGAGGGAAAAACTTAGTGAAACAAAAGAGCAATGTCATTTCACTGGCATAAGCATATTGCCACAAATATCCAAAATGATGATTCACTCTAACTATTTAGTCAAACTACAACATATGGTAGCTATTGTCCACTGGCAATAGAATAGCCTCTAATGCATAAAACTTACTGAGTGCCGAAAAAGACCCTCTATCTTGCCTCTTTCAAACTAAAAGAGAAGCAAAGACATCCAACATTTGTTATAGAATCAACACAGTCAAAGAAAAACTAAATACTGAACAAGAGTTATTCTAGAATCATTCCCAACTAAGCAGTGGCGGCCTTCTCACCATTGGGGGTGCTGCAGCAGGTGGGTGCAGGAAGTGTTGGTGGGTGTGGGTGTGTTGGTGCTGATGGTTGTGGTGATGGAACTGGTACATGGCAGGGATGGATGCTTGGGCCTGTGAAGTTCTGCTGGAGGTCCCAGAACTGGAGGTGGAGGCTGAGGGTCCTCCTGATGCTGAACTCACATTGACTCCTGCGTTGCTTCCCGAAGCTCTATTTTCACGCTCTGCACTCTGGGAGGCCAGGAAGTGCGGGTTAAGCTCTTGCCGGTACAAGTCTTGATCTATATGCAGTGGAGAGAAGCAACAGAAGTGATTTATCTGGAAATCTAGAAGAGACGGGAAGAACACTGGTAAAGACTGTTAACAGGTTTGACCTTACAGCTGGACATGGCTATTTGAATACAAAAAGTAAATCAATTGTGTACTGACTTCATTACGGAAAATTTTATAATATGTTTTACTGAGGGGTTAATGTGGAACCACAGAATTTGAGGACATGAATGACATAGAATGACATCCAAGTTATGCTGTAAATAGACCTCATAAAAAAGATAAATAAAAAAGGTAAATTTGTACAGTACACTGTGCAAGTTATACCTGCCCCAGGTAATATATTACATCACATTTACCAATAGCACAAAGATTAGAAATATCAGTAAATAAGCCAAACAGTTCAGATTAAATAAAAACAAATTCAAAGCTTTTTATCTTCTCTTTAGAAATTCTAATAAAGTTCCCACCACTCAATGTTCACAAAGTCACACACACACACATATATACATTATATATATATATATATATATATATATATATATATATATATATATATATATATATATATATATATATATATATATATATATATATATATATATATATATAGCTGGATACTTTAGGTTTGTGAACTGTCCTAAATTAGTTTATTCCAACCAATGATTCTTTAGACCACTAAAGACCAACCAATGATTCTTTAGACCACTACACAAACAGATATGAGTTTGCAGATACAGTCAGAAAAATGTGGTTAGATGTACCTGTCGCAGAGCGAGGGGACTGCAAGAGAGGAGGTGGTGGAGGGAGGCCAGGAGATGGTGTGAAGAGAGCACCAGGACTGGGCCGAGAAGAAGGACGGAGCACTCTTGACCCAGAAGGGCCTCGGCCAGCAGGCACACTAGTGGAGGGTGTGGGCGGTCGGATCGATGACGAAGAGGTGGATGAAGACGGAGGTTTGACTGAGGTATCCCTCCTGATAAAAACCAAACATACAAATGTTCAGTGCCTTAGTGCTGAGAGGCATCAATAATGATCCATTGTATCTCTTTTTGGGTAATCTATACAAAAAGAAACATAAAATCTAATATAGTTTGTTTTTTGTTCCATTTTGTCCTCTTACAGTTACACCAAAGAAACTTTATCCAATGTTATGAACGCTGATCAAACAGAAACTGTTTATGTTAAGGAATCTTACTTTTTAAGGGGTTTAAAAATGGTTGTTGAAGCAACCAGTAAATGACAGACATTATAAGTAACTGTCCTAAATGTCATAAAGATCATGCACATAATAGAATTAAAACAGAAAACCAACTGCTCTGCAACAGCAAAGCCACTATTTTCTTGTAATTACATAATGGACAGCGTTTGTCCATAAAATATGGCTAAAAATATTTCTAAAACTGAAAAGCAATATTACAAATCGCTATAAATGATTTGCACTGTTTTTTTTAAATAAACTGAGCTTCATTTAATAAAATTTTGAGCAACTCAATCTTCCAAATACTCAATAAAAAAAATATTGTCACAATTTTGATAGCATTTTCAGTTTCAGCTGTAAATCTAAAATATCAGTCTGAAAATAAATATCATAACATACTGTGGAAAGCCTGGTTGTGTCCGGCCAGGGAAGGGGTGAAAGGGCTTTTGTCGCGGGGGACTGGGTTGGTGTGGTCCAGCATTTCCATTCTGTCGTTCAGACGGCAGGGTGGCAACAGTGGCAGGGGAGCGGGGCAAAAGGCCGGGGAGAGAGGACGAGGTAGAGGTGGCTTCAGGATAAGGCAGCTCCAAACTCCTTTCCTGACTTCGCTCCAAGCCAGACACTCGGGGCGTCACTGACAGACGGGCCAGCCCACTGTTCGACTGCAACAGGGTGCAGCCGTTGCTCACAGAAGAGGCCATGCTCACTGGGTTGGACACCACTGATCAGAAGATAAAATAGGCAAACTTTAATCTAAGCTTCAATTTATCTTTTTTTGTAAACAATTAAGATACATGACTTTAAGGACAATCCAGTCTATAATATAAAAGAATACATGAAACATATGGTCAAGCATAATTGCATGCATGCTGAGCCACATTAGACAATGGTTTGCAAACTTCATCTTGCCTTAAGGTTTTATCTAACATCTTATGAGTTAATCTGATTTAGCACAAATGTCTGTAATTTTGTGTTTAATACAGCAAAGCCAGTTCACGCAGGAGAAAAACAAAGTTGAGTGGTTCTGTTAGAAGAATGCAGAGAAAGCACTGGCTATTTGTGAAAAAGTGAAAATGCTTCCAACCCTAAGGATCTAGATTTCTTCCTAACGTTATAAAAATATCACATCATCCAAAACCCAACGTAGCAAACACAAACCTACCAATGTTCTTTATGCGACAATAAAAATCATACATGCAGTTACCACGGTAAACCACTTCACCTCAAATCTTTACTAATGCTTTACCAGAAAAATAACTGTTCAGCCAACATTACTGGCACATACGATAATTTAATGTGGTTTCAATTTGTTGAAAACAAGAAGGTATGTACTCTTTAAATGACGCTTGTGAACTGAACACATAAAGCCGCAACAGGCAACTGCATACGATGGACAGACCTAATTAAAAAAAAAGGACGCATGCACATAAACCCCGCGTTTGGGACGACTGCAACACTACATCAAAGCATTATGTCAACAGCAAGCATCCACAAACAATAATATAAAGAGCTAGTTTGTCCTAACATAAGTGTGTTATACACTGGTGCAAGGCAATTACACATACATGTAAAAACTACACAGAAGGACACGGAGAAAGATAGTGGCTTTCAAGAGCATCTGAGGTACTCTGAGCCAAAGCAAGACCCCGTCTTGGTCATTTCAACAAAAAAGTGCAAAGCATTCCTTCAGCAGCCCAGCAGTGTAAATTATGGACTTTTTCCTCAACCTTTTAGCTTTTTGATCATATAGTCATTGTGAGGATGTTGGTTTAAACAAAAGTCTCCTCTAGCGTTTGTTTGTATTTCTCACTCCACCTGTCTTACCTGCATTCCACAGTCCACACAAGAAAAACTTTACAAGCTCTCAGGGTATTAATAGCGAATTCAGATTATTAAAGTTCGCAACGCCTTCAAACATGACTCAGCCCATCAGGTCTAAATTTGAACTAGTAGGGTCAATTTGGCATCTGCTTGTGTATAGACTAGAAAAGCAGGGCCAGTAATACTAACCACATTCAATCAAATGTTATTTTAAATATGCCTAATTATTTGCAAGGATAGCTAAATCAAATTAAAGAGCGTGGCCTGAAACTAGACCAGCAAATTGCTAGCTATGGTTTGCGAAGATCATTACAAATTTAATTTCTATTTTGATTATCCCAAACATGAGCCAACATACCACACCAAGAACAATTAACTTAAATGAAGAAAAATACAGTGAAAAGTATGATCACACAAAAGCCTTATCACGCAACAACAACAAAAAAAATAATACTACAACGATTTGGTCCTCATACATCAGGCAAATGATGATGCTAGGTTTGCTGCTTTCTGTTTTGAAAAGGTAAAAGGAACAGTGAGACCATCTCTGCCTCATTCTGGAGATGGGCCTTTATACACAAATATGGCTGTACAAATATAACTCAGATGTTTGCAACTCAGTTGTAAGTCCCATTTGAGCTGCAGTTGAATATGTTAACACTAGCTTATTCATGGCTGGTGTCTCCAACAGCAGCACAAATAGGACTCAAAACATCTGAGCTATATTTGGAGCCAGACAAACCTGTTACTGCAAAAGTTTACAAATATCAAGCAACAAAATAACGTTGCAGTTTCACCATTTCTGGTTATACGCATAACACAATCAATTATCTGTTGTCAAAAAATACAGCAGTCATGTTAGGTGTGTAAAGGTCAGAAAACAAGCAACCACAGCGCAGTAACTAAAGCTTCAAAGCCAAAACAATTTCACCGTCAGCTGAAGGCCAAACAAGAACGCATCTAATATCTACACAACTGGGCCAGATCTCCTTTTGCAACAGGGATTTCCTCTGCATGTCATTCAGAAAAAGGAAGCTGCTAAAAACATCAGTTGGCCCAGGAGGTGTGGGTTTTTTTAGTTCATTGGTTGTGTTTCATTCTATGAAAAAATCAAGCAAGTCTGACTGACTACACTGATTATTGATGTGCGAACACTTTTAATGATGTGAAATGTAAGATCTGGTGGACTGCAGAAGTTTCTGTGGGCTGTTGTGTGTGCCAAAAGTTAGCAAAGGTTGGGAACCTCTGCACTAGAACATAGATCTCTCTAATAAGACACGTACATGCACAAGCAACACATCCAACACTTGTAGCATCCATAGATACAGTATATAGCATATGTAATAAAGTTCTTTACCTTCTCTAGTGCTAACGATGAACGTAGGCTCCATGTCGTTGTCAGAGGCCTGAGTTAGAGGTACAAAAAACAATCATTTCTAACATCTATTTTTTTATGAAAGAAAACACCACCAATCTTATCAAACTGCCAATTCAATAAAAAAAAATACCCACCTTATCTCCAGACTCGCTCTCCGTGTCACACTGACACAAAAACAAAGACATATTAACGATGATATTCATTGGTAAACATTAAGACACTCAAGGACCAAATGTATGTAGTATGAGCACAATATGTATGAACACCTTTTAAAAAAATTACTGCTATACAGTATGCATAACAAGGCACAAACAACACTTACTATGTATCCTGTCTCCATGAGATTTCCAGAGATCTGCAACACAAATCACTTTTATTGAACACACAGGATTTTTTCTAGCGCACACACACACACACACACACACACACACAATGCAAGCAGACGCAGTCTTCATGTATATGAGCTCAAATTGGATAATTATTTAAAATTATTATTTACTCAAAAGCTACAAGTTTACGCCACAACAATGAGAAAAAAAGTAAATTCACACATACAGCATGTTACTGTAAAAACCATGGTGACATTTTTGTATTTTTAGAATGAGTCATTTCTTTTTAAGTATAAGTTAAACCTGAAAGTGTAGGTGTGCAGGTGTGAACCTGAACTGAAACTGAAATGCTGACAACAGGCAAAAAAAAAAAACCCTACATCACTTGTTCCATCTCCCACCTTAGCTTCTCTCTTCCTTTTCTCATTCCTACTGGTGGTGTACGTTGCTGGAGCTCCTTCCTCAGGCTCTGAGAGAGGCCCTCCGTTCTCATCCACGCCTCTCTTCCTTTTGTTCCCTCTCCCCATCAGCATTCCGGCTCGCTCTGGTGGCTTCAGAGAACAGTCCATCTATTAAAAAACACGTACGGTGATAACGCCGCACTGGGAGTAATACTACTATCTACAAATAAATCCTTTCACATACTGTGAAATATATATGTTGTAGGAATATTAGTCAAACCGCTGCATGACTTTCAGCCCAATGCTTTAAGTACAGTCTGCATAAGGAGACGATCTCTGCGTGGTGGAATGTGCATTCATTACCATCTTCTGCTTTTTTACATGGACGAATAAAAACACATACCTCCAGGGCCTCCAAGCTTATGAAGCTGGCTATAGCAAATCCATCGATGATGTCTTCCTCACAGGACACCGATTCTCGTTTCCTCCGGCGCGGGGGCCGGTGCCTCACACCAGAAAAGACGGGCCGACATTCTCCACCACTAGCCCCGCGGAGGGAGTCTCCTCTACAAAGCTCCTGATCTGAGGCAGAGGAGGGTGACGAGGGCCCGAGGTCTGCTCTCCTCCGCCGTCGCTCTCTGTCACGCTGAGAACGGGAGCGACGGCTCTGTCTTAACCCTCCGCTTCGACTCGGACCGTCCATGTCAGAAAGTACTGCGAGTCCGCACAAAAAGGCACTAACACCTCGGTCCGGGACGGGACCTTTACTTTAGCCAAAGACACCCAAAACCTCCTTGACCGATGCGGGTATCCCAGTTTAAAGCAGAGTTAATATTTTTGCTTATAGCTCTGTGCCACTTACAGACTGCATGGTGTCAGCACATTGCTGTCTTATGGGAGTCATGCCTGTCCATCCGTGAGCCTGTTTTCATTTAAAACAAGAAGGCAGCTATATTTTGAGGATGTTTCCTTCTGCCTTACTGTCTATGTGTCAAGACATTGTCAGCCTCATCTGAGGAGAGAGAAAGAAAGACATTAGCTGCCAACATCCCATACACACACTTCCAGAATAACAAGAATCATTTCTATCAGGATAACAAAACGCACTATGTACTTAGTGAACTTCCACCAGGGGGGAAAAAATCATGATTGTAGATATGCACAAGGAAAACGAAAAAAAAAATCGTACCACGTACTAAGGAAACCACTAACAGGACGTGTTTGAACAAATATGAAACTGGACGGTGGACAAACAAAAACAAATAAATGTGCCTATCCTTAGCCAGGAAAAACATTTCTTGCATGAAACAGCAACGTGACGTGGTTATAATACGTCTTATCTTGACGACTTGTTCCTAAATAATAAAATTAGTGAGCTACCAGGCTAGCTGTAAATTGACAGGTTCGTCAAAGCTAGCTAAACATAACATTTGGGTCCAGCATGTGAAAACAATAACACGTTAATGTTATTCAGAAATAAACAGAACGAATACAAAACCGTTGTAGAGCATTATAACGGCTCAAAACTATTTGTCAAAGTCAGCTGGCTAGTTTTTCGAGCGGAGACGATGGACGGCTAGTTAGCTGGGTTAGCTATGTGAACTGGCCTAGCAGGCTAGCATCCACCATAAATGACGGTAAAGTAATTACCATACTGCTAACCTGCTAACTGGCGCTATCGATCATATCTAATGTAAACATTACTTTTAGGAAACTAACGTTGATTTACTGCGCGGTGTGCCTGACACTGTCAAACAACGAAATAAAGGCAAATTAATCGCGTCTCCGTTCTGCGTCTTTCAATCGCATCCATTGACACAGCTGGATCTCCGGGCACTACGTTTATAGCCATTTGCTAACTGCGCTGCTCTCCGCTAGCTCAAGTTGTTTGCTAACCAGTTCGCTAAATAAAAATATATTTCACTCACTCGTCTACACTACGATGACACATCGCGATGACTCCCGCACACATAATACATTAAGACATCCGAATCCTCGCAAATCCGACAAGTACATCAAACCTGTTCGACCAGTTTACAGCAAATAAAATACAAATCGCAATTAAACTGCCTTCGGTTAGCTCGTCAAAGCTAGCGAGCCTTTCTGAGAAAAGAGAAAGGTGAGTCCGTCTGAGCAGAAAAACGCTCGGATCGTTCCGCAGACGCCGCTCTCTCTCTCTCGACTATAAAAAAAACAGCCTCGCTCGTTTGTGCTACATAAGTATTAAGTAGAGCAGCGCTCTTCCGATCGTACCCACCGCTCCGAAGTGGCCGATGTATCAGATCGCTCTCTTCTGGCAGCTGCCCGTTTCGTTTCTCCATCAGACCATCAGCCCCGCCGCAGGCCCCGAGGCCCCGAGCTCGAGTTTCAGCTGCGCGAGCGCCGGCCGAGCCCTGTAGAGTAGGCCGGGAAGGGCACCTCCTTCCGCCCGCGGCCCTCTGTCTAATCCAGTCAGTCGGGCGAAGTTGAATTTATTTCCCTCTTTTTTCCGCAATGCAGACGAGCTACTCTCTCGAAGACGCTCTCCGGAGGGATCCCTAAACGCTCAGATTGAAGTCCGATCGTCAAAATCAGGTACATATATGGTTGGTTTTAATGTGAAAAGCTGGCAGTCCGTGAATCCTGGGTGGATAAACCCCACAGTGAAGCTGCATTGTGTGCTTCAGTCGATTTTTTTCTTTCCTCTCTGATTCACGGACAGCTGTGCAGAGCTCAGAATAAAGCAGCACTGCCGCCTGTAGGCTCAGCTTAACATGCAGCTATAAAACGACGTAGAGCGGCAGTCAGTGCTGTTCTCAGCGTGTCTGTACTGTCTGAACACATTTACAACACGTCCTGATAAATTAATCACCCGGGTAAGATCTCTGAGAAGGGAAACTCCACCGATTTAAAAACAATACTTAGTTCAGCCGTTCAGATGCAAACTAAGTAATTCAAAGTGTTTTGATGTGAAGTCAGATTCTTTCCAGTAGTGGTGACATTAACCAGTAGTCACAATTACGACAACTCAAATATAACCACTTTACACTAATAAACCTATACGTGTTCTACGTTTTCTGTGGTAACTTTGACCTCAGACACCATTTTTAGACATTTCATCTAATAGAATTCCATGAAAAAAATAATATGCAAAACATATTCATAAAATACATATACATATGAAAAATGAAAAATAATTTCATGTAATTGCTATTTGCTTGAAATGAAAATATATTTGAAATGTGTATATATATTTATATTTATTTTCAGTATGGAAGAGCTTTTGGTTCTGATCACCACCACTGTGAACAATTCTGACTCAATACATTTCTCTGAAGCATTTCAATCCTTATGTCCTTATAATTATATAATTCATACAATTCATATATATATATATATATATATATATATATATATATATATATATATATATATATATATATATATATATAGTGCAGAGTAAGAATTACATTATACGCTGCAACTGCTTGAATATTTGAAAAGGCCTGTTTACATTGTGTTATTATTTAAATGTAAGGTTTTAATAACAGTGTTAATCAGTTTGTCTGCTACTATAACCTGTACACTGAAAACTTTATTTGGGGGCCAGATTTGCAGTTGAAAAAGATAATAAAATGCAGCATGCAGTAGATCCCAACAAATGTTGACGTCATTCTACACATCTGCGAGCTCTGTCCGGATTTTTAAATCCTACGTCATTCGTCTTACGTCGCGGCTTTCCACAGGAAGTGCCGACATGCGGAAGTGTGAAAACAACACGAATAACTAGACTAACCATCGCTCACAGTTAGCCCGAGAAACAGCAAACAACAGCTGACTCGGTGTGTCCGAGTCCTTACGTGAGATTATCAACTAAACGAAAAGAAGCGAAGGTAAATCTTTAAATTATCTATTTGTTCGGACTCCGCGGAGTTAATGTTAGCAGTTAGCGCTAGCCACCCGCTAACAGCCTCTGTTATTGTTTTAGTCCTTAAACTGACTTAGCGAAGTGAAAGTTTTATTTTTTCCGCGGTTGTATTTCCGAACAAATATCTGCTGTATATAGACGTTTAAAATGTAATATTAGAAGTGAGCGTTTCTGAACTTCTCACTAATTGATGTCAGCAGTTAACTCGTCTGTTGTAACGTTAGTCAGCTAACTTTCGTTCACTATACTGGTCAAGCATAGATGGTCAATAACACGAGATTTTAGATAAGATTAAATGCCAATGTGACTTGATGTCACCTGTTTATTTATACATAAAACTACAGAGAGTACTGTATCCAGTATTTTAGTTCTCTACAACACAAACAGCACTGGAGCACATTTAGGTGTGTTTCTGCCAGAGATGATGTCAACAGCAAACCCTCATCTGAGTCATTCTTTAACCTTAGGTATCATGTGACTGTCCCAGGGAACTTCATGCATGCTGTTCCCAGGATCTGATGGAAAGAGTTGTCAGGATGAAATAACAAGATTTTTTTGGTTCCTTATTAGATGGAGTTCTTATTTGGGCGGAGGAAAACCCCAGAGGAGATGCTGAGGCAGAACCAGAGAGCACTGAACAGAGCCATGAGAGATCTAGATAGAGAACGCCAGAGGCTGGAGCAACAGGAAAAGAAAATCATAGCTGACATTAAGAAAATGGCCAAACAAGGACAGATGGTAGGGATAGACTCATGTTGACACAACCACAATTGTGCAGCTTCATGATTATAAACCATGTCTTCACTGTTAAAAAAAACCCATGTATTTCCATTTTTTTATATATTTATTTTTCTACATCATTTGAATTCACAAGCTGCTGTTTACATTGTGTAAAAATGTCATTATGAATTGGCCTATTTAAATTCTTCACAATAACTTTTGTGGTTCTATTGACTTAACATTAAACGTAAAGATGGTTTTGGTCTCTCCTGTAAAGCTGCCAGTTTGGAGGTACATGTTTTTCTTTGGACAGCAACAGTGCTGGTGTGTATGTTAATTACTGATGATGATGATGATGATGATGATTTTTATTATGGTTATAGGATGCTGTTAAGATCATGGCCAAGGACTTGGTTCGCACCAGGCGGTATGTTAAAAAATTCATCATGATGAGAGCCAACATCCAAGCAGTCAGTCTGAAAATTCAAACCCTCAAGTCAAACAACAGCATGGCACAGGCTATGAAGGGAGTCACCAAAGCCATGGCAACGATGAACAGACAGGTCAGTTTGAATTTACCTGATTGGTTGTTTTGCAAAGAGTGCAGCTTTTCAGATATTCATACTGTACAGGAAATCAAGCATCACAATTCTTGATTTTAAACCTGAGAGCAGTAGGCTTTATATATGATCAAGACTGAATTCATTACCAATAATGCAAGATTGCATTCAGCAAACTTACTGAAGCCTTTACTCTTCATACAGTTGAAGTTGCCACAAATTCAGAAGATCATGATGGAGTTTGAGCGCCAAAGTGAAATTATGGACATGAAGGAGGAGATGATGAATGACGCAATTGATGATGCGATGGGAGATGAGGACGATGAAGAAGAAAGGTGTGTATATATATAGAAGGATTCTTGGTCTGAAATGTCAATGCACATCTTAACATGTCCTAACCTTCATTCCCTTTGTTGTTTTTCATAGTGATGCTGTGGTTTCCCAAGTGCTGGATGAGCTGGGCCTGAACCTTTCAGATGAGCTGTCAAGTATGGAACCTACCTGATATTGTTTATTTTACAGCTGATACCTGTCACTGTCGTGTATATCCAGCTGATTGTAGGTGCTTTATCTGTGCTTGTTTTCAAACAGATTTGCCATCGACTGGTGGAAGTCTTTCAGTCGCTGCTGGAAAGAAAGCAGAGCCACAGCCCACTCTGGCGGACGCAGATGCTGACCTGGAGGAAAGATTGAATAACCTGAGGAGAGACTGAAGGCGACAGGACTTTTGTCAAGGCTTTAGTTCAGAAATCTGTGTATGAAGCTTTCTAACACCTTACTGAAATTCTGAGTGATTAAAACAGATGGACAAACACTGCAGAATTGGAATGCAGTGTGTTTTTGTTCTGGCATAAGGCACTCTTATGTGAATGTTGTTTTTTGTTTGTTTTTTTACTTGATGTGTCGTTTGATGTTATTCTACCAAATGCTCCAATCAAAGATGTGGTTTTCAGGTCATCCATGCCACATAGATCATATTTTATTAGGGAAAGCTTTCACTGGAGAAAAATCGAAGAGCACATGCAAGTGCTGGGAATGGCTGAGAGGAATAACACTAAGTATACTTTAAAGGGGCTCAGTTCTGTTATTCAGTCAAATAAAAGTTGCTAAGACTGATCTTTTATATGAGTAGTGCAAAATATTTAGTTTTACATGTTTCATTAGTACTGTTGTATTACTCCAAAATGGTAAAGCATAGTGGTTAGTATATTTATCACAATGCTTCAAACTTTTCCTGGTACCAGGTTCCGATCATGAAATGCTTTTCTTAATCTTTAATGACTGGTTCTTTACACATCACACAATGGCATGTAATGGGCCATTGTGTTTTACATATCTAAAGGCAATCTTTCAAGGTTCTCCCAAGAATAGAATAAATATTGGTGACAAAAAGGTTCAGAGAAAGAAAATAAATGATTACTGGTGTATTATAGTATAGTATATATCTGAAAGTAAGTAAGGCTGGGATGTTGTATTTTGCCTTCTTTTTTCTCAATAAACATTTTTCACATTGAATTGGGTTTTATAGTAAATGCAGTCAAGTCATTCGTTGTGGCTCAGAACAATAATTCAATGCAGCTCCTCTGTAAAGAGATTACAAAGCTGACAACTGATTAAACCTTAGGTTCTGAAATACGTCCTTACAATACAATCTACATTTGCTTAAAATGTAATTTGTAGTTCAGAAGGTTTTCCACTGACACGTTTCTGTTATCTGTTAGCTACATAACTTAAGGGCAAACTTAAGACACCAAACAAGTCTAAACTGAGAGATTCCATTCATGTAATAAGCTAGTAACAACAGGGTTAAACTTTACATGTAGTAAATCTGAATTCTCGCTGTCAAAGAATTAAGAGTTAACCCAGAATTTACTTGCTTCTTTGGTTACTTGTCTTTCGAATCTGCTTTTTTATAACCTCTCATACCGCGAGCCTGATCTGCGGCAACGTAACTGCACCAACTAGATAAACGATCTGTTAGTATACTGTTCACCATGCGTACTTTAAACAAAACATCACGCAAAACGTTACGATAACGACAAAAGACAAATGCAGAAGTAATAAGATTTGTATTTTTTGCAAAACAAATTTTCTTCAGTTAATCTGTCAACATTCTATCAATATAATATCTATACTGAACATACAACACTGAAACATAAATAATAAAAAAATAACATCTTCCCTTATATACATCCTACAAGTCTCATGAAGCTAAACCAAAAAAAAAGTACATGTTCAAATTAAAAAAAATAAATCATTTAACTACAGACAGTGGCGAAGCATGGCTTTGGATTTTCTGTTGAAGTCTTGTACGAGGCACAAAGTATATAATGACCGTTCACTGAGACAAAGCTTTAAGATGTTATTTTGGATGCAGAAAATTCAGAAGGTAATAACGCAAGTTCCCAATTAAAAGGTCAAATAAGCACATAAAGAACAAGAACTATGATCCACCAGCTGCTTCACATGAATAACTCATTAGCTGTCCTCTCAGCCCAATGGCATGTTGAACATCTTAAGAGATGTGCAGACTTCCAGTATAAGCTAACAAATAAGAACTACTTGCTATAAAACAACAGCACACTGCGTATTTAGCTTTGAATTTGTTGACGTTAACAGTTCTTTTTTTAAATGTAATTCCTACTGCACTTACAAAAATGGACATTTCTCCTTGTATGATTTCTCTGACTCAAGACAATCATGCATTCTCAAGTTAAATTTAAAGATTTAAGTCTTAAGCCTTTGTATGTTTGAGTGTTAAGCACATGAATCTGCTGATTGAAGCCTGCATTATATTATTTATGAAAAAAAAAAAAAAAAATACCGAGCAGAACGAGGTCTATTTTACAATTGCAATCAATCAAGGCTGAACACTTATTTAAAGAAAAAAAAAACAGAGGGTATTTTGTGGATGGGTCTCTCCCAATGATTAACAATATAAATAAATCTGCAACTTCCTCTTATTGTCACATGGTACTCTTATTGCCATTTAATTCCGAACCCACACAAACCCATGGACCTGTACCCTAAGGGTGATCTCCCTCTGCAGCATTGAACTTTGATATGCACTCAGTTTCGGAGAGAGTTGCTTATTTCCGACAGGTCCTATGAGGAGTTTGTTTTTTCTGATTCTCTATACGGCAGCGACTTCTTTCATCAAGCCACGGCAGCTCAAAGTTCCTGTGTGGGAAAGAGGAGAGAGGAGAGAGAGATTAACCAAACAGGAACTGGGAAGTTTAGAAAGTCCGTTTGGACAGCCATCTGATTTCCCTTTGGAAAGTCAGGATCTTACCCCCCCCCCCCTTTCCTGCCCAAAGCAGTGCTAATTGAACATCTTAAGGTGGGAAGTTGGAGTTTGAAAGGATTCCTCCAGTTGCCATGAACACAGCATACTAAACTCAAGCCATAAAGACAGTCATAACTAGGTCATGTCTTCTAAATGGAGGTGTATGTGAACAACAGGCACTTACTGTGGAGTGAGTCTAGGCAAAGGCCGGCCAAAGGCCACAACAGGCAGAAAGGGTGTCATGACAATTGACTCCACTGTAGAGAAAATGAAGTTGACAAATTAACATTACAAAGTCCAGTCCTCTGATTTCAAGTGCAAGCATAATTTAGTAGCAAACATGTCCAAAGGGCTTCCAGCTGGCGTGCAGATATTACCATCATCCATATCAGGATAAAACGATGACAGCTCTGGCTCGCTCTCCTGAACATTTATCTTTCTCTTCTCCATGCGCTGCTGCAGCCTCTGGAGCATGCGCTGTTCCCGTATCCTCTGAATGTCCCATCTGAAATAACGTAAATCGGCAAATCAGCCAGAAATACAGAAAAAAGTATAAAATACTATAATGAAAATATTCGCACAAAAAGCACCCCAACTCTTACCGTTTCCTTCTCTTCTCATCCAGCTCCAGCTTTGCATGCCGTTTCAGATAGACACCGTCCTCTAAATTCTAGTTAGCAGATTAAAAGAAAACATCCCCTTAAGTGACAATACGCGTTTGAGAATTAGACTGAATGAATGTCCTGCAAAAGCAAGATGTTGCAGAAAATACACATTTAAACAAACCTCAGGGATATCAAAAGCTTCTTCCTCCCTCAAAGGCTCTATGCTGTTTTCCCTCCAGGACGGGACTGCGCAAAACATAAAAAGATGTAATATTTCATGACCTATAAGCATGCTTGTATTTCTTTTATGAAATCTCTGCATTTATTGTACTCACTGGCAACATCCTCCTCTTTCTTGGGGGATGCCTCACGCAGGGGTGAGACAGGAGGTTGGTGCCAGCAGCACAAGTACATTTCTGTGGTAGTCATGTACGGCAAGCTTTCATGTTCACAGTTATCCTCTCCTTCTGAGAGAGCTTCCATCTGCCCTGACGACTTCCCCAACCCTGTTTTCTCTGGAGTCTCCTTGTTTCGCAGGTCCCTCTGACATGGTGAGGTTCCTCCCGTGTCTGATTTCTGGGGAGTTAACCTAGAGGCTTTTCCCTGTGACCTCTGTACTTTTGAATCTACAAAGCCAAATTTCCTAAACAGCAAAAAAACATGCACCAGGTTTATACACCAATAAGAGAAGACTGAAATGTGACAACACATGTCATATAGCTCTGCGGCTTTACCTCTTTTGCACCTTGCTGCTTCGACTAAACGAAGAGGTTCTAGGTGTGTGGCTCTGAGGGCTGTCCCCCACATCCAAATCCCAGAAGTCATCTGTGTCTGGTACCCAGCGCTCCAATGGCTGAAACAGACGCTTGTCACGAGGTTCCTTACTCATCAGCTGTAGGCGCCGTTCCATCCGCTCAATCCGTGCGAGCAACTGAGGGAAAACATGCCCAAAAGAGACAGGAAAGGTCATTTTAAAAGCTTGCTGCCTAAAGAGAAAAGGCATTTACAAAATACTAGTTTAATACAAAACCACTTCACGTACCGTGTCTCTGTCTGCTTTTAGCTCATCTATTTCCTTGTCCTTGGACTGCAGTTGCTGCTGCTGTTGCTCTATAAGGTCCAGCTGAAGCAGGAGAAGCTGCCGAAGACAACTGGCCTGCGAATTGGGATGGCCCAGGGCCTTCTTTATGTTCTTTCGCTTACTCTCTGTAGGCTCATGAGATGCCACCCCGAGAGCCCCCATAGTGTCCAACCCCTTTGTGCTGTCTTCACCACCAGAATCTCTGGAATTGTGTGAATTCATTGAAACAAATTCTGCTTTGTTATCAATAGCGTTGGTGTGTCCGAGTGGAGTTTTACTTTTAACAGGGGTCCCTTCGCCCCCCATTTGTTTAGCTTGAGATGCAAGTGTGTCTGTGCTCTCAGAGCCTCCTCCAGAAGGAACAGCTACCGCTTTGTTCTGTCCTACCGGCAGTAAGGGCCGAGTAGCCTTCCCGACGTGGTTCTTGTCCAGGTTTCTGGATGTGATGAAGTGCTGCCCGGCGTCGTTGTGGGTAATACCAAGCGGATCATGCGTTTCAGTCACGAAAGTGTACGAATTTCTTGGGACACCTATAGTGTGTCCAGAGCCTCCTTTCGACAGATAGAAAGTGTTAGATTCTGAGCGCAGTCCCACGTTAGAGATGGACTCGGAGCGCATATTCATGGCGAGAACAACAAGCTACAGGATGAACCATAGCTCCAATGGCGGAGACAGACAGGCAGACTGCAACGTTACAGCCACTGAATGCCAAGCCGAAGCCCGGCGTGTTCCTAACCTGTGGTTGAAATAAAGACATACATACATAAAATACCGTTACGTCTCCGAAATCAGCTTGTAATGTTAGTAGGAGGAATAAAAAACTGCAGACCTCACCTGGACCAGCCTGGGAAGAAAGTTGCAAATCCTTCATGATGCTGCCCAACAGCAGCACCGCCGCCTGCTAGCTAATTAGCCTGCTAACTCGCGAAGCTAGCTAGCTTCTTGATTGCGTGCACAGGCTACGCGCTAGCTGACGACATAGGTTTCTAAAAACTATTCGAACCGTGCAAATATCAATTCTATGTGTGTTTCAGGAGTAATTCGGTACACCGTCAACTGCCCGGCGTAGCTAGTTACTCAGCACTCGCCTCCATTTTGATCCGCAGTGCTGGAAGCTGCTGGCTAGCGGCTATAAACCGAGGAGCACAGAAGAAAACAATAACAAGCTCTTTAACACCCGCCGGCCTTAGTGAGGCCGAATTTAACACGCCCAAGTAACGCCTGTGTTGAGTTGTCGCCGCCTGTTCCAGGCGCGTTCTCGTCAGAAGAGCCAAACAACATCTAAAGTGTGACTATACTTTACTTTTATCAGAGTCCCCCATTTTCTGGCGTGATCCTCAGCACCATGTTGAGCGCACGGTCGGTTTAAACGGCGGACACTGCGCATGCGCGAAGCCGAGACGTGTTTACAAAATGTTATAGGTGGAGTTTCAGCAAAGGGTCTGTAAAAGCCCACCGATCGGACCGACACACATGACGAGGAGAAATGCTGTCTTAAGAAGTGTATTAGGCTCCTGTTTATGAGTCATGGACACGTTAATGATGATACTGTATGTTGTACTAAGCAAATGAAGGTTTGGAATTGGTCGAAAGCAAATGAGTAAAAATGAAGCTTCGACAATAAATCTGTTTATCTGTATTTCAGGCCTAATTAGCGATTTGTTTGAGAAATCGTATTCTTTTACAAGAGGTACAGGAAATGGTCACGTTGTTTATATATAAAAATGAAAATAGAACAGACCACGGCTATAGAAAATACGGTCTACCTGCATCCCGTATCTTGCATAATATATATATTACTGCACTATCTATCTATCTATCTATCTATCTATCTATCTATCTATCTATCTATCTATCTATCTAAATGAAATTCCTCAGAGTTGTGGAAACGTGGTGTCTGTACGTTGTTACAACCTCCTAGAATTCTTCATACGTTCCATTATATCTACATAGAACCGCGTAGAAATTTGTTAAATTACCAACAGGCAGTTATAATACCATAAAACGTTAATTAGTCGTGTAAAGTTGTAAAAACTTGTTCTGACAACGTAAAAAGTACCACCCTTTGACAACGTAAGAAAGTAGATAACGCTGTGACAGTGTTGTGTATTGACTGGAAATTTATACAAGGACCATTCTACTTAATTCAAAATCGGTCTCAAAGTAAATAAGCAAGTAAATAAATAAATAATACTGGGGAATTTAGAACACACACACATACAAGATATTTTTGATTTTTTTTAAAGATATTTTATTTTTTTTTTAAATATTAGGATTAACTTTATATTTGAACTAAAAGTAATTAAAAATAATAATTTTGTCACTACTGAATCACAGAGTTAGTCTTATTTTAGCCACGCTCCTGCATTTTCAAGTATCTTTGAGTTTTCCTTAAAATAAGCTAAAATTGTACCTGCTGAAACATATGGTAGTATTATGATTGTTTTGTTAGTAGTAAAATTTAATCTTCAATCATTTATCTGAATAAAAAACACAGAATTAAATTATAGGGTCACTCAAAGCTAAAGGATTAAAGTCCATGTTCGTTAAAAGTACAAACTGTGCTTTCAGCTATGACTTTGACTCCATTCGGTAGAATAATCCACATACATTTTTATTAATAAAACATCCACATAAACTTCTTTTTATTATAAGTGTAATTTAGTAAAACATTGGTTAATTTTAAAAATGCATTTTAGACATGAAAGGGCATTTTTTTTTTATTTGATGTATGATGTATGTATTTATTTTCTGTTTAAATTGCATTTTACATCAGTGTTACAGTTTACACTGATCTGAAATGAGAAGTTGTGCATGAATTGGAGTAAATTTGTTCAGATTATTTAAATAAAACCCAAATCAGATCTGCAGACCCAGAAAAATAATAAACATAAACCAAAACTGGAATCAAAACTGGAACCTGATTAGTTTCCAGCACAAGGTTGAGCAGACCAAAATCAGCAGTGTGCATATACGTAGAATATGTTAGTGAGCACTGCGACACATTTAGCTGTGCTATTTCGTCACTCTCTCAGGACAACTGAGATCACCTCAGAGTAAAGGGCTTTTGTCTGGGCCAGGCCCGGAGAACAAAAATGACTAAAACGTTCCACATTATGTTCCACTAGTTTCATTAACTAGATAAGTTCACAATCAACGCCATACAGGCTTTACATCACACCGCTTAATGACTGTTAGACCATTAGACTAAATGACTGTTTTTCCAGGGTAAACTAGATAGACTTCCTTTAACAGTTCCACTTTGTAAGAATGTAAGCGGCAAATTACAGAAAGACCTGTGCGAAAGTGAGCTTATCATTATTTACACCTGCACATATGTAATAGCTTTAATGATGTGGAAGTTATTTTTCCAAGTGATTACATATGTTGTAACATATAAAAGGGCACTGAAGTTCCCTGTAAAGCACCCAACCATTTTAAACCATCCCTGCTACAGCACAGGAGCCGAGTAAGGTAATCAGCTACTGTTTGAATGTTGTAGTGAATTTGTCTGTGTGAATGTGTAATTCTGTTCTGAATTCCAGACTGTGGAAGATGAAGGCAGAGTTGATTGCACTGGTCTTCCTTTGCTTGGGTGGTGTACTGGAAGTCGGTGCAAGAGCTGTCGACAACAGGCAAGATCCAGCCACCTCTATTCATGTATTCATTTCACACTATAGTTGCTGTCTTATGGTAAAATGCGTATCTCACTGTGAGCTCAGCTGTCAGCATCTTTATGGAGGAAGGGGCCAAGTATACTTATGATTCTGACATTACTTATTAAGAATGGATGCTTACATGAAAATATCAATACCAGTGATCGAGTGGGCAGGTGAGGAAATCACATTGAAGCCCGTGGTGCATGCCTCTCGTGAAGATACTAAAACACTCAGGAGTCACAGAAAGAACAGATTTGTTCAAAACATACATTAACAGTTAGGTTTCATCAACACAACAAAGACAGATCTGGCATCTCTTGATCTTCCTTTTATTTATAATGCATCTTATTCATGATAACAAGTTTCAAATGGGTCTGTCACGTTCTGCAACTTCATATATTCATTATTTATTAGCACTAATGTTAGATACTCATGGGTGGAGGGGCACGCATGGAGAGCATTAACTTGTTTACAGTATAACATAATACACTCTTATTCTTGTATTCTTGAAAACTAATGGCCAAGCGTCCCTCAATTATGCAGCAATCTCAGTGTATGTGGCCCTATCAGCTACTTTGAGCGAACGTAACTGGACTCTGGTTGAGCAGGATGCCACTTGATGTCCCTCCATCACACAGCACGATGCTGGACAGTCTGTTATTTTGGAGATTGTCATTTTTGCTCAATCTATGTGTTTCAAGTTCGGCTTGACCAGAAATCTGCACTGCTGGGGGTCTCTGAGGCCCAGTTTGGGAACAGAATTGGTAGTTAGAATTCACACCCAAGCAGTTCAAAAGATGTTGTGAAAGCGTGTGCTGGTTTCCAGCCTCCTAGCTTAGTAGCACAGTGTGAAACCTAGCTCGCTGGTGGAACCCAGCACCAAACTGGGGAGTAAAATGTAGGCTTAATGAAATGACCTTTGTGATTGATACTTTCTTAACAAAGTAAACTGAATGATTATTTTTTGTAGATAAAACTGAATGTCAGTGATAGGAACAAGTGAGAGAGACTAAATGCTCTATAATAAAAATAAAATATAATGTTAGTTCGCATCTTTACTATTAACACTAATATAAAGGCTTTCGAGTACATTTTTTCAATATCAGTATTTTACTGTTTGTCAGTGTGAGAACTATAAAGAAATTCCTTTTGATGTGCACAAGGAGGATTTAGAAGTACCAGAATGTAGATATTATCTTGATATTAACTTGATTTTACATCAAAAAAGGAATGGCCCCCTTGGCCCCCCTCTAGCCCACTTGTCTCAGTGTTTTATTTATGAAATAACTTATTTCTTCAAGGAATAAATAATTTTATAATTTGCGTGTCACTAACAGTCCTACAGATGATGGCAAGCACTTGGACCGCCGCTACGCAGAATCGACTATTGCAAGTGATATCAGTAAAATAATGGACTCCATGGTGCAGAAGAACTTTGTGAACTTTCTCCTGAACCAGAGAGAGAAAAAGAGCATGTATGTATAACATGGATCATTACATATACCTATCAGAGGTTTCCTTTTGAAGCAAACAAGAAAACTCTGATTTACTTTATGTTGTTAAAGGCCAAACATGATGCCAGAGGATCCAGAAGATGACATCTTTAATGATCTTCTGAAGAAGGATTTCACCATCTGGGTTCACAATGGAGACAGACCCAAGTAAATGTGGAAATTATTACCTGCGATGATGACTCCACCTTCCAGGAAATAGAATAAAACCTTCTTAAAAACATCCATTTTGTCTTTCAGGAGTCAGTAGTGCTCAGGAAGACTCGGCAGCAGATCACTTCAGGTTTAAGAGACTGTGGATGAACTCCTAGTCCTGCCTTCAAAACATCACCAACTGTCCTATTGCTTTAAAGCGTCAATGAGAGCTACAGTGTCAATAAACGCATTTCAAAATTAAAACGTTGACTTTGTGTCTTTTTTGTTTCTGCGTGTGAAGCCTGCAGTCGCCTCGCACTTGTGAGACTTTAACAACGTATGTCATCGTGAAGAACCAGTGGCGCTGACTCAAGTCTGGTAGAAAAACTAAAAAAAACATACAGAGCCAGGCAGTGATCGGGCTGCGCGGCACTGTGAAGTCTTACACGCCTATTTATTTTTCACTGATTGCAGGAAAAACAACAGGAAGCCCAAAGACACAAGCTCTACTTATAACACCACTGAAAACTTACTGCTGTTCTGTTCAATCTTTTGCAAAGTCAGAGTGGAAACAGAGTAAATCAGGGTGGCCTTTTTGGCTGAGGGCCAAACAAACCAAAACAGTAATAGAAATGTAGACGTTAGGCAGGATAAAGCATAAAGGGTGCTGCAAAAGTATTTTATATTATAACATTATATTTTGTCCCTAAAATGCTTCAGAAGTACAATTTTAAAGCAACACAACATTTTAATAACTTATATAATTTATAAGTAATATCATTTTGTAAGGCCAAATCAAATATCCTCACAGAAGCTGCATACGGGGCAGCCCAAACTAGATTAACTTCAGTGTAACTGAAAGAGAAATTAGGACACTTGCCGTTTTTATTGTTCCTTCTTGGCCCGTTTTATTGGATGTCCTTTATTCAGGACATGCACTGAAAAGGTTATTGGCTTCTGCCCTATAAATATTGTATGTCCAACTAGACCACACATTAACACATCTACATTGATAACATTGATAGTTCTGGCTCTTTTTGTGGATCTGCTGAAGAAAGTTTGATTCATTTATTCCTTCAGTGTGAGATAACTAATAGACTTTGGTCTAATTTATGTGCTCACATTTTTACAACTTTAATCTTAGCAGGTTATTTGTTACAGTGTCACTAATAAGCCTCTAGAATATGTGAACTGCTGTATTCTACATGCTAAATCTTTTATTTCTAACAAAATGTCTTAATAAACCTCACATAACTGCTCCAATTCTTATAGAGACAAATAATAGAGAGAAATAATAGGTTTTGTAATTATGATAACCAGCTTTAAAGGATACACATGATTGCATATCTTTTCTACTTACGTGTGCACATTCACACACACACACACACACACAGACTAATGCCCAATATATATACACTGCCAATTAAAAGTTTTAGAACAGTTTTAAAATGTTTGACAGGTAGTGTACTAAAATATTTGGCTAAAATATTTTTATATTACATTATATTTCCTTGTTAAGGTTGTAATAACAAAAAACAGTCAAATAAAAATAATAGCAGCCTCCATGTAAAGCTATCGCTTGTATATCCGGTAGGTGGCAGTAGCAGCTCTGCAACGCTGCTACTGGTCAAATGACCAGAAGGTCCCCCAAAGAAGAAGAATCACTTTCTTCAATGCGGAAAAACATCAGAGCGTCTAAAAGAGAAACAGATTATATTTTAAACATAACAGCGCGATATAAGAGACAGTTCGCGCTGTAACATAACGTTTACTTCTCTTTACTTTCCTCCTCAGTGCTCGCACTGTTAGTTGTATGTAGTATGTAAGTTAGTTGGTAAACATTAGCTGAATTAATTTATTCTGGTTCTGGGTTGTCACTGAAATCTCCAGCACCACGTTATTAACTGTTAACTAACCGGAGACTACAGTTCACTGAACTGTCTAAGATTCATCACTAACCAGCTCAGCAGCGGTCGGTCAATATGCACAGGAGAGGAGTCGGAGCCGGAGCCATCGCCAAGAAGAAGCTGGCCGAGGTAGAGCTCATCTGTCTGTCAGGGCTCCACTGATCCAGGAGCTGCGGGTCGATCTGATATGTTTCATGTGTATATGTGCTGATGTTGATAAATACCCTTTCATAAAACGCTGATACTGGGACTGAGTCTACCTGGGTTAGGTCAAAAATGCAGAACAAAGGAATAAAGTGCAGATATTTCAAAGCAGCAAGGAGAGACCAGGTGTTGTGCCGAATTCTGCACCCCCGCCAGAAAAAGCACCACCTCTCGGGAGCGCGCACGCATCGTCTTCTTGGCTTCAACTTTACTTAAAAAATGGAAATACCCAAGATACTGTTCTAAGCTACGCTGACTCGTAAGAAATAATGAAAAAATAATCATGTCATTTGCACCCCCTCCCGAGAGAGAGGGTGCTTTTCCTGGCGGGGTGCTGAATTCACCGCAATAGTTGTGCCGAATTTGGCACCCCCGCCAGGAAAAGCACCCCTCTCGGGATCGCGTACGCACATTGATTAGTGAAACGAGACGTATAAATGTTTATTTGATCAAAACAAACTAATTTCAACGGATTATATCAGTTTTCGATTCAAGCGACAAAGCGTGCGCTCCCGAGAGGCATCTCCTAAATACCCTTACTGTCCAAAAGAAAAATCTCCAAAACTTTACAGAAGAGACCAAAAACGTCTTTACTTTCATTGTAAGTCAATGGAACCGGTATTTTCACACAATGTAAAAAATAGCTGTCGTGTTCAAACGACATAGAAAATGGTGGTACATGTTTTTCCGATGAAAGTGACAATATTCTGCATTTCTGGAGTAAACACATCATCAGACATCAGTTTGAAACATCAGTCCGATGTCGACCAATTTGCACTTTATTTTTGCGTGGCAGATTGAGGTAGTGGACCTGTGAGTGTTCACATGTAATAATAATAATAATAATAATAATAATTAATTAATAATTAATTAATAATAATATAATAATTAATATGATTATAATACATTTGATCTATACAGTATGTTTTGGTACCGATGGCAGCTCAAAGTGCTGTACAGTTTGATACTAATAGTAACACATAAAAAGTATTAATGTAAAATAATATAAGCAAATGACACAAAATTAAATGCAGAGTTAAAGGAATATGTTTTCAAATGTTTTTTTACTAAAATTTTCAAAGTTTGACTGTCCAATTAAAGTTGGTATTGCGTATTACAGTTAAACAGTGTAAAGGCATAATAATCATAAATGACGTCTCCACATGTATGTGTTTTACAGAAGGTATTTGCAGAACACCAGTATGTGCAGGTCTTTTAAGATTTTAGTCTACACCTTATTAATATCAGAATTTCAGTCTGAACAATATTAGTAACACTCATAAAAATGAAATGTGAGAGAAAATGTGATTCTAACATCTTAGCCATAAACTTTTATCAGTAGTTTTAAACTCTCTCTCATTATTCACTCATTGTTATAGGCCAAGTACAAGGAAAGAGGAACAGTCCTGGCCGAAGATCAGATTGTACAGGTGAGTGGGTAATGCTCTCAACCCTCCGAGAAATAAAAATATGTTAATTTAAAAAGTTAAAAGGTGGTCTGACATTTTTTCTTTGTAGATGTCTAAACAGTTGGAAACATTCAAAACTCATTTGGAGGAGTTTGCCAGCAAACACAAGCAAGAGATTCGAAAAAATTCACAGTTCAGGGTTCAGTTCCAGGAAATGTGTGCCACGATAGGAGTGGACCCACTAGCATGTGAGTGCTCAGTATATCAGAATGTGTCTGTCCAAGCTGCTGTTGAAGTTTGAGGTAAAATTATACAAATTGAAGCGGTACATGTGTTTGTGTACGCTTGTTCTAGTTTTAAATGTATCGTAGAATAGCTTTACTTACGTCTAACTTCAATATTCTGTTACTCTATCACTGTTTAATTCTTCAGTCTTTCCTTTTCTTCCGATTTTACTTTGAACAGCTGGTAAGGGATTCTGGTCTGAGATGCTCGGAGTTGGAGATTTCTATTATGAGCTTGGTGTACAGATAATTGAAGTCTGTCTTGCTCTCAAACATAGAAATGGCGGTAAGTTAAGTTTAGATTTTTTTAAAGGTTTAATTGTGTCATCTTGAGCCTGTGAGTTAAAAGGCAATTTGCAATACACTTATATCGAAAAAAATATATAATTTGAGAAACAAAGAATGCACCTTCAAAGAAATCATTTCTGTTCCTTTAAGGACTCATTACACTGGATGAACTACATCAGCGTGTGTTAAAGGGGAGAGGGAAGTTTGCTCAGGACGTGAGCCAGTGAGTATATTTCTGGACGCAGGAGAAACTCTTGTTAAAGGTCTCAATTTCTGTCAGTTGTGTACATGTTGACATATATGTGTATTCTAATTCACCAGGGACGACTTGGTACGGGCCATCAAAAAGCTCAAGGCCATGGGTAACGGTTTTGGAATGATTCCTGTTGGAGGCTCTTATTTGGTTCAGTCTGTCCCAGCTGAGCTCAACATGGACCATACTGTCGTTCTTCAGCTGGCTGAGGTAACTAGTGCTGAAAACAATGTACTTTTATGCCTAGTTTGTCAGACTCTTGAAAAATAAGGTCTTTCTCTTTTCTTTGTAGAAAAAGGGCTTCGTAACCGTAAGTGAGATCAGAGATGGCCTCAAGTGGGAGAAAGAGCGGGCATGTCATGTACTTGTAAGTGTTCAGGTAGAAGAAGCTATGTTGAAGTTCTAAAATAAAGCTGAGAACCTTAGTAAAGCTATGACAATGTGGTTTTCCTTTGTCCAGGACCACCTGCTGAAAGAAGGTCTAGCATGGCTGGATTCTCAAGCTGCAGACGAGCCACAGTACTGGCTGCCTGCCCTGTTCTCCGAACTTTCGTCTCGTGATGTCACACCTGAGGAGGCCAACCAAATGACTCCGTGACAAGAAGAAATGCCTTGTTATGAACTGAGCAATCAGTAAAAAGTAACACTTTCAACCAGGCGGAATACTATGCTGAAACCACACCTGTCTTGAGCGCTTCCTTGACGTGTGCTTGTAAAAGCTAACTGAGAGATTGACTGTCTTGAAATTGCTAATAAAAGCGTCTATTTTCTGTAGGAACGTCTGTAAATATTTGTTTTCTGCTTTTTCATTTTTCATTTAGTCACTTAAAATGTAGTTGTATATTAAAGTGATCATGTTCACAAATTGTTTTGCAATAGTTTTCAACAACTATGAGCATGCATTACATTTAAAGTAAAACTGTAAGTAATAACATCACTGAGTCTGGAAATAACATGCTATGGTGATTGTGCACTGCATCGAGTCACCCTGTAAACCCTGAAATGAGCATTTAAACGTCAGTGGTGTCAGGTCAAGATTCCATGTTCGTTTTGATCCAGGTTATACATCATCTGCACAAGCTCAAAAAACAATGTCTGGTTCAACATTTAGGCCTCAAATGCAAAATCAAGACATGAAACAAGAAACGTCCTTCACCAGGTTTTGAGTTCTCTTTGAATACTCTTTCAACGTGCTCACAATAATCAGATTCATCTGCTCATGGAAGGGGTCTGAATTACAGCCAATGTTAGAAAATCTTCTGCAGGTTCTGCAATTGCATATTTCCACCGAAGAAGTCTCTAAATTCGCAATCCTCAGGCAGTGTAGCTTTAAATAATGTAACTGATACAAAGTCTTTCTGTAGAACATTCTTTGAGCCTCGATGATCGGATCAAAAGTCAATAGCTAGGATATGGGATATAAAGCATCCCTGAAGTATTTAACCACTTACAGCCTTTTATCACTGCTCATTTCCACCAAATGTTCAAATGATTACTTATTTTCTCAACACTCTGATTCTTGTCAAAAATAATTTTAATTTTTTCCCCAAACTGTTACCTCAAACATTTGTCTATGCTAAAAAGTACAATTTTGAATTCATGTGATATTACATCCACAGTCCAGAGACATGCATGTTTGGTCACTCCTAATTGCCTGTAGGTGTAAGTGTGTATGTGAGCGCGTGTTGTCCATGTGATTATACAAGATAATGGATGAATGGATGGATGGATAGAGAAATTAAATGTTGAGAAAAGCAGAATCTTAAAAAGTCCAAGATTTTATTATTTTTTAACAAATGAAAATTGTCCTCTTCCATAACTGCAGCCTATATAACTAAAAATAACATTTAATCGTTCTCTTTTCATGGTATTCTTTTCCATAGATGAATCAGTTGTATAGAGCTCTGTAAATACCCTGTACAGAACTCTGTATCTACTCTGTTTTTTTAACTTTGTTTTGATTTAATAGTAGTTTTCATTAGAATTTGTAAGGGCTTTATTTCTGAAGACAGCCCAGTACATTAATTTTAAACAGTTCAGAGTGTAATATCTAATACACATTATAAAGTTTTTTTATAGCTCTACCTATTACTACAGAAAGTTAAAAAGCATTACAGTTTTGAAAACTTCTTGTGCCATAGCTAATCCTTAAAACAACTGAAGGAATAAATATTATAGGAAAGCTTTTAATTTATAAAGGAATCTATCCAGGAATATGCACCCATTCCATAATTACTGATGTCTTTGAAGCTTTTAAAACGGGAAATGCTGTATTATTTGTTTTGGCCTTTAAGAGCAGTGGTGGTCTGATTATTATTCATGGCCGTAGACATGATCTTCAAACTCCTGCTGTGTCAAGTCATCACAGATCAGGGTACAGAAAGGACACACCTTGTGAGATTGCTCGTGCATTGCCAGTTCGTCTTCGCTGATTTCAGGAAAACTTTCCTGGCAATGACGACACACCATCTGTTCATAAAAAAGATTAGAAATTAGTTGTGTATTAAGACAACTGTACCAATGTAATTTGCACAAAACATAATAGTTTTTAATTATTGGATGTGATTGTGTGTATCTATACGTATATTACCTTGTTGTCCATGTTAGTAGAATTTGCTATAAAATAGGAGAAATAAGGTACATTCAAAAACACATTCCTTATTCAACTTCAAAACTAATCAGCAAATATGTTTCCTGTGTGTTTCCATATGTTACTCTGTATTTAACTAAGCAGATTAATTTAAAAATGACTTTATAAAATCTTACCAGAAAGGCCACTGATGTTCTCATAGTAGTGAGAGCCTGACTGTGGTTGCTGCAGTGAGCTGAATGGGTCAGTAAAAGATGGACTGAAAGGGCTGGTTTGCTGCTGAGAAACCGCAGCTACTGAAGCGACCTGAAGTTCATATATTTGCTTTTGCAGTTTCTCTACTTCAGCTTTGTGTTTCTGTCAAAGAAAAACCAAGAGACTGTTAAACTTTACTGTGCATACATGACTACAGTAAACACGAGAGCTATATCTACAGGAAATCACCTCATTTTCTTCGTGAAGTTTTTCCTTTTGTAATCGCTCTATTTTAGCCACGTTTGCCTGTTCATCGATCCTCCTCTGCGCTTCCTCAAACTGTTTCTGAAAAAGACAGGCAAGAATTATTGTTAAGTAGATCAGCCAAGACTTTGTTTGGTGACAAATTTTGACTTTTTTTTGTTTTAGAATTGCAGCTAAAAGGCCAACAGTGCTAATAAACACTGAAAGAAGCAGAACATCATATTCACGTTTTGCGATCCACCATAAATAGTGTAGCAGTGTGATTTCTCAGGCCAACCACAGGCTCTTCCTCTAAGATATGGCTTAGATATGGCATAACAGTAAAGGAGGACAGATTGAGAGACAGTAAACAGCATTTACTTGGTATTCACTTTTAGAAGTAACATCCATAAAAATGGAGTTAGCACTGTCTTTGTTCTGTTTAGGTAAAATAGAAAACACCTCAATTTTGTGGGTTTATTGCTATTTGATATGCAACTTCTAGCGCACAGTAAGCAAGTCTTTTTTACTGTGTTTGAAGGTGCAGCAGTACTGGAAAGCTGGACGTTATGCAGACGATGACACAGAAACAATTTTAGTTAAGTGTGTAAACGAGGTCTGTCCATGCCACTTTTTTTAAACGATGTTTTTCTAAACATGTTGATGTAGCTTACTGATGTAGTTTGAAGTAAACACACTATATTGTCAAAAGTATTTACTTGAGTGACATCCCATTCTTAATACATAAGGTTTATTGTGATGTCGACCCACCCTTTTCAGCTATACCAGGATCAACTGTTCTGAGAAGGCTCTCCACACAGTTTAGGAGTGTGTTTATGGGAATTTAACTTTCAGAAGTGCATTTGTGAGGTCAGACACTGATGTTGGACGAGAAGGTGTTCTAACAGGTTGAGGTACAGTTCAAGTTCTTCCACACCAAACTCGCTCATCCATGTCTTTATGGAGCTTGCTTTGTTCACTGGTGTGCGGTCATGTAATAATAATAATAATCCCCCCTCCACCAAACTTTATACTCGGCACAATGCAGTCAGACAGGTACCGTTCTCCTGGCAACCGCCAAACCCAGACTTGTCCATCAGACTGCCAGACGAAGAAGCTTGAAACGTCACTCCAGAGAACATGTCTCCACTGCCCTAGAGTCCAGTGGCGGTGTGCTTTACACCACTGCATCCGATGCTTAGCGTTGCGCTTGTTGATGTAGCTGTTCGGCCATGGAAACCCATTCCGTGAAGCTCTCTACGCAATGTCCTTGAGCTGATCTGAAGGCCACATAAAGTTTGGAGGTTTGTAGCGATTGACTCTGTAGAAACTCTGTAGGCACTATGCGCCTCAGCATCCGCTGACCCCGCTCTGTTCTTTTACGTGTCTACCACTTTGTTGCCGAGTTGCTGTCGTTTCCAATTGCTTCCACTTCTTATAACACCACTGACAGTTGACTGTGGAATATTTACTAGTGAGGAATCTTCACTACTACACTTGTTGCACAAGTGGCATCCTGTCACGATACAACTCTGGAGTTCACTGAGCCCCTGAGAGCGACCCATTCCTTCACTAATGTTTGTAGAAGCAGTGTGCATGTCTAGGCCATGGATGTGATTGGAAGACATGAATTAAATTATTTGGATGGGTGAGTGAATACTTTTGGCAATATGGTGTATATAAAGATTTTAGCAGTGGTTTCTAAAAAAACAGTTTGGGTGAATAATTACTTCAAGTGTTTGTTAGCACCATTATCCTTCAGTTCCAGTTATAAGGAGGACAAACATGGACACATGGACAAATGCATACGTGGTGTGTAAAAAATCATGTAAAAAGCACATTTTGGCAAAAATACTTTTTTTTTTAAGTGGGGCACAAACATTAGGTTTACAGTTTTAACTTGCCTCATTATTTTAGTACTAGAGCTACAATGCTAATTAAGGCTAACCTCTTAACAAGTGACTAACAAGTAATGAAAGCTTATGCACTATCAATTTGCAACTAAATAATCACATATGCCTCAAACATCCATATGGCAAGTAAAATCTATCGAGTTAAACTGGATGCTAAACTGGTGGCTATAAGCTTCTATTATTTGTTAACTACATTAGTCTTGTAGCTCATAAGCCAAATGAAAGAAGCAAACCTCAGACACCAAATAGGCCTTTGCAAACTGATGACTTTTGTTGGGGGAATCAGGATCATGTTAAGCAAGGTAAAGGTAAACTAGAGGTTCTGATGATAAAACACATCTGGCTGCTGTTCACCTTCATGCCCTCAGTCACTGTCATTTGCTCAAGCTGCTCCTGCAGCTTTCTCAGCTCCATCTCAGCTTTCTCAGCACGTCTATTTGCTTCGCTGCAGTTCGCAATCTCTTTGCGCAGCGTCCCTCTGGCTTCTGTCAGCTGCTTCAGGAGGGTCTGAATCTGCACCTGTAACAAAGTTCATTCATAGAGCACTAGACAAACTGAAATTGCAATGTTAGCAATCACTGAGGTACTGAGCTGTTAAAGGAAGCCTTTAAAAAATGAAAAAGCTTTAGGTGAACACCAGGCCAACAACTGCGTGTGCACACTTTTCCACACATTCATTTTTATACCTTCGTACTACTTTTGTCCCCATCTGAAGAACCTTGTTCTAATAAGGTTGTACGTAAAGCCTTGTTCTCCACCCGCAGTCCCTCCACATCCCTCTTCGTTTCCATCAGCTCCTGAATTTCTGCATGCAACCTTTCATTCTCTTTCTGGCTACTTTGTACATCAACCTAAAGCAAGAAGACAGAAGTCATGCTGAAAACATTGCCATTGTTTATGGGTAAAAAACATGAATGCGAAATGAAGAAAGAAAATTAGTAAACATGACGAAATGATCAGACCTGCAGCAGCTGGACGTGATCTTGCAGTCTGTTAAAATCCTGTTCAGCTTCTTTCAATCTGGGCTGTAATCTGCAGGGACATGGCAGAGAAAACATCTTTAATAAGGCCTTTTAAAAAGAACAAAAAATAAATAGGCTTTTAAAAACTCACCATTATTGGCCTCATTAATACATACATTACACAGTAGTTTCATAGTAGTTACCAAGTAATTCATAATTGTTATGGGATAATAATATAATAATATAATAATATATAATAAGCATTAAATTACGAAGTGCAACCCACTAAGGCAGGGCACGGAAGGGGAACTCTGATAAACTTGGGGCTGGAGTTCTGGGTGGCTTCGGCTGCTGGGATTTGAAGCCAGTCCCCCCTTGCCAAGCGAAGAGTGAGTAAGATTTTGGAAGAGATGGAGGAGCTGGGGAGGTGGTGGGGTGCAAATTTCGCCACAAGAAGGTGAGGGCAGAGGAGTGGTTTATATGGAGCGTGAAATGATGGAGAGGAGAAGTTTGGGCGTGGTCCTTAATACCGTTTGAATACAGCTGTATTTGGCTCTATCAGACCGAACTTATCATCAGTAATACATTCAGATACTTCCCACCTCCCTAGTAGAGTGCAGCCTCTAAAGCTTTGCTATCCAGATTTCAAACAGAAACTCCTTTTCTTGATATTTAGTTTATTAAACTGTAAATACTGTTTGACCAGAGGAGGATGGCTCTTGCCTTGTGAGTCTGGTTCCTCCCAAGCAGTGCTTAATTTGTGCCGGATCTTGCTGGAACAAGATCCGGCACCTGCGTTCCAGAACTTATTTATGTGGATCCACCACCTCTTTGACATTTTTCTTTTTGTAGGACACCAAAAACTATTCATCCAGTGGCATATCTCATATTTTATGGTTGCAGCTCCTTACTGCAGTTATTAAAGCTAGGATTATTTTATTGTATAGATTGCTACTTTGTTAGATGGACACTTGAAGCACTGTTGTGCCTATGCGTTCCAGGACCTTTTCCATTACTGCCACTTGCTGGATTACCCCACCTTTAGTGTTCCATTACCTGATGTTTTACAAATTAGGCACTGCTCCCAAGGTTCCAGTCGGAGGGAGTTGTTCTTGCCACTGTTGCCTCTGGTTTGCTTACTAGGGGATATATGTTGTAACTGTCTTTTTTTTTAACTCTGTAAAGCTGCTTTGAGACAACATTGTTGTAAAAAGTACAAATAAACTTGACTTGACTAGTAGTTGTGAGATATGTACTCCCACCCTAAGTAGTAAAATAGATCAGCATGTGAAAATAAAGATTTCTGTGTGCTGCTGTGTTGCCTTCCAGTAAAAAAGAAACAATTATTTCACACGTTTTTACTGCTGAAAAAAACAACAATAGGTGTTTCTGTCCATGTACTTCCACTGTCAGAAGATAACTCAGTGTTGTTACTGAGAAAACGAAACCAAAAGAAGAATATTGGAATAATGGACTGCCCACCCATCAGGCCAGACCTCGGCACCACATTGAGATTTGTTTGAATGTGTCAGAAAATGCAGCCTAATCTCTGGATTGAACTTTTGGACATTTCTGTAAACAACTAAGAAAAGTTCTTCAAAAGAACGGAAGGTGTAAAAAGGCACAATGTACAGACAATCTAAATACTGAAAAAATTATATATATATATATATATATTTATTATTATTTTTTTTTTTTCCCTTTTCTTTTTTTTCAGTATTAAGATTGTCTGTACAGTGTGCCTATATAAATTATAGCTCTGGAATGTTGTGGCTATTGTGTATATTTCTGTTAAATGTATGATTTCTTTATTTTTTCCTGATGCTGGAAAATAAATAACTTGTGTTTTATTGCTCTTTTGCTTTAGGGTGGCCTCTGACTTCTGACTGGAACTGTATAATTCTATTCACATGGTGCCTCACATAAAAGTAATGATTAAAGTTTTCAACACATTTGCAGCTGGTTGCTGAGTCATGTTCTTAATCTATTAAACTAAATCACATCAACAAAGGAGCAGATTTAAATGCAGGAGAAGCTGTTTGTTGTGTGCGTGTTAAATAGCTAAAGCTCACTGTGAAATCTCAGCATGCTGGGCTTCGAGCTGTTCCTTTAGCATACTTTTCTCCTGCTTAAGCAAGTTGATCTTCTGCAAGGCCTTTTCATACTTGTCATGGCCAATGGTCAGCGACTGTAGAGCACAATCAAAAGAAAAGAGAAGCCATTAATCTTCCATTATGTTTACAGTGACCTAAAAACAAACCAGATACGCAGTGTTGTTGGCACCTCTTGTTCCTGTTTGGTTTCGTTTTCTGCCACACTGTGGGAGAGAGGCTGCTGCTCTTGGGTGACCTGTTCAGCATTCTCAGGCTTCTGCTCCTTTGATGGTGGCCTTTCAGATGTGCTGTCTGACTTCAGCTTATCTATGTGCATCTACAGGATATGAAACCACAAGTACCTCAGCAACAGTGTGTTAGATTCAATCACACAACTCAAAAAGAGCAAAAACAGATGACGAACCGACCCTGAGACGACGAATCTCATGCAACCTTTCCTCCAGCTCATTTTTCAGAATCACATTTTCTTCTTTCACAAGTTCCATCTCAGTCAATAAGTCCTTTTTCTCCTTCTCCATCTGCTCTGCTTGTTCCTACAGACACAACCACACAGTTCTTAATGACTACCAAATGTTTTGTTTGAACACACAATGGGGTTCCTAAATGTTCTATGGCTATATGGAGGTTCTTTGAACTTGGGCCTGCTCTTGCTTTTACTTTGCAATTTTACTTTTTGTATTCAAGGTTTTAACATTTATGTGCTTTTATGTACCAAAATAGACACAATTCCTTTTACATGACCATTTTCCAAACTTTCTTTATCACTTAAACAGGCTGTTACTGTATCTTAGCTAAGATAAAGGAGCTCTATTCTGATTGGCTGTCAGTATTGAAGTTCATTTAGAAAAGCACTTAAGAGTTTGAACATTCCTTAGAATATGAGAGGATGGTTTAAATCTATTATACACATAAAGGCAGCACAGGATTGCGATTTCCTTTATCTTAGAAATAAAAACAGAATGTATATGTGATTAGAAGTAATATGTGACATGTAAAGTATATATGGAATGCTGACCAGCAGCCGCTGTCTATTAAATACAAGTATGTAAAATATGAGAAGCTGCTATGAACCTGAATGCACAAGAACAATACAGTTAACAAACCAAGGCTGAGTCACAAAGGAGTATACATCACAATACTTTCTGTCTTCCCATTTTTACACAAAACCCTTTTCACAATATGCGTTTTGTGCAGAAAAAAATGTGGATCAGAGAAAATGTGATGCTACATTTAAAGCATACTATGCACTGACCCTTTATTACAACTAATTTTGACTACTTTACAGCAGAACTGGCTGTTGGACAATTTTTATTAACTGTATAATTAAACCAAAGCTCATATTATGTTAATTATTAAGTCAACAATAAAACACTTCTTATAAATTAACAAATAACATATAACATAATAGTGTTACATTAAAAGTAACCAGTTGGTTATTGAGCATTATGTCAAACATAATTAAACAACATTTTAGGTTAAGGCATAGCAGCAACATTCAAATTTAGTGTGTCTCATGTTATTTACATTATAAAAATGGATCAGAGATTGACTAATATAAAAATAATAAGTGCCCATTTGTTAATCGCATGCTTGTATCAAAGTTTTGTTGATTCTGTTGTACTATGAGTTTCACATCCTGCACCAAATCCAATTAAGCAGGCCAACTTGTGCTATCATTGTAGCCAAACATGTTGGTCAGTGTTCTTTAAGTGCTAAGAATACCCACATTCCTCTCAGAAAAGTGAGAAATATGAAAACACTGCCCACCCCTGGAGTCAGGTGGCAATTAAACTTGCTATGTGTAGTCTGTGTGGGTTGAGTGTACCTGTGTTGTGATGACCAAAAGATCTTTCTCTATGCTGAGGTCTAAACTTGATTCTGCAGGATTTTGGAAGCAGAATGGTGTGCTGGCTCCTCTGACCTGACCAGTGCTGTCCACATAGCAGAACTGGTAGAACTCCCCATCATCCTTAGGTAGGTAGCACTCTAAATGCAAGCACACAGAGACACAGTAGAGTCATGGCATCTCTCTAGTGACTGCTGTGAATGACTCAGCAGCACCTTAAAAAATCAAATACTTATGTAACTGCAAAACTATTTGTTATGCCCCACCCGGCAGTGTCTACCCAGTGGCTCCAAACACCATCACCATCTGCCAAGGACATGGCAGGCAGTGGGAGAGCAGATTCCTAATGAGGTACAAATTACATCACAAGACCTGGTTTAAGATCCCTGTGACGCTTAATTCACAGAAGTAGTCTGACTGTACTGCACAACACTGACTGCTGAGGTTCATTACTAATATTTTTATATTTAAGCATTATCCAGCCTCTTACCATTAAAGGCAACCTGTAGTTTAAGGGGCTCAGTTCCATCCTGGCTCGAAGGAGGGTTCACCCATACGTAGTTGAAGTACTTCTGTGTTGAACTCCAGCCAACCTAAACGTACAAGTCACTGATTAATACAGGTAATGCAGAAAGCACAGGGCTGTACTGAGATCACAATTTATCAGGTGTGTTGTCAATACTCCTAGAACACAGAGATGACTGTATTTATCATAAAAAAAACAAATTTACACCAAATACGGAGAGCCTGTATACAACACCAACTCTACAAACTGGAGAGCAACAAGTAGACGAAAATTAAGTCAGTTTATTATGATACAGTATTTAATTATTTTACTGATTTATTATTTACATATTGTGTGTTGGTTTCTTGTGTGAACAAAAAAACAACAACTATACACTATGCAAAAAGCATAAACGTATATAAAAAGTGATCCACCTTAAATATGCCAATCCAGTCTTTAGTGCTGGGCTGGAGTCCTCCGGTCACAGTGTAGGTGCAGATCACAGAAGTGTTGGGCGGATAGGAGCGAGGAACATCCATAAACACGACCTGAGAGAAGGAGGAGGACTCCATTCCCACCAGAACCCGATCTTCTTCTACACTGTCGTTCATTTTCAGTCCGGGAACAACACAGGATACACCTGGAAGACGACAAACCACTTGTTATCACACACCGTGTAGTGATTTACAGGTACTAATCACAGGTAGGTGAAGAACAACAGAGGTCTCCACAAGATGTCCGACTTTAAAACGAAAGTCTGAATCTAAACAAACAGAAGAAAGTTTCACTTTCACTTGTATTTCACTCGTCCACTTGTTCCGAAGCAAAAACGCCAAATACAATCCTTCTCAGTTTGAGAGGAAGATGTATTAAGACTGCTGTGTCGGAATCTTAAATTAGAATAGATAAACATATAACAGGCGGTTCGACTATTTACCTTGAAAACACTTAATAAACTAAACAACAGTAACGTCAGTTTAAATATCCACATCCTAAAAGAGAAATAAACGTATTACTCGTAAATAATCTCTCGTACTGCTCTGATATAAAATCGAGACAAACTTCCAGAAATAACCGCGTTACCTGAGCTGTTTGGCGTCTCAGCCCCGCGCGCTGTGAGCGGCTACAGCCAGAACGCGAGGCGTTTTTACGAAGCCGCTGGGAATGCTGGGAAATGTAGTTCTGACACCCGCTGCTCCTGCTAGCATATTAATGGCAAATATGTCTAGCTTTTATTCTACAGTTCCTTTAGAATTCATTCTATGAACGAGTGAAAACGTCACTAATACTACTAATTAATACGTATTAATTAGCAATAATAATAAGTATATAACCCTGCGAATGCAGTTACACTGTGAAAATGTACTGTTTTGGTGATGCTACAATATTAAAATGTAATTCCTCAGAAAGTTGTGACAACGTTATCTTACAACATTGTGGCAACATTGTCAGTACATTGTCGTGGCCTTCTTATCCTTCATATGTTGTCCAGACAATGTAAAAAGCACCACCTTTTGAAAACATACACAATTAAGTGATAAGTAAATTAAGTGTATTAAGTACACTGCTCAGTTTTAAGAAACAATTTAAAAAGTATCCCTTTATCTTGCCATTCAATTAAAACTGTAATATCACAGTACCTTCAAACATCTTTGGCTAATAAAGACTCAGTTTAAGTTGTTATGTTACTATTCTTTTATTACTAAGGTGACCAAACATTTGTGGAAATGTTCCAGTTTTTAATTTTGAATTAAAAACACAAAAAGTCCTAAGAACGACCTTCAGCAGAGCAGATGACAGACAAGACCCAGCAAGTGTCAAGTGAGTCAACAATGTCATCACATGTCTTTTTAAGAAACAAGGTAACATCTGGAATTAAAAGCAGGTGTACCACCAGGTGATAGGTAAGCTATCTGATTTGTGAATGTACACAGTCTACTTTAATGTAGCTACCACACCCTGTACAAAGGAGCAGTTGTGGGCTGGTGATTAGGGACCCGGTCTTGTGACTGCAAGGTCGCTGGTTCGATCCCATGAACCAACAGGACAGGACTGAAGTGCCCAAAGCACCCAACCCCGATCTGCTCCACAGATGCTGTGGATAGGGATCCCCTCTGCTCTGGGCAAGTGTGCTCACTGCCCCCTAATTTGTGTATATATATATAAGGGTGTTTTCTTGCATGGATGGGTTAAATGTGGGGGTCAAGAGGCAAATAGTGCATTTTCAGAAATCCTTATGATATATGGGAATACATTGGTAACAGTGGTCTCTGCATCTCCAGAACTGAAGCCAGTCCAGGGGTGTGTTAGGGGTCTGGCCACTGGGCTACAGTCACAGATTTCTTTTTTGAATTTGAAAACATTTAATATAAATATGATTAAAGGCCTCATAAAACCATACATACTGAGGTAAACATATCCCTGCCTCATGCTAGAGTTAAATTTTGTTTTTACTAATATTAACTAATTAGCTGACTCATACCTGGTTATAGATTAAAATGTTTTCTATAAGCATATCCAAACACACTTCACAGTTTTGTTGTATTATTTTTTTAATTTGCAAAAACAACATACAGCAGAACTGATCAATGCAACAGTTTAGTATAAGAAATATTTTATTTAAAAACAATAGTTCTACATTAAAATAACTAGGATCAGATAGTTTGGTACAAAACAACACCAAAGCATTCCCCAACAATACTGCACTCTCTCCAGGATCTTAACCTCTACAAAACTTCAAAAGCACACAATTATAACACCCAGACTTGAGTACTACGACAGAGGCACTTGAAAGTAAGTAACTGTACATACAAAAGTTGTTGAGGCCCAAATAAACTACCTACAGCACCTTTGTCAGTGTGTGTCCCTCACAATCAAGTCATGAACAACTTCATTTTCCTTAATGCAGATATAGGTAGTGGAACACGCTATACGACTAAATGTACGTATCTGAAAAAGAAAAATAACCCTTATATGTTACTTTAATGACATGAGCAGTAAATATGACTTTAGGAACAGATACTGAAATGTAAAGGCAGTAAAAATAGCACAAATATATACAGAGGTGTCGTAGCTGATCATCTCCAGAAATTTCAAGTCTTGAAACAGCATCCTTCTCAACAGCTCACAAAACAATACATACTAACACCAAGAAACATTCAACACAGTAAGGTGAAAGCAAATAGCTCAAATCTCCAATGTTGGGTTTCTCTGGTATATTAGCTGTTTATATATTAAGAATTTCCTTTATCATGTTGGGTTTCCTGAGAACTCTAGAGTTTTCTAGAGTCAATGTTCCTTGATAAGTACTGGTTTCAAAAAGAAGACCATCCTAGATGATCCAAATTCATCATAGTGCAGCACAACAAATAATTTAAAAAGTTAAAATTCATGTGTGGCTACAATTTAATACACAGACAAGCCATTGTATTAGACTACTAGCACTTAGAACAGTTCTGAGTAACTTTCTCATGTTCACCAGTAGACAAGTCAGTGGATCCGGAAGAGGTGAAGAAACTATGAACGTGAGATGTTAGTGTAAAACATGTTTGTGAATTCAATAACACAGTAAGTGTTTTGTTGAAATGCAAGACAGGAGAGACCAACAGCAAAAAACACTGGAAAAAAAGAGTACAAATGTATATTAAAACATTTATTAATAATAATAACAATAATAATAATAATAATAGCTGCACAACTCCAATATGTTTAAGTCTGTGGATAAATTGTACATGTGTATTACACAATTTCAATCTAAACATGTAAAAATATTATCAATAGCCAAGTTAAATAATAATAGTACGTTAATAGTACGTTAAACTTAACGTACAAAGTTCTCAGTAATAAGAATGTATGACGTTTCTCAATTCAATAAGACAAAAACTTTGTTTATTAGCATGAATTCTTTTTATCAGGTTAAAATTGTAATAAAAATATACATGAAGGAATTGTTAATGGCAAAAACTATGATTGGTACATATTAATATGTAATTCCCACAAGTAAAAATGTAATACAGATGTTAGAATTGAAGTCTTTACACATCAAGTTCATGGTTTTACTGAAACTAATAATATAACCAAATTATACTTACTTGTAAAATATGGTTTATACACACACACACACACACACACACACACACACACACACACACACACTAAACAGTACTGAACTCACCTCATTAGCTGAAATAAGCAGCCAGGGCAATGGCTATTATCAAAATTAAAATTGCACAGCATGCCGCAATCCAGATCTTTTTCTGCAGAAACAAACAAAACAAATAAGTGACGACTGTGTCTTTAGAGTTGCAATTTTTCTCTCTTCATATACTCTGGCGTCACTGACATAACTTTGAACAACTAACCCTCCGGCTTTTCCTGTTAGAGACAACAGCTTCCCCAGTTTCAGCAACAGCCTTCTCCACGTAGTTAGTAGAATGAATGATGTTGTTCTCAATACGATTAACCATTTCACCCTGCAAGCAAAATCACATGAACATAGTGGGATAAAACTGAGCACTCAACTAAATTCTTCTGCCTAAAGTTTCCTGACCTTTGCAGATTTGAGGAGTACACCCACTGTTGACTCTTCACTTCCAATGCCACAGTGAACATTACTTCAGAACATTACTTAGGTTCTAACAGAACCTATTCATTTTAGGATCTTTTTCCCCAACTCACCTGTGCCTCCACCTCCATTGCGAGATACTGGAACATATCATGAAGGTCTCTGATGCTTCTTTCCAGTTTGAGAATCTCATCATGTCGCGTCTCGATTTCATTCAATGCCTGCCTGGTCGCTTTTGCATCTGTTAAAATCTAGAGCAAATAAATAAATAAATAAAAAAAATAACACATACTGGTCTTGACTGACTGTACATTAAAGGGCCCATATCTTATTGTAGGGTACTGTTCATTAGGCTACATTACACCTGCATAAGCCTGTCATAGCATAACCCTACATAAATGTTTACAAATGCTTATTCCAAAAGACATCACCCATCATAAAAGCTACTGGCAAAACTGGCAGATGCTATCTTTTTGGTGAATGATGTCTATTTGTATAAGCTTTTACATACATTAGGTAGGATTATGTCAGATGAGGACTTACTTTGGAATTACCCATTTCTAACTTCTATAAAGAGGCTGCTTCGTGCCCCTATCAAAAAGCAGTCCAGGTGGAACACCTTAAGAGTGAGTGGGCGGAGCTAACCTGTGGTAGGCTGAATTGGCAGGTTTATATTACAACTTGAAAATGATGCGTTGAAAACAGAGACAAAAAGTCTTTTTTCGCAGATTAGTTTTCAACGAATAGTTAACAGTATATTTTGGAACATTCAGTGTTTTCATGCCTTGTTCATCTTGTTTTCCAATATCTGAGAGGAAAATTACATGATATGGGTCCTTTAATATGTCTTTTTGTTTACATTTTCTTTTTTTTATCTGGGAAAGTGACCGGACGTAAGGGGTGAAGAGTGGCAGGGTGTTGGGGTCAGGAGTGGTGGTTCATGCTTACTGACATACAACACATACCAATGTCAAAATACAGAATGTACGTTGATGAAAGAACAACAGCATTAAAAAAAAACACTATGAGATTTATATCAGGTTTATACTAGAGAGTAATTTCTGGTTTTGCAGTTTCTAAGGCAAGTACATGATAACTGCAAGTACAATGGGGGAACATTCTAAAGGAGAAAGATTGGTCATCATGTAAATCATCTTACCAAATCAACTCTCACTCCACAGAAAGCAAGAAAGAAGACATATTATTAACTGTATGTAGAGAATCACTTAAATATCTACAAAGGCAGTAAACTACTTTCAATCCTCAATCAAGTTGAAGAAAAAAAAAAAGAGTCGAGAAGAGACAGGATCAAAATAGCAAACCATGTACCAACTTGCACAATAGGATACAGCCAATGTCTGACCTGGCAGATTATTTTGCTGCCAACACTGGAGATCAGTTAGTTTCTTATGTTTATTTTTGGCTCACCTGTTGCAATAAATAAATAACAAGAGGCAGGTGTGTGCACACACTGTGTTTGAATGCAGCTGCTACACCTATACGAAATGTTGAAGCATAATTACGCATGATTAATTTCACAAAACAGCCAGTGACTTCTTAATTCCACTGCAACACTTTGTGATTTATATTACTTTAATATTTTGTTTGCATTAAAAGTGCCAATGTGTACTGTTCACACTGCAACTTTAAGTACTAGAAAGTACTATATGAATGGTGTCTTAATTTACAGTTATTCTTCTCAAATTCATCTCTTACATACAACTAATCAAACACTTCACTAGTCCTGCATTTTACCTCTGTCTATATAAAAACCTTACAGTGATCAATGGCAACTACCAACTAAATTAAAAAAATAAATCCTGACTGGAGCTTAGTCTGTAGTCTCCAGGTAACTATATAAATATTATCAACCGGAAAAGCACTCACGTTTTGTGTGAACACATCGGTCTGTCCACTCTCAAGCATTGACTCCAGCTCCTCTTCTGTCACATTGTTGCCAGCTGTAATAGCAAAAAAGATACAACTTCTTAATTTACGCTCATTCCACGTCACACTCCAAGACATTCATCTCTGTGATCTGGTATCTCACCACAAAAGCCAGATGCTAGAAAGCTCCAAAACTACCATGTTTGTCTATACATAGACTTAATCAAACATTATGTAACAATTTTAAATCTTCAAAATCAATTTGGTTCACTGACTTATAGGGAGAACGGTGCTTGTGTCATTGCCTGCTGAGATCTTGAGATCTTTTACAAGAACTAGCTAGCACTGCGGCACCACACCAGACATCAACAACAAGTCAGCTAGCTATACGAAGCAGCTAGCATAATATTTACAGTATGGACATCATGGCAGAGGTTGCATAGGCTGTTCTATGTAGAGCACTATACAGGGAAGCAGTGAGGGAGACAATAGAGGGAATCATCTTGACCTTTCACGGTATAAACAATCCAGATCATCAAAGCGAAGGCTACCGCCATCATCAGATTACATCACGGTAACGTTATTTTCCATATTCTAATGTATTTTATGATGACTATAAACTTGCCTGTCAAATATTTGATTCTGTATTTATGTCTTTGATTCGATTTAATCAATAAAACTATCGTTTTATAAAAATATTGTTACGCATTGCCTTATCTCCTGACCTTTATTTACTCAAGCTTGTGGTTATATTAACATTCTTTGACTGTTATTTGTCATATTCCTACTTCTCTTAGTCAACTTGATTATACAGGTTATCCTGTTGGTATTAGAGCTTTTAGCCGTCAGACAGAGATGAAGATATGCTGTAAAAAGATCAAGGCTCCAAAGAAACCGCTATGCGTTATGGTACATTAGTCTGTAAAGTAGTGTTGCACATTCGTTGTCCACTATTGTTATTGCACATTGTGGGTAACAACATAGTGAACTATATAGGGAATGTAATTGTCCACTGAGAGTTCGGACAACACTACGAAATGGCCAACACACTGAAAAGAACACAAAACAGTAAACAGGGTGAGATTTCAGACACACCCAATGACTAAGCGACCAAGCAAGAGACTGGACATGAGCAAATCTCAGAGTGGCTTTTATTTGTTGGCAGGAGATAAATAGAATAAAAGGGTGCAAGACTGATGGACTAGTAAATAAGTTGCAGCTTGATTTTTGCTGTTTTTTTTTTTTTTAAGTTGCTGACTTCCTGTTGTTTTTTTTTTTTATAAGCTTCCCATTTCAACAGGGGTTCAGCTGCTAACCTCAGGTTATGTTGGCAAGATTACTAAATAACACATGCAGACATCAGTACTATTCTTCAGGTTGTCAACAAATGCACATGTATAGCTGTCTATGAAGGGGGCTCACAGTGGGATTGGTATTCATGACATTGGTCCAAAGGCGAATTGCACTCCGCAACAACTGTAGGGTAACACCAGTAGAAAACTTGTGAACAAAACTGAATATATTTCACTTATAATGTGGCTTTAAATGTTGTAATCTTGTCTTGTAATCTACTTTACATGACATTAAAAAAAGCTTATATAGACATGAAGATGAAGCAGAAAAAAAACGATCAGAAACCAATCCGCTATAGCGTGGTCCAGCAGCATCGTTCCTAGGAGAACGTTTGAATGACTGTAACATGAGACACTTACTGTGTCTCTAAAATACAGAATTAATTAAGTAATTGAATTCAACAATAAAAATGTGCTAACTAAATTCAACAATACTGAAACCATCAGAAAGCTTAATTATACCATGACATGGTCAAATTTATTGACCACAACTACTGGCATACTTTTCAGGTCTGGATGTTTTATCTTCCCAAAGGCTTGGAGAAATTCTTTTTTGTTAGCAAGGGAAGAAGCAATATGGCTTGATGACCCACCTGTTCTACTGATCAAACTGGAAAAAAACCATAAACTCTGGTTAAAATTCCAACCATTAAATGTGCCATTAACTGAGGAGCTTGGTGATCACAGGAACACAAGGTATCTCATTTCTCATTTTAGCATTCAGGTGTACTCTAAAGCACCCTTTAAGCATCCTTACAGTGGCCTTTGGATAAAGCTGGAATGAAACTGATTAAGCAGCAATATTATGCCCACAAATCAAATCAGAGTGTATGGTTTTCTTTACTGTTTGGTGGTTTAGAGTGGGTTCAATGCACTACAGTGTGCTTGTAATCTCAACTGAGCCACTGTAGATCAGCAAATTACGTAAAAAAAAAGTGTAGTTAAAAAGTAGGACATAACATAATTTATCATTTTGCTGGGTACAATACACGTACATAGGTCTGTTTCAGGTGCACACTTCTAAACTCGAGGTCTCCTGCTCACTACATGTACACATTGCTGACTTCACCAAAGAGTGCACTTGGAGAAAACCCCAGGGCTCAGGGCAGGTTTTAAAACAGGTCCAGTCATCTTGAAATGCCAGGAAAGGCAAAAGACCTTCAACAAAATCTTCTGCAGCAATTCTACGTTAAAATGATTTTTAACGAAAACCCAAAACTGGCATGTTTGCAAACCTAAATTTTAAAACACTCACTGATTTTGAGTTGTCTCTGTATCCTCTCCACATTTCTATCTCTGTACAAGGCCTGAGCAGTATTACAGTTTCCCATCACCTCCACAAAATCACGGGATAGGACAGCATGCTGGGAAACAAAGAGAGTCAAATACAGTCTGAGAAAAACATCATGTTTACAAAATGTAAGTTCAGGTATTCATACAGTGAAAATGATGAATACCTCACATAACTAACCTGTGTTTTTTGCATTCTTGTGTTTATAGAAATATATTTCCCATCTTCATCTGTTTTTTTGGGCTCAATGCCTAAAACAAAGGAAAGTCATTTATTCAGTTGGAGTTTATTCACGCATATCATATGTGATGTTAAAGAGGACCTATCATGCTTTCCCTGTGTCTCCCTGTCTTTTAGTGCATTGTGTAGCTTTTTGTGCAGACAAATTGTCAGAGGGAGAAACTCTCTCCCACAGAAACCACTTTTCTCAGCTGCTTGAAATGACTTATCAGAATTCCAGAATTCCTTTTCACTGTTACAAAGTGACACACTCCTTATTGCCCACATACTAGCAAACTTGGCACATCCTCACACAACGCACAGAGATAAAACAGTAAAAACTTACAAATCTGAATCGTCCTGCTCCCAGTACAGTGGAGCGGGTCTACCAACTTGTTCTACCTGACTTTAGGGATCTGCCTCAAACTGATTCGGCAGATCCAACACAATTAGGAACAGTGACAGAAATGTGAGGACGAAACGTGTAGTGATATGCCGCTCTGGCAGTTGATCAACAGAGTACAGGAGACAGAGGAGCTCGAACAGAGTGTTTCAGTCAGAAGCTGAATACAGATGTAAAGTGTAAGAGAAATATTGTGTTCCAGGAAAACTGAAGTATGTAAATCTATTCTAGTAGATAATATATTAGATCAAATTATGAACACTGAAAATGAGCATAACAGATCCCCTTTTATATTTGAATTATAATCCTTACTCTTCAGCCTCTTGTGGATCTGGCTAGCCAGTCCTTTGATCTCATCTCGAAGGACCTGAAGTTCCTTTTTCATATCTGGAGTAAACAAAAAAAAAAAAGAAAAATGTTAATAAAACAAGACACATTACTTCAGACGTTTTGTTCTTATATGAACTTGGTTAGCATCCACTACATGATAAAAAGAAAAGAACTGGCCAAACAAAACAGAACATATTAGTTATTAACTGTCGTCTGGAAGCGCCACTCCTAAAACAGTTTTCTGCTTGTTCTCCAGTTCCGACACTTTCTTCTTAAGTGTTTCAAGTCCCTCTCGAATCTCCTGGACCTGTAGGACAAGATAAAGTCATTCATAAACTTTATTCATAATAAAAAAATAAATAAAAAACAACACAAAGAGGAAACATTAAAAATAATCAAGGAAAATATCAGAGTCGCTCTTATGAGCAAGCCTCATTCTACATCTAATGGGTGAGAAAATATATTTAAAAATAACTTTCTTTGCCCACAAGTGAGCAGAAACATTTATGATGCATGGCTCTCATAAATAAATGTAACCTCTTGCTCGACACTCCTATTCGGAAATAACAGGAACTGCTGGAAATTTAGAAGTGACAGTTTCACCTTTTTAAAGAAGGCCTCATTTTCTTTGTCCTCCTTCCCTGTGCCTGGCTTTATCATGGATGTGCCTTCTTCATCTTCGTTTGAATCCTCTGCAGGCTGGAGTGCATGTACGAGAGACAGAAAAACAAGTTACACTAAATTCTGGAGATGTTTAAACATATGCAGACATCCCAGTGAACACATAGCGACACAGCATTGTCTAAAGGTGGTCAATCGTTGTCTAAACAAGGTTGTAACATAACGTTAGAATTATTTCCAGCTACTTTCTAAGGAATCATATTACGTTGTGACAATGTTGTAGGCACTACAACAGCATCTTGCAAGCACACCTTGCAAACACAGGTACGTTGTGACCACGCTGTGACGTTTTAGTGCCCTTGACATTGTCACAACGCTGAAATGTAATTCCTCAGAAAGTTGTGACAATGTTATTTAACAATGTTGTGACAACGTTGTGTGGTTGCTGTGACAACGTAACTTTGTTTGAAGGGATAGTATAGAGATGTTAAACAAGCAAAACACGCGAATGAAATTAGCTTCTTATTCGATTTTCCCGTCCCACCTTAAATAGTTACTGCCACATACTGGTGCAATCGTTATGCCTGCACTATTTAAGGTGGAACGGGGAATGCGAATAAGAAGCTAACTTCAGACAGCAAGCAGTTGAGCTTTTTTTTTTTAAAGCAAACTGAAAGCGAGTCTGAGTTTTAAGGTAAACAAACGAATTAAACTTAAACGGATGTGAAACTCTGTGTGGCAATTCAGCTCACTTATATTGTTACTTAAACGAAAGATAAGCATGTAAACACTTGTTTGTAGTTAATAAAATGAGAAGAAAGCAGGACAGCAGGCCACTGTGAGGTCAGAAACTCATTTCCTAACGTTTTATATGACTAAATATCTTAGCCTGCTAGCTAATATTAGCAAGCTTGCTACACACTCTCTGAAACAATGGTTTCATTTTCAAATGGCCGTATTCTGCTGTGTACACAGACATACTAGAGATACTTTACGAAAACGTGAGCGAAAAAACGTGTAGCAATGTCACATAAGTTGCTTAGTTATATCTGACAAACTCAGATGCAAGCTAACGGCACATAGCAACTTCAGCCTTTTGCAATCGAACTACATTTTGGACCGATGTGTGGACTCACATTTCCCAATTCTTTAGTTCTGTCACGCATTTTTGCTCCGTTTTAAAACACCCTCTGAAGGTCTTTAATCGCCCTCTGAAGGTTTTTAATCGCCCTCTGAAGCCCTTAACTGTTGACATAAACAGAAGTTAATGCGTCGTCCGTCGTCTTCTTCTTCTTCTTCCTCCTCTATGGTTGTTTTTGGCAGCTTACTGCCAGCTACTGGCTGGTATGTGATCCAATTTTTCCAAGTCTTCTTGCAATTTGTGTTACTTTTATAAACTCCATGACCGCTTTAACTGTAGACTCTATTCCAGCTAAACTTAATACGTTTTTAAATGTAACTGAGTTCTTCGTTACCCTATTAAGTTGTTCGACCTGTTCAGAGTAATGCCTGCATGGAAGAAGTACATGCTTTACATTTCTGTCTCACTATAATAGGGGCACTTTCCAGTCTCAAGTTTTCCTGCGCGTAGGCTGCTGTTAAGTCCTGTATGCCCTAGTCTTAGCCTGGTGAGCCAGTTTTCCTCCTGCTGTGTAAGTGAGCTGATTTTTTTGACGGTTACTTCATGTTGAATACCATGTAAATGGCTACCTCTCTCCTCTTTATCCCATTTATCTTACCAGACTGTGTGAATGCTGTCTTTAATTATTGCTTTAAATTCTGATTTACTAAGTGGAACCTGTACCTTTATTGTTCTGATTTTCTATACAATACCGTTTAGACAATTTAGTACCTACCCTGACCTGAGTTGCCCTATCTCTCAAAAAATCCATGATCCAATTATACATTCTCCCCCCATCCCTAGTTTATCCAATTTAATTAGCAAGCCCTCCATCCACAGCATATCATATGCTTTCTCAATATCTAAAAACCCAGCCAATACCACTTATTTGTGTAACTGTGCCTTCCTCACATCTGGTTCCAGACAGAGTACAGGGTCCATTGTCATCCTGCCCCTACAAAAACCACTTTGATAATGGAAAAAAATACATTTGGGCTCTCCAGATAGTGAGTTAGCCTATCTGTCACCATACACTCCAGAAATGTACTTATATGGGACGTGAGAGACATAGGCCTATACCCTGTTGGACACGAATGGTCATAGCCCAGTTTTCCTATAGGCACCACTATAGCCAATTTCCATGCTAAAGGAGGTTTACCTGCTATCCAGAATTTATTATAAAATTCCAGCGCCATACCAAAGAACACTGCTGCAGTTCTCTCTTTGGAGCAAGATGGATGCTGCATCTGAACTTTCGTCCTATAATGTAACAAACTGTTGCTTAAGTTAGCAGACCAGTGAATTTAAACAAAATCCAGGGCCAACATCTCCACCTTGTCATCATCTCACACCGCCTCCGTTCCCTCACCATGCAGTACAGGTATTGCACTACCTTTCCTCCTCATTTATTTAATCAAAACTTTTACTTGCCATCCCCAGCCTAGGAGGTAACCACATTCCCCAGCTAGACCTCCACTGATTCATTCCCATGTCACCCTTACTGTCCAGGAACTTTTCTGCAGACCTAACAATGATTTTGATTTTCTCAGTCCTACTGACTGTCTGGGCTGTATAGTCGACCACGTCAGCTATGCACATAATAAACTTAGTCTTCTCAACGATCAGTGTGTCAGGTGTGATTACACAGAGCACCCAAGAGTTTGGATCTGACCTGACACCAACTGCTGCTCCTCCAACTTGACTTAAAAGACTCAACTTCTGAGGCCTAGTATCTTCCACCTCCTTCAGTGCTTCAGTATACGTCAAAACCCTGCAACTCTAACAGTCTGGATTTCCACTGCCTTCTTCCTCATCTCACATCCTCCAAATGCAGCCGTATGATCCACTCCACAATTGCAGCGCTTAGGCTTTACACCCTCTCTCCACACTGCCCGTATTCATGTCCTCCACCACAAAGCTCACACCTCTTTCGTGCCCTACAAACTGAGGCTACATGTCCATACCTCTGACAGTTGTAGCACCGCACAGACGGAGACACATACACCCTCACTGGAAAGCTAATATAACCTAGACACAGCCTTTCCGACTGGCAAGCTCTCTGACTGAGCACCATCTCTGAACAGTACAGTAATCACAGTACCAGCTGTCATAATTTTCTTAATTTAATCAATAGATACATCAAGGGGAATTCTGGAAATCACTCCTCCCATCCTCACTCTTTCCCTGAACAAACTCCCCAAAACCTTCTCACCTCCCAAACTCTGAAGCATAAGGGCTTCATCTCACTGCCGTTTATCTTTACACATAATCAAAAACTTTCCACCTCATAAAATTTTAGCACCAGCTAGATCACCCAATGATTTGAGCTTAGTCGTCAACTTTATCGGATTCAGTATACTTCCTGATTCAGCCTCAAACTAAACAAGCACAAGATACTCCTCCTTCCGACGCTTCACCTGTTCCTCCCTATTCCCACTGCCAGTTGAGTTTCTATCAATAGATATACTACAATAGATACTACCTTTCTTATTCCCAACAATTCTCCACAGTCCACCATCATCCCAATTCCCGCTCCTACTCCCAAACAATTCTGACTCACTACCCTCTTCTGCATCACTTACGTTTTAATTCATAAAATTGTCCTCGGGGTTTTAATTCATCCACCACCAAGACACTTCATCTCCACCTACTGAGCATCCGGTTAACTTCTACTGAGAGCTGAACAACTTTAGACTAATGATTAGGGAAACAGCAATTCATATCATATAAAACACGTATATATACTTAAATATAAATATGTTTAATCTAAGAGGTTATTTATACTCACAGTACAGCAGCTTCTGCATGTAAAACTGCACCAGCTGTCAGTGTCAGAATCAGTGTGTCGATGGATTGTGGATTTGTTGACCAACAGGAGACAGCATGTGCGACTAGGCAATCACACATCAGACCTCGGTACTGAAGTACCACACAAACAACTGAGTCTCCAAAGAAAATATTGACTATACAATAGAGGACAAAATGTTTCTTGACTTTCAATGCAGAGACAAACAAAAGAATTGACGACAGTGTCTTTAGAATTTTTCTCTCTTCATATACTCTGGCATCACTGACATTACTTTGAACAACTAAACTTCCGGATTCTCCTGTTAGAGACAACAGCTTCCCCAGTTTTAGCAACAGCCTTCTCCACGTAGTTAGTAGAATTAATGATGTTGTTGTCAATACAATTAACCATTTCACCCTGCAAGCAAAATCACATGAACATAGTGGGATAAAACTGAGCACTCAACTAAGTTCTTCTGTCCAAAGTTTCCTGACCTTTGCAGATTTGAGGAGTAAACCCACTGTTAACTCTTCACTTACAGTACCACAGTAAACATTACTTCAGAACCTATTCATTTTAGGATCTTTTTCCCCAACTCACCTGTGCCATCACCTCCATTGCAAGGTACTGGAACATACCTCTGATGCTTCTTTTCAGTTTGAGAACCTCATCATGTTGCGACTCGATTTCATTTGATGTTTGTTTGGTCGCTTTTGGATCTGTTAAAATCTGTAGGGGAAAAACAATCACATAAACTGCTCCTAGTAATATGACATGTACTGACTGTCACAATATAAATGAAGGACATTAAAGGGCCCGTATCTTATTGTAGGACACTGTTCATTAAGCTACATTACACCTACACAAGCTTGCCATGGCATCTGACATAACTACATAAATGTTTACAAATGCTTATTCCAAAAGACATCACCCATCACAAGACATTCATCTCTGTGAGCTGGTATCTCACCACATAAGCCAGATGCTAGAAAGCTCAGAAACTACCATGTTTGTCTATACATAGACTTAATCAAACATTATGTATCAATGTTAAATCTTCAAAATCAATTTGTTACACTGACCTATAATAGGGAGAATGGAGCCTGTGTAGCATTGCCTGCTACAGCGCTATGTCACTTTGGAGGAGACGAGATATTTTACAAGAACTACCTAACGCTTTGCGGCACCACACCACACATGAACAAAGATGAGTCTTTAGCTAGCTATACGAATATAAACAATCTAATCATCAAAGCGAAGGCTACCGCCATCATCAGATTACATGACGGTAAAATTATTTTTCATATTCTAATATATTCTAATGTATTATGACTATAAACTTTCCCGTCAAATATTTGATTCTGTAGTTACTTCCATGATTTGATTTAATTAATAAAACTATCGTTTTATAAAAATATTATTATGCATTGCCTCATCTCCTGACCTTTATTCACTTAAGCTTGTGGTTATATTAACATTCTGTACACTGCACGTACATAGATGCACACTTCTAAAGCCGAGGTCTCCTGCTCACTACATGTACACATTGCTGACTTCACCAAAGAGTGCACTTTGGAGAAAAACCCAGGGCTCAGGACAGTTTTTAAAACAGGTCCAGTCATCCTGAAATGCCAGGAGAGGCAAAAGACCTTCAACAAAATCTTCTGCAGCAATTCTACGTTAAAATGATTTTTAACGAAAACCCAAAACTGGCATGTTTGCAAACCTAATTTTTTAAACACTCACTGATTTTGAGTTGTCTCCGCATCTTCTCCACATTTCTATCTCTGTACAAGGCCTGAGCAGTATTATATTTTCCCATTACCTCCACGAAATTACAGGATAGGACAGCATGCTGGGAAACAAAGAGAGTCAAATACAGTCTGAGAAAAACATTCTACACAGGAGTGAATAAAACCACTTCCATCTGTAAGTTACAAAATCATACAGAGAACATTATGAATACCTCACATAACTAACCTGTGTTTTTTGTATTCTTATGTTTATAGAAATATATTTCCCATCTTCATCAGTTTTTTTGGGCTTAATGCCCAAAACAAAGGAAAGTCATTTATTCAGTTGGAGTTTATTCACGCATAGCATATGTGATGTTAAAGAGGACCTTTTATGCTTTCCCTGTGTCTCCCTGTCTTTTAGTGCATTGTGTAGCTTTTGTGCACACAAATTGTCTGCAAAGTTATAAAACCAGCACCCCAGTAATAAAGTACGCGCCAGAGGGAGAAACTCTTTCCTACAGAAACCACTTTTCTCAGCTGCCTGAAACGTCCCTTCAGAATTCAAGCCCTTTTCTCTGTTACAAAGAGACATAATCTCGTAACGCACTCCTTATCGCCCACATACGAGCAAACATGAGAGATAAAACAGTAAAAACTTACCAATCTGAATCGTCCTGCTCCCAGTACAGTGGAGCGGGTCTACCAACTTGTTCTACCTGACTTTAGGGATCTGACTCAAACTGATTCGGCAGATCCAACACAATTAGGAACAGTGACAGAAATGTGAGGACGAAACGTGTAGTGATATGCCGCTCTGGCAGTTGATCAACAGAGTACAGGAGACAGAGGAGCTCGAACAGAGTGTTTCAGTCAGAAGCTGAATACAGATGTAAAGTGTAAGAGAAATATTGTGTTTCAGGAAAACTGAAGTATGTAAATCTATTCTAGTAGATAATATATTAGATTAAATTATGAACACTGAAAATGAGCATAACAGATCCCCTTTTATATTTGAATTATAATCCTTACTCTTCAGATTCTTGTGGATCTGGCTAGCCATCCCTTTGATCTCATCTAGAAGGACCTGAAGTTCCTTTTTCATATCTAAGTCACGCTGGAGCTGCAGCAGGAGCGGACAAAGCAAGGGCGGACACACACGCAAGCTTTAGACGCATAAAGGGAGCTTTTAGATTTTTAATAAACAAACAGACGGGCAGGTACAGGAACAGATTCATTAATACAACAACAGAGCTAACAACAATGACTGACAACCAGGGATAGGAAACAAAGGGAATATATAGACAGGCTAACAAGAGGAAAATAGCTGACGGGAAAGATTACAAACGAAGCACAGGTGAGAGAGGCGCGGTAAGGAGCACATGACAACACCAGAAACGTAAACAAAGACCATGCGGACTTGACAGGATGTAAACAGACAGACGGGGACAGGCAGGGCGTGATGTTGTTGCTCGGAGTATCTCCCAACAACATTACTACAACAACAGAGCTAACATTAACAAAAACAACGACTGACAACCAGGGGTGCGTTTCCCAAAACCATAGTTAAAACTATCGAGGTAACCATGTTGGTAACCTGCATAGTCCAAACCATCATTAAGCAACATAGGTGTTTCCCAAAACCATAGTTCCACAGAATGTTCGCAAACACTGTCGTTAAGCTATGTAGTTAGACCTACAGCAGTAGACCTGTAGTTAAAAGCTTAGTTTGTGCGTATTACATCATCGATAACGGAAGACGCACTGTAAAGAAGTGTGTCAGTAATTTGAAAATTAACATTATTCTTCTGCTACAAACATTTAGATGCCAAATGCTTTGAACGTGCAGTTCTTAATATATTCATGATTATATTTCTGTGTTCCTAAGCACGCTGCATTCATCACTATAACACATGTGTGTAAGCTGTTTAGCATACTATGCTCTTTGAACATTATTTCATCTTCGAGGTGCTACCCTGGTGCAACCTGTGGAGGAGGAGGTGGTTAAATAGGCTATGTATGTGAGGATTTTGGTTCAAAATGGTGGCATGTTAGGTTGTAGGTTAAGTCATTCAAGCAAGCAACTTGCCTTAGTTCTGAACATGGAGAGTATGTGCTCCTGCTGTGAATCTTATTTTAGGCTATTAGCCTGTGTATTTTTTATAATGGTAAAGGAAGTGTTTCACCTACGTGTGATTGTGCTATATGGCAGAAATCTGCACATTTACATACTAGGAGGGAATAATCTACAAGTGAAAGTGATGATGATATGTTAAAATAGACCTAGTGGAGGAAAACACTGTGGGCAAAAAGCAAGGGTGTGGGTAGGGTGGGACAGGACTATGGACGAAACTTATTTTTTAATAATTGCTGTCGTAATTGTTGGCCTGCAGGATGCATTCCATCATGTGGCAGACATTTAGCATCTTCAGTATCTTCTACAAAGATCTCCTCATCTTCTGGTAACTGCACATTTGTTTTCATGGCCATGCTGTGTGACAGTGCTGTAACCAAAACCACAGCACAGCATTTTGTGGGGTGCACTTGCAGACCACCAGCAGACTTTCTCAGACACTGGAAACGCTGATTCCATAATCCAGTGGCCCTCTCCATGACAGCTTGAGTTCTGGTGTGAGCACTGTTGTATGTCTCTTCTTCAGAGCATGGTATCCCTTTCAGCAGAGGTATTCCCCCTCATTGTCGGATGGTCTCACAATTGGGATCAGGGTACCATCAATCGTATCAATGGCAGTACACTACTGGGGCACGCGTTTGAACCGTTTAGATTCATCTTATTAATAACCATGTGTTCACTTATTTATTCATTCATTTTTATTTATTTTCTTCATTATTTTCTGCATATGATATATTTTCCTGTGCCTATGAATGCATTGGACATGCTAATAATTATTGTATTTTTACTTTTAAAATAAATAATTGTTTTATTTTATTGATTTATATTTTTATAACATTTAATTGTTGATTATATAATTATTGTTGTCGTTTTTGGTGGTCAGTTATATGATTACAGTATGTTAGGATGAGCAGTGAGCAGTGTACATTAAGTGTACATTAATTACATGATTAAACCCGTTATTTGGGTATCATATTACAGGGTTTGTGAGTTTCCCCGCTGTGAGAATCAGACTGAACACATCTGGAAACACTGTAGTTCAGACTACAGTGGTTCTAACCTACATAGTTTAAACTACTGTGGTACGAACAAAGTATGACAGTTTTGGGAAACAGTTGTGCTTCAGATGTTAGTTAGTTTAACGTTGCATCGTACCATGTTAGCTCAATGCTAACCTCCATCGTTGTACGGGAAACGCACCCGAGGCAGGGTGTGAGAATCTGAAGTAAAAAAAGAAAAATGTTAATAAAACAAGGCACATAGTTTTATAATTCATTACTGATGAATAATTATACATGCTAATTACTTAAGATGTTTTGTTCTTATATGAACTTGGTTAGCATCCACTACATGATAAAAAGAAAAGAACTGGCCAAACAAAACAGAACATATTCGTTATTAACTGTCGTCTGGAAGCGCCACCCCTAAAACAGTTTTCTGCTTGTTCTCCAGTTCAGACACTTTCTTCTTAAGTGTTTCAAGTCTCTCTCGAATCTCTTGGCCCTGTAGGACAAGATAAACTTTATTCATAATAAAAAATAAATAAAAAAACAACACAAAGAGGAAACATTCAGAAAAATCAAGGAAAAGATCTGAGTTGCTCCTATGAGCCAGCCTCATTCTACATCTAACGGGTGAGAAAATATATTAAAAATAAATTTCTTTATTCATTTATGATGTATGGCTGTCATAAATGACTGTAACCTCTTGCTCGACACTCCTTTTTTTTAGTTGGAGTTGGAAATCGGACGAACTGCTGGAAATTTAGAAGTGACAGTTTCACCTCTTTAAAGAAGATTTCTTTGTCCTCCTTCCCTGTGCCTGGCTTTATCATGGATGTGCCTCCTTCATCATTGTCTGAATCCTCTGCAGGCTGGAGTGCATGTGTGAATGTACGAGAGACAGAACAAACAAGTTACACTACATTTTGCAGATGTTTAAACATATCACATCGTCAGGTAACGGTGTCGTTACTTTCTAAGGAATCATATTACGTTGTAATAATGTTGTAGGCACTACAACAGCACCTTGTCACACCTTGCAAGCACAGGTATGTTGTGACAACGTTTTAGTGCCCACGACATTGTCACAAGGCTGAAATGTAATTCTTCAGAAAGTTGGGACAATTTTATTTGACAATGCTGTGGCAATGTTGTGTGGTTGCTGTGACAACATAACTTTGTTTACAGGGATAGTACAGAGATGTTCAACAAACAAAACTTCAGAAACATTAAACACTGGACCCATTATTCAGCGTAAACTTGAAAAAGATGCGACTGAAATTAGCTTCTTATTCAAACTTCCCATCCCACCTTAAATGGTGCAGCACTTACTGTCACATACTGGTGCAATCATTATGCCTGCACCATTTAAGGTGGAACGGGGAATGTGAATAAGAAGTTAACTTCAGACAGCAAGCAGTTGAGCTTTTTTAAAACAAAATAAAAGCGAGTCAAATTGTGGCAAATCAGTGCACTTATATTCTTTCTTACATGAAAAACAAGCATGTAAAAACTTGTTTGTAGCTATTAAAATGAGAAGAAAGCAGGCCAGCAGGCCACTGTGAGGTCAAAAACTCCTTCCCTAACGCTTCGCTCCTTTTTAAAATGCCCTCTGAAGGTTCCGTCACTTTATCTAACCCCCAAACTGTTGACATAAAACAGTAGAAGTTGTTGCTTCTTGTTCCTCTGTGGTTTTTAGCAGCTTACTGCCAGCTACTGCCGGCTGAGGTGTGATCAAATTTTGAATAAAATATAATGAAAAAAAGTAAAAAATTCTTCTTGCAATTTGTGTTTCTTTTATAAACTATATGCCTGCTTTGACTGTAGACTCTATACCAGCTAACAGTGCCCCATCATCTGCATAAAGGGACTTAGAAATACGAGGGCCTACATTAAAGAAAATGTCAGTTATCATGATATTAAACAGCAGGGGGCTACAAACACTACCCAAGGAGTTCCATTTTCTATACAATAGCGTTTAGACACAGAACATTTCATAGCATATGTCATCTTTCCCAGGAGATGGGTGATCTGACTTATCTATAGCTATCTTAAGTTCCATCAAAGTATATTCAGAGTCAAGAACACTTCAGCAGTTCTCTCTTCGGAGCAAGGCCCCAGGATGATGCATCTGAACTTTAGTCCTATAATGTAACAAACTGTTGCTTAAGTTAGCCGACCAGTGAATTTAAACAAACTCCAGGGCCAACATCTCCACCTTGTCATCATCTCACACCGCCTTCGTTCCCTCACCATGCAGTACAGGTATTGCACTACCTTTCCTCCTCATTTATTTAATCACACACAGGATATATACCTTTAGTATACCTTAGTCTTCTCAACGATCAGTGTGTCAGGTGTGATTACACAGAGGACCCGAGGGTTTGGATCTGACCTGACACCAACTGCTGCTCCTCCAACTTGACTTAAAGGACTCAACTTCTGAGGCCTAGTCTCTTCCACCTCCTTCAGTGCCTCAGTATACGTCAAACACCCTGCAGCTCTAACAGTCTGGATTTCCACTGCCTTCTTCCTCATCTCACATCCCCCAAATGCAGCCGTATGATCCACTCCACAATTGCAGCACTTAGGCTTTACACCCTCTCTCCACACTGCCCGTATTCATGTCCTCCACCACAAAGCTCACACCTCTTTCGTGCCCTACAAACTGAGGCTACATGTCCATACCTCTGACAGTTATAGCACCGCACAGACGGAGACACATACACCCTCACTGGAAAGCTAATATAACCTAGACACAGCCTTTCCGACTGGCAAGCTCTCTGACTGAGCACCATCTCTGAACCCCTTCAGTCTAACCGCTTCGATTACAGTACCAGCTGTCATCTTTTTCTTAATTTAATCAATAGATACATCAAGGAGAATTCTGGAAATCACTCCTCCCATCCTCACTCTTTCCCTAAACAAACTCCCCAAAACCTTCTCACCTACCAAACTCTGAAGCTTAATGAGTAGAGAAAACAGCAATTAATATAATATAAAACACGTATATATACTTAAATATAAATATGTTTAATCTAAGAGGCTATTTGTACTCATAGTACAGCAGCTTCTGCATGTAAAACTGCCCCAGCTGTCAGTGTCAGAATCTATATGTCGATGGATTTTCTGACCACCAGGCAATCACACATCAGACCTCCGGACTAGTGGTGTGCAATACTGCAAAATTTGTTAGCGATCCGATACCAAGTAATTACAGGGCAAGTATTGCTAATACCAATACCGATACCAGTGGGGAATCACCTATGTGAAATTCTATTTATACTCTACCTACATGTAGCAGACATGAGTTATTTGTTATAATAACAACTGTATTTATATTATTATTAATAATAGCCATATTTTATAATGAAAAAAAAACAGAAAACATATATCTTAATAATTAATATTATTACTTTATTATTATTATCCATCCATTATCTGCCGCTTGATCCCATTAGAAAGGCCCAGACCGGGAATCCAACCCAGATTATCTTACTGTGAGGCGACAGTGCTGACCCCTACACCACGGTATTAACCACTACACTACCGTGCCACCATTATTATTATTATTATTATTATTATTATTATTATTATTATTATTATTATTATAGTATGGTTTGTTTATATTGTTGTTATTTTCGTAAAACAAGAAAATACAAGCTTAATAACAGAGTCAAATCTCTTAGTAGCCTCCAGTTATCGTCGTCTCCTATTTCATAAATAAAAGGATGTGATTTAGATAGAAATCTGTAACATTTCAACTCGTTGCCAGATGAATAATGCCGGACATTTATAAAGTGTCTAAGGAGAAACAAGTGTCAAACTATACTTGTTGCTAGCGCTGGGCTGCTGAGCAAAAAACGATAACTTCCTGTTGCTAAGCAGCGCTCGCAGCTCCTCGAGGTCACGTTTGTTAATAAACTTTGAAGGAGTGGATAGCTTCTCTTTCACAGTTAACACAAAATTATATTTATTATATTCAGCCACACCAGAGACATGAGGTAATGTAACTTTAAACACTGTATGAGCTACCTAGACACTCTAAGGCTCTCTCTGAGGGCCCCCCCTTCTTTCTTTTGTAGCTCGGTGTTCTCTTTTTCGTGTTGTTTTATTTGTTTATACTCATTTGTGGTGTTGCTACAACTCCTAACCGTTTTTCCCACAAACATCACAAATCTCGTCTTGGCTGTTTGTGGAGCTGAAATAGCTCCACACATGGTTCCGTTTACGCTCTGCCATTGTGTCTGCAGACTGAGTGACTGGCTGACTGAGCAGCGTGCCCTGCGCGTACGTATCACGCACTTAGCCAGGTGGAAGAAAAAGAAGGTCCCACCAGCCGCGTATCATTTAGACAAGCTCTCAATAGTTTAGTTACGTTCCAATGTGTTCCTGTTAATAATATACATCACCTCAAATGACAGAAATATCAAAAGTATCGATATTTTGATTTTAGAATCGATTTTAGAGCATAAAGATCTGTTATCTGTGGTGTCGATATTTCAGTATCGATCTGCACATCACTACTCCTGACCCTCAGTACTGGAGTACCACACAAACTACTGTCTCCAAAGAAAATTGACTATACCCTTCAAACACAGCCCCAGATTTTAACGTCTGTTTTGGCTAAATAACGTTCATGACCTGATTTACCCCAAAAACGACGTCTATACGACGTCAAAGGACAAAAACTTTCTTGACTTTCAATGCAGAAACAAACAAAAGATTTAAGTGACGACAGTGTCTTTAGATTGTTCTCTCTTCATATCATCACTGACATTACTTAGAACAGTTTTCCCCAATAAAGGCTCAAACTGTTGATCCGCCGCCAAACACCTACGCTCGCGCATTTTCCTTGCTGGCTACTAAAATACGAGAGCAGAGCAGTAAAGCGAACGGCTGACGAGCTACCTCTGTGGAACACAGCATATGTAAGTCCTGTTTGCACAAAAACATGGCCAGTGCTAAAAAACGAAAATAGACAGTTCAGTTCCGTCTGGACCGACGAGTTTTGTTTGATTTTACCAGACCGTGCCAATGCTAAGGCAGCTAGCTTACTATGCTCTCGAGCTGTAGCTGTATGCAAGGTGGCTAACATAAAGCGGCACTTCGAAACACACCACAGCCATTTCAATGACAACTTTCCAGCAAAATCAGAGAGTCGAAGACAAAAGATTCCAAGTTTGATTGCGGCCTACAATCATTCTGTTACTACCATTCATACGACAACATCTGCGTAAGGAAACGCAACAACGGCGTCTCTGCGCGTATCGCGGAACTTAGCAAAAGCTAAAAAAACTTTCTCAGAAGCCGTGTTCATAAAAACGTGTTGATATGGTGGAAGAAGTTTTGAGCCACGACAAAAACAAAGAAAACTGTCGTAGACTTGTTCAATCGAGTACCGTCATCTAATAATACTGCAGTGAGAAGAGTGGAGGTTTTAGCGGAGGACTGTTTGTGTGCTCTGCTGTCTCGTCTGAAGAAAACGGACTTCCAGTCGCTCGCCATTGACACGTCTTGTGATAGGACGGACATAGAACAGCTGTCAGTGTACGTGCGTTTTTTTGATGAGAAAGCTTTTCGAAAAGAGCCGCTTTGTTTGCTGCCCCTACACGGGCGCACGACGGGTGAAGCCATTTTTAACGAACTAACTCAGTTCATTGAAAAAAATGGCATGAGCAAAGTCACGTCTGTTGTCACTGTCGGCGCCCTGTCCATGGTTGGACAACACAAGGGTGTGGTAAGCATGCGTACTGCTGTTATCTCCGCTCTAACGGCAGTTCACTGCATTATTTACAAGTCAGTGCTGTGTGCAAAACTGTGTGGGAAAATGAAATACACGATGGATACAGTGATGAAGCTCGTAAACTTCATTAGAGAGAGTTCCAGTTTGCAGCCTCGCCTTTTCAGGGCTCTGCTGGAGGAACTGTCTACTGCATGTCATGATCTGTTGATGCATAACGATGTGCGCTGGCTTAGCAAGGGCAGAGTATTGGAGAGAGTGTGCTAATTACACGATGAACTCTGTTCTTTTCTTGGCAACTTGCAAAATGAAAAGGCTGAATGACAGCGAAGAAATGGCTTATGTGCATTTTCTATGCGGCATTTCGTCTCATCTGAATTAGCTTCATTTGCAACTGCAAGGAAAGAATCATACCATTGCAGACATGTACAAAGCAGTTAAAGGTTTCCATTTAAAGATGGGCTTGTTTGAACGTGATATACAACGCAGAAAACTGCACTTTCCTTAGCTGCAGCAACACTGTGAGAAAAACAAAATGCAAGAGGATGCTGTGATGCGAGCGTTCTTGGGAGGTCTGATTGAAAACAGGTACGATTAGAGAGCTTCAACCTCTCAAGTGAAATCCTCTTGTTTTTGCGTCAGCTGTTTTCTGCTTCTGCAGATGGCCAGTGGACTGCTGAGGCCAAAAGGCTGCTTCCATCTCTGGATGAGGCATCTCTTCAGATGGAGATCTTGAAAATGTCAAAATCAGATTTGCTCAAAGAGCAGCACAAGGATGTTAGTGTGACTGACTTCTGGATTAACAGGCAAGCAGGCAAGGCGGATTGCAATGCTGAGGAAGCCAGGACAGAAACAGACTCTTCAGTGCACACCTAGATCAGTGTCTTTGCATTGCCACGACAGATGACCGCCCCAACTTCAGGTCTCTTGTTTCAACCCACCGCTGTCACTTTTCTCATTAAATGGTGAGTAAAATCATGCAGGTATAGTTGAGATACCTAGTTATTGACATGCACTATAACAAATAATTACTGTGCATCCACCTAATTATGAAACATTATGCAAATAATGCACTGGCCCTTGCTTTTGTGGTGTTGGCTGAATGCGGCCCTTAAAAAAATATAATTGGGGACCCCTGACTTAGTACAACCAACCTTCCAGCTTTTCCTGTTAGAGACAACAGCTTCCCCAGTTTCAGCACCAGCCTTCTCCACGTAGTTAGTAGAATGAATGATGTTGTTGTCAATACGATTAACCATTTCACCCTGCAAGCAAAATCACATGAACATAATAGGATAAAACTAAACACTAAATTCTTCTGTCCAAAGTTTCCTGACCTTTGCAGTTTTGAGGAGTACACTCACTGTAACACTATATTTACAGTACCACAGTGAACATTATTTCAGAATCTAATCATTTTAGGATAATTTCCCCCAACTTACCTGTGCCTCCACCTCCATTTCAATGTCCTGGACGATATCATGAAGGTCTCTGATGCTTCTTTTCAGTTTGAGAACCTCATCATGTTGCGACTTGATTTTATTCGATGTTTGTTTGGTCGCACAGCATAAACAACAGCATAAAAAAACACTATGAGATTTATATCAGGTTTATACTAGAGTGTAATTTCTGGTTTTGCAGTTTCTAAGGCAAGTACATGATAACTGCAAGTACAATGGCGGAACATTCTAAAGGAGAAAGATTGGTCATCATGTAAATCATCTTACCAAATCAACTCTCACTCCACAGAAAGCAAGAAAGAAGACATATTATTAACCGTATGTAGAGAATCACTTAAATATCTACAAAGGCAGTAAACTACTTGATTGTCAAAGAAAAAAGTATTAAATTATTATTTTGTTCCAAACACTGGAGATCAGTTAGTTTCTTTTTTTATTTATTTTTGCAATAATATTTATTTCACAAAACATCCAATGACTTCTTACTTCCAATGCAACACTTTGTGATTCATAATAATAAGCAAACATTATTTATTTCGTATTAAAAGTATTAAAATGCCGATGTATACTATTTACATTGCAACTCTATGGAGTCAAAAAAGGATCATAACGATTTTGAGTTTGTAAAACAATAGTCACAAATGTACTGAAACTTGCAGCTGCGTTTAAACAACTACATGCATGTAAAATCCAAACCAACAAATGAACTGGAATGTGCAAACATGAAACAAAAAGTAATACTAATAATAATTCAAATGTACAAATGAGGAAAAATATTTTAAATAGATAAACATATATATTTTTTAATTTGTAGCAAAGATTTGCATTTGTAAATCCAATGTTGTAAATGTGTAAATCTGTACTGCTCAAAGTGTGGAGGTAAAAATCCTCACATTCACCTTCTCTGCTGCTTGTGTGAAACTCTTGTTGCGAATTTTGACCCTGTTTTGACTAGAGATGGAAGGATCGATCGGCTATGTATCGGTATTGGCCGATTTTTAATCAAAATTTGTGATCTGTGATCGGCCGATATTTCTCCATTTCAGCCGATCCCGAGAACCGATCAATGGCGATAAACAAATTAGCTTACTTTCTGTATTTCCAGCTAGCGTTTTGTTAAACCCCCTTCGGCCAGGTCCTTGCTAGGTGGAAACACACAGCCCTTAATTTTCCACAGACTGACTAAAGCGGCGCCCCTTGCGCAAGCAGTTTTCCTTTTTATCCTTCTCATCCAGAGCGTTTTTAAAATCTGTAAATATAATCGTGTCTTCTGTGGGAACCAAAACAAAGACATTTAACACTTATAATCTGATACGGCACTGCACACGGCTGAATACAGTGAGTATCAGCAAACAGCAGAGCTAGCACGCACAGCTAGCAACACAGAAAACCGTGCAGACCAGATCTGACCGATACGAACAGAACAGCAGCAACAATTCAAGATCTACAGTTAATGATTGCAGTTTTTTGTTTAAAATAACCAGAATCTGCGTTTAATGACTGCAGTTTTGACTGCTTTTATCTAATAAGCTTTTTTTCCTTTTAAATTAAGGGTGATTGTAGTATTGGGGATATTTGTTTGATTTACTTTGTGTATTTACTGTTAATTTTGTTTAAAAAATATTATGCTGTTTCACATGAGCTTGTTAAAAATGGTAATAAACCAGTTTAGACCATGTTTTATGACTTGCTTGCGCTAATAACTACATGTAGCCCTGCCGTGGCATATAGCCCCGCCCTCGATCGGTATCGGCTATCGGCCGATCGTGTTGAAAGGTGATCGGAATCGGCCTCAAAAACGCTGATTGGTCCATCCTTAGTTTTGACGGCTAATTGATGGACCAATAGGAAAGCTTAAGCTGGACCAATCGGATTGCGAGGTTTGTTTAACCATTCAGAACACTGATTTGGTGCTGTCGTTTAACTTCTGCGCGCTGTTGGAACACTGCTTTTGCAGTAAAAAAAACACTGTAGGACACTAGTTAGCCAGTATATCTGAACACACAAAAATTGTACAGTACATGTTGTTTTACTAGTAGAGAGCATGATCAACATAGCTTTTAATGAACTGACTTGAGAAAATTCTGAAAATGTGCAAAATTAATTATTACTGTGGATCTTCGCCTCTTTCTTCTGCCCTCTGCCTCTCTAGCTGTTTGTGTGTTTACTGGTATGAAAGCAGTACGTTTTGTTCCTTTGTGGTTTAAATAGTCAGATTTTCTAAAAGAAGCACGACAGTTACTCTAAACTATTCACATGGTATTCACATGATATACTGGCTAACTGGTGTCCTACAGTGTGTTTTTTCTACTGCAAAAGCTGACCAAAGCTCGGCAAATGCCTGAACCAAAAGAGATCAAAAGATACATTCTGTCATTATACAAGATAATTGAGCTGCATTGATATAAAAACGGGGGAAACTATGGAGCAGAACAAACAAGATGCACTTCTCTTGCTATGTTCAGATACCCTGCTGCTTAAGGGTGTTTATCTATCTAGCTAACGATGGTTAATTATTTGGCTATAGTTATCCAAAGCTAACACAACAGTCAGTAGTATAAATAAAACCACTGCACAGAGCCGGCCTGTTATCTTCTTTAAAACGAACTTTTTGCAAAAGAAACATGAACTAGCATTGTATCTGTGATTGGAAGCCCCATGACGGAGTTTGGGAGGCATGTTCCAACAGCTTGCAGAAGTTGAGTGACAGCACCAAATCAGTGTTCTGATTGTTTAAACAAACCTCGCAATCTGATTGGTCCAGCTTAAGCTTTCCTATGGGTCCATCAATTAGCGGTCAAAACAAGCAGCAGAGAAGATGAATGTCAGGATTTTTTACTCCACACTTTGAGCAGTACTGATTCACACATTCACAACATTCGATTTACAAATGCAAATCTTTTCTACAAATATATATATATTTATATATATTTTTCCACATTTGTACATTTGAATTATTATTAAAATTACTTTTTGTTTCAAGTTTGCATGTAGTTGTTTAAACGCAGCTGCAAGTTTCAGTACATTAGTGACTATTGTTTTACAAACTCAAAATCTTTATGACCCTTTTTTGACTCCATACAACTCCTAGTACTAGAAAGTACCGGAAATGTTTTTGGTCATTTATCCCCAAAGAGTTTAAGTTTTGGCATAAGAAAAAAACAGAGTCAGCTATACACATATATGAATGGTGCATCTCAAGTGACAATTATTCTTCTCAACATTTCTAATCAAACACTTTACTAGTCCTGCATTTTACCTCTGTCTATATAAAAACTTCACAGTGAAGAATCAATGGCAACTAAATAAAAAAACACATCCTGACTGGAGTTTAGTTTGTAGTCTCTAGATAACTATATAAATACTATCAAGAGAAAAAGCACTCACGTTTTTTGTGAACACATCAGTCTGTCCACTATCATGCAGTGACTCCAGCTGCTCATCTGTCATACTGTTGCCAGCTGTAATAGCAAAAAAGCATACGGCTTCTTAATTTACGCTCATTCCACGTCACACTCCAACACATTCATCTCTGTGATCTGGTATCTCACCACAAAAGCCAGATGCTAGAAAGCTCCAAAACTACCATGTTTGTCTATACATAGACTTAATCAAACATTAAGTATCAATTTTAAATCTTCAAAATCAATTTGTAACACTGACCTATAATAGGAAGAATGGAGCCTGTGTCATTGCCTGCTACAGCACTATGTCACTTTGGAGGAGACGAGATCTTTTACAAGAACTTTGCGATTTAACACTAAACATTAACCACAATGAGTCTTCAGCTAGCTATATGAAGACGCTAGCTTAATATTCGCAGTATGGACCTCATGGCAGAGGTTGCATAGACTGTTCTATGTAGAGCACTATACAGGGAAGCAGTACAGAGGGAGACAATAAGAGGGAATTCGGGCGACACACAGAAAACAAATCATCTTGACCTTTCACAGTATAAACAATCCAGATCATCAAAGCAAAGGCTACCGCTATTATCACATTATACCACGGTACCATTATTTTCCATATTCTAATATATTTTATTATGACTATAAACTTGCCCGTCAAATATTTGATTCTGTCGTTACGTCCATGATACGATTTAATCAATAAAACTATCGTTTTATAAAAATATTGTTATGCATTGCCTTATCTCCTGACCTTTATTTACTCAAGCTTGTGGTTATATTAACATTCTGCGACTGTTATTTAACATATTCCTACTTGTTAAAAAATGTTAAAAAGAACACAGAACAGTAAACAGGGTGTGATTTTAGACACACCCAGTGACTAAGCAACCAAGCGAGAGACTGGACATGAGTAAATCTTGGACTGGCTTTTATCTGTTAGCAGGAGATAAACAGGATAAAAGGGTGCAAGACTGTTGGGCTAGTAAGTAAGTTAGTACTTGTTGGTTTATTTGTCTTGTGTTGCAGCTAAATAACACATGCAGACGTCAGTACTATTCTTCAGGTTGTCAACAAATGCACATGTATAGCTGTCTATGAAGGGGGCTCACAGTGGGATTGGTATTCATGACATTGGTGCAAAGGCGAATTACACTCTGCAACTGTAGGGGGACACCAGTAGCAAAATATTTGAACAAACTGAATATATTACATTTATAATGTGGTTTTAAATTTTGTAATCTTGACAAATCCCACTGTCAGGCTACAGCTTTTGTGGGCCAAGAACTACTTTACATGACATGAAAAGCTTATATAGACATGAAGATGAAGAAGAAAAAGAACGCTCAGAAACCAATCCGCTAAAGCGTGGTCCAGCAGCATCGTTCCTAGGAGAAACTTTGAATGGCTGTAACATGAAACTCTGGTTTACTGTGTCTCTAAAATACAGAATACTGTGGAATTAAATAGCCAATTTAATTCAACAACAAAAATTAGCTAATTGAATTCAACAATACTGAAACCATCAGAAAGCTTAATTATACCATGACATGGTCTAATTTCTTTGACCACTACTACAGGCACACTTTTCTGGTCTAATATTCCCAAAGGCTTGGAGAAAGACTTTAAATTTGTTAGCAAAGGAAGAATGAATATGGCTAGATGACCCACATGTTCTACTGATCAAACTGGAAAAAAATCTGGTTAAAATCTCAACCATTAAATGTGGCATCAGCTGTAATGCTTGGTGATCACAAGCACGCAAGGTATCCCATTTCTCATTTTAGCATTCAGGTGTACTCTAAAGCACCCTTTAAGCGTCCTTACAGTGGCCTTTGGAGATAAATACATTGATACTGATTCAGCAGCAACATTATACCCACAAATCAAAGGACCAATCAGGGTGTATGGTTTTCTTTACTGTTTACTGTTGGTGGTTTAGAGTGGGGTTCAGCAAATTACGTAACAAAAAAAGGTGTAGTTAAAAAGTAGGACATAATATCATTTATCATTTTGCTGGGTACAATACACGTACATAGGTCTGTTTCAGGTGCACACTTCTAAAGCCGAGGTCTCCTGCTCACTACATGTACACATGGCTGACTTCACCAAAGAGTGCACTTGGAGAAAAACCCAGGGCTCAGGGCAGGTTTTAAAACAGGTCCAGTCATCCTGAAATGCCAGGAAAGGCAAAAGACCTTCAACAAAATCTTCTGCAGCAATTCTACGTTAAAATGATTTTTAATGAAAACCCAAAACTGGCATGTTTGCAAACCTAATTTTTTAAACACTCACTGATTTTGAGTTGTCTCCGCATCTTCTCCACATTTCTATCTCTGTACAAGGCCTGAGCAGTATTATATTTTCCCATCACCTCCACGAAATTACAGGATAGGACAGCATGCTGGGAAACAAGGAGAGTCAAATACGGTCTGAGAAAAACATCCTACACAGGAGTGAATAAAACCACTTCAATCTGTAAGTTACAAAATCATACAGAGAACATTATGAATACCTCACATAACTAACCTGTGTTTTTTGTATTCTTATGTTTATAGAAATATATTTCCCATCTTCATCAGTTTTTTTGGGCTTAATGCCTAAAACAAAGGAAAGTCATTTATTCAGTTGGAGTTTATTCTCGCATATCATATGTGATGTTAAAGAGGACCTATTATGCTTTCCCTGTGTCTCCCTGTCTTTTAGTGCATTGTGTAGCTTTTGTGCACACAAATTGTCTGCAAAGTTATAAAACCAGCACCCCAGTAATAAAGTACGCGCCAGAGGGAGAAACTCTTTCCTACAGAAACCACTTTTCTCAGCTGCCTGAAACGTCCCTTCAGAATTCAAGCCCTTTTCTCTGTTACAAAGAGACATAATCTCGTAACGCACTCCTTATCGCCCACATACGAGCAAACATGAGAGATAAAACAGTAAAAACTTACCAATCTGAATCGTCCTGCTCCCAGTACAGTGGAGCGGGTCTACCAACTTGTTCTACCTGACTTTAGGGATCTGACTCAAACTGATTCGGCAGATCCAACACAATTAGGAACAGTGACAGAAATGTGAGGACGAAACGTGTAGTGATATGCCGCTCTGGCAGTTGATCAACAGAGTCCAGGAGACAGAGGAGCTCGAACAGAGTGTTTCAGTCAGAAGCTGAATACAGATGTAAAGTGTAAGAGAAATATTGTGTTTCAGGAAAACTGAAGTATGTAAATCTATTCTAGTAGATAATATATTAGATCAAATTATGAACACTGAAAATGAGCATAACAGATCCCCTTTTATATTTGAATTATAATCCTTACTCTTCAGATTCTTGTGGATCTGGCTAGCCAGCCCTTTGATCTCATCTAGAAGGACCTGAAGTTCCTTTTTCATATCTGGAGTAAAAAAAAAAAGAAAAATGTTAATAAAACAAGACACAATTCATTACTGATAAATACTTATATGTGCTGATTACTTCAGACGTTTTGTTCTTATATGAACTTGGTTAGCATCCACTACATGATAAAAAGAAAAGAACTGGCCAAATAAAACAGAACATATTCGTTATTAACTGTCATCTGGAAGTGCCACTCCTAAAACAGTTTTCTGCTTGTTCTCCAGTTCCGACACTTTCTTCTTAAGTGTTTCAAGGCCCTCTTGAATCTCTTGGCCCTGTAGGACAAGATAAACTCATTCATAAACTTTATTCATAATAAAAAATAAATAAAAAACAACACAAAGAGGAAACATTGAGAATAATCAAGGAAAAGATCAGAGTCGCTCTTATCAGCCAGCCTCATTGTACATCTAACGGGTGAGAAAATATATTGAAAAATGTATAATTTATGATGTATGGCTCTCATAAATGAATGTAACCTCTTGCTCGACACTCCTATTTTTTAATGGGGGGTGGGGGGTGTTTTTGGAAATCAGACAAACTGCTGGAAAGTCAGAAGTGAGAGTTTCACCTTTTTAAGGAAGCCCTCATTTTTTTTGTCCTCCTTCCCTGTGCCTGGCTTTATCATGGACGTGCCTCCTTCATCATTGTCTGAATCCTCTGCAGGCTGGAGTGCATGTGTGAATGTGAGACAGAAAAATAAGTTACACTAAATTCTGCAGATGTTTAAACATATCTAGACATCCCAGTGAACACATAGCGCCACAGCGTTGTCTAAAGGTGGTCAATCTTGCGTTGTCTGAACAAGGTTGTCATAACGTCACTACTACTTAACGTTGGAATTATTTCTACCTGTTGGCAAATTCCATGGAGTTCCATACAGATATAATGGAACGTATGAAGATTTCTAGGAGGTTTCTAGGTTTTTGTCGCTACTTTCTAAGGAATCATATTACATTGTAACAATGTTGTAACAGCACGTTGTCACACCTTGCAAGCACAGATACATTGTGACAACATTGTGACAATGTTGTGACAATGTTTTAGTGCCCACGACAATGTCACAACGCTGAAATGTAATTCTTCAGAAAGTTGGGACAATGTTATTTGACAATGCTGTGGCAATGTTGTGTGGTTGCTGTGACAACGTAACTTTGTTTACAGGGATAGTACAGAGATGTCCAAACAAGCAAAACTTTAAACACTTGACCCGTTATTCAAACTTCCCATCCCACCTTAAATGGTGCAGCACTTACTGTCACATACTGGTGCAATCGTTATGCCTGCACCATTTAAGGTGGAACAGGGAATGCTAATAAAAAGCTAACTTCAGACAGCAAGCAGTTGAGCTTTTTTAAAACAAACTGAAAGCGAGTCTTAGTTACGATAAACCATCTTAAACGAATGTGAAACTCTTTGTGGGACATGAAAACACATGAAAAACAAGCATGTGAAAACTTGTTTGTAGCTAATAAAATGAAACATAAATGAGACATATTAGAGATACTTTATGAAAACGAGAGCAAAAAAACATGTAGCAATGTCACATTAGTTGCTTTTAGTTATATCTGACAAACTAACTGCATGTTACAACTTCAGCCTTTCACTATCGAACTTGATAGTGAATGAACTCACATTTCCCAGTTCTTTGGTTCTGTCACGCATTTTTGCTCCGTTTTAAAACACCCTCTGAAGGTTTTTAAACGCCCTCTGAAGCCTTTAACTGTTGACATAAACAGTGAAAGATAATGCGTCTTCTTCTTCCTCTTCCTCCTCTATGGTTGTTTTTGGCAGCTTACTGCCAGCTACTGGCTGATATGTGATCCAATTTTTAATAAAGAGTCCTTCATTAGTCCTTCATTCATGAGTCCTTCATTCAGTCCTGTATGCCCTAGTCTTAACCTGGTGACCCAGTTTTTTCTCCTGCTGTGTAAGTGAGCTGATTTTTTTGACTGTTACTTCTTGTTGAATACCATGTAAATGGCTACCTCTCTCCTCTTTATCCCATTAATCTTAGCAGACTGTGTGAATACTGTCTTTAATTATTGCTTTAAATTCGGATTTACTAAGTGTACCTGTACCTTTATTGTTCTGATTTTCTATACAATACCGTTTAGATAATTTAGTACCTACCCTGACCTGAGTTGCCCTATCTCTCAAAAAATCCATGATCCAATTATACATTCTCCCCCCATCCCTAGTTTATCCAATTTAATTAGCAAGCCATCCGTCCACATCTGGTTCCAGTAGGTATGGGGTCCATCATCATCCACTTTGATAATGGATGGCACCACTTTCGCCAATTTTTCATGCTGAAGGAAGCTTACCTGCTATCCAGATTTTATTATAAAATTCCAGCCCCATACCAATGAATGAGTCTGATAAATGTCTGAACTTTTCATAGCATATGTCATCTTTCCCAGGAGACAGGTGGGTGACTTAGCTTATGGTTAACTTGAGTTCCATCAAAGTATATTCAGAGTCCAGAACACTGCTGCAGTTCTCTCTTCAGAGCAAGGCCCCAGGATGCTGCATCTGAACTTTAGTCCTATAAAGTAACAAACTGTTGCTTAAGTTACCAGAGCAGTGAATTTAAAACTCCTGGGCCAACATCTACACGTCACCCTTACTGTCCAGGAACTTTTCTGCAGACCTAACAATGATTTTGATTTTTTTTATTTTTTCTACTGACTGTCTGAGCTGTACAGTTGACCATGTCAGCTATGAACATAATAAACTTAGTCTTTTCAACGATCAATGTGTCAGGTGGGATTACACTTCTTCCTGAGACAGCTGAAGAAATTAAACCTGCTGCAGACTCCAGTTCTACACAGCGATCATTAAGTCTATCCTCACATCATCCATAAGCATCTGGTTTGGTCCCTCCACCTCACAAGAATGAGCCAAACTCCAGTGCCTAATCATCGGATGCAAAATTACAGCTGACCCCGCTCATCCTGGACATCACATCTTCCAGATATTTTATGTATTTTATGATTTTATAGATATTTTGTGGTTTTATGTACAAGAAACAGCTGTCAATTGGACTCAGCAGTCGCAGTTTACATTATGTGGAAATTTTATGATGATAAGATAATCCTTTATTATTCCCACAGTGTTACAGCAGCAAAGGGATTGCAAGGGATTTCTGTTAAGAATAAGAAGGCACTATTGATTGGACCAATAGAAATCTAAAAAAATCTGGTTCCATTACCTAAATGGGTGGAGTTAAAATGCTGTAGGCTAAATTGGCAGAGCTAACTTGCTGTAGGCTAAATGGGCGGAGCTAAACTGTTTTAGGCTAAATAGGTGGAGTAAAACTGCTGTAGGCTAAATGGGCGGAGCTAAACTGTTTTAGGCTAAATAGGTGGAGTAAAACTGCTGGGCTAAATGGGCGGAGCTGAACTGCTGTATGCGAAATGGCTGGAGATAAACTGCTGTAGGATAAATGGGTGGAGCTAAACTGATGTAATAAAGCTTGATGAATTTACAACTATTCTTCAGACTAGTTGGCATGTTCTTCAGACACACCAAGATTATTTTCAGCAGTGAAAAGCAGTGCCATCGTTTTGTTTTTTATTCTACTTGCTGAGAAACATACTACAAAAAGCTCTTTTAATTACAACAAAAGTGAGTATTTTGTATTACATTTTATCATAAACTTGTATTATTAAATAAAAAAAATAGCATGTAATATAAATATTTTTTTTCATTCATTTCAAACTAATAAGAAATGAGACAGTTCAAAGTACATGCACAGAAGCACAGCATCAATAAACAGTAGATGATTGTGCCTTTACAGAGATTTTGAAAGTGGACACTATAGGACATTACAGAAAATAAAAGAAAAACATTAAGAAACAAGTAAGAAAGAGACATGAAAGTACAGGTGTGCTTGTAGTTTGCTATACCTCTTGCACAGAACACATTATTTGCTGTATTGGTCATTTACAGATGACGGCAGGTAAAGATGTCACATCTTATTTTCTCTATTGCTGTTAGGCCTTAAAATTCCCACCAGAAGTAATATATACAAATTCATGAAATGTAATATGAGTTCATTCACAAGCCAGTTTCCCATCAAAAGAGGACAGCGTGATGGCAAATGCTTGCAGTGCACACATGGGGAAGCTGAAGTCCATGGAAAACACATCCTCTGCCACCCTCCCAAACTGCATTACTATGTAATCCTCTGGACAGAATAACAAAAACAACAGAAAAAGCAAAAATGATTGTTTAGCACAAATTGTTTAAATGGAAACCAGACTGTTAAAACATTTTAGCATCAATGGGTATGTATATGTATACATTTTTATAATTTATTTCTATATATTATATTTTATTGGGTATTTATTTTATAAATGTAATGTTGAAATTATGCAGAAAAATAACAATTGACAAAACAGCAACTATATATATATATATATATAGAGAGAGAGAGAGAGAGAGAGAGAGAGAGAGAGAGAGAGAGAGAGATATTTCTCCTTTTATATTTTTATAATAAAGTAAATATTTCCATTTGGTTTATGGATCATGTTTTAAAAGTATAATACATGAACATTATTTTAAGATAAATAGAGTTAGTCATGTTTTGTTGATTTTCATGAAAATAAGTGAGCACATACTGCAGTGAACACCACAGCTCAACACTAACACAATTGCTGTTTACTTTAACGGAATTTAAAGTATTGGCAAAAATAAAGCATAAAAAGTCAAGGCATGTGATGTATTTTGTAAGTTTTATTATTTAAAATATGAAAAAAAGCAGTGAAATAAAAATTGTTCACAAAAATGACATCTTTAAGTGTGTCTCAATAGAGGATGTGTTAACTTAATGTCTCAACAAAGCATGTCATTTGACCAGCGTGTCGAATGTAACAGTCCCTTTAACACACACATAGGACTTGTGCCTTCTGCATTTATAAAAGGTAAAGTCATCGTGTGTGCTTTCACCAACTCACCATTATCAGGATGAACGATCTGGAAGTTCTTCACGGATGCCTGCGTGACTCGGCCGTGAAAGTTGAGCACATAGGACTGCGTCTGCTCGTTCCAGCTGGGAGACTTATTCACAAGACACACCAGATTCTCCTTGTTTCCGTTTTCATAGCGAGTGAGCAGAGATTCAAGCTCCTGAGAGAAAGGAGAGAAATCTGTTATCTGTTATAATGTTAAATTAAAGAGTAGTAAACAGAAAGACACAGAACTAGATCCAGAGATTAGATATATGGCCTGATGGGTAATGTTTAAACACCATCGTAATTAATGTTTGGTTCATGACTACACTGTAAACAAAATGAGTTCTACACATTTACACTTCAGTCCTGCAGTTAAAATGTATTCATTTAAAACAACGTTTTTAGACCTTAGAGATAATAATACAGTAAGACAGTAATTTAGATAATAATATTAATATCCAATTTTAGTACTATAATATTAAAACAATAGCTCATCTGTTGCAAAAATAGTCTTTTTTCTAATAAGGGAGGTTGTAGAATGCATTTATGACTGTTTTCAGTACATAAAACCACACAAACATTATAAATCACATAATGATATACGGAAAAATAGAGAACAAGAAAAATATGGTATATAAGTCAATTAATTACATTAATTTGGTGGCGTTAGGCGGACGTTCACCAGAAATACTTACAGTTTTTGGACGGATACTGACACGTTCATCGTTCTCATGCATGCCAGGAATGATCACTGTCATTTTTCTGGGGCCTTTAAAGCCCAGTATATTTTTCTCCTGTGTGATGGTGAATAAAAACATAAGAAATTGGTCAGTAAGAGGGGTAATCTCGGTCATCTGGTCATTGTATTGCAGTCTGAGGTTTACAGTAATGTAATCAGACCTTTTGGAAGACCCTAGTGGTAATTTCAACTTACATAACATATTGCCGCAAGCTCTTGTCTAAGTGATTCAGATTCCTTTATGAATGGCTTTCTCTCTGGATTCTCTCCGTTATCATAGACAGTGAATTTAGTCCCTAAAACATTCGACCTGAATGGAGAGGAAAGCAATCATTAACAAAACATTACCTGGTTATTTTCAGCTGACAGTGTTAGAAGTTTTAGGATAATGACCTGAGTTTGCCGATGTAGCTGCTTGTGTCCCTGGATAGATCAGTAGGATCAATGGAGATAAGATAATTAGATGTTGTGCTTTTCTTCCTTTTTCTGCCAGCCATGAGAAATACCTGAGAATGAAGCAATAAAAAGCCATAAGTATAATTTAATAATTAGCTGTAAAAATATGCAGTAATGAGCTGTGGAAGATGTTTGAATAGGTTCTGATTGATTGGAAATCATTTTTAGACGATTGATGTTGACTGTGTTTGCACCAGTTTAGTCTTGTTTAGTTTTTATTATGTATTAGTTCATTTGAGTCAGTCTAAATGTACTGACTGCTATGTGTCATTCTAGACTAGGATCTTTAGAAAACATGTGATCAAATGTCTTAACTGAAGTAATGTTGAAAAGTGTTTGTGTGTGGGTGAAGTGACGCAAAGCTGAATCATTCAACCACACAGTGGTGACAATGATATAGCATTTTGTTTTTGTTCAGAGACTTTCATTTATTTCATTTCCAGATGTTAAGTGTAAGTTATTTGTTTTTCAGGAGGCAGTTCTAATGAGGTAAAATAATCCACTAGAGGAAAAAAAGATTAAAATATATGAAGAAAAAGGCTCCTTAGAACCATGAAAGAGAAACCACAGGTGTAAGTTTCATTCCACTGTAAGAAGATGTCTCAGTGCTATGGGTCTGAAAGGATACATAGCTTTCAAAAAAATATTACTAAGAAAAAAACATTTTGTGAATCAAACTAAGAAGCAGCTCGACTCTGGGGTGACTGACCACCAGTCCAGACATCAACATCACTGAACATATTTGTGACTTTTTGGATTGTGAGAAGCAGATAATTCAACCAACTGAACTTTGGGGGTGTGGAACAATATCCTGGGAGATTAATTTGAATTAAAGTCTCCCAAAAAGAAGGGACGAGTGGACTGAAGACTAAATACTGAAATACTGATTAAATGATTCAATGTATGCTCTGTATATGTTCCTTGCTTTATTTTCTTCTGATAAAAGGTGAATAGCTTGTACTTCATGAGTGTTCTGATTACAAATTATTGGAATTAGTACAAATTATCCTGTCTAGTGACACTAGTGTTTAAATACAATTTGCATTAATACAATAAGTAAAGATTTTATTTTACTTAATTTGTTTGTTTAACGGTTTAACCATTTCCATACCTCATACTTCTTCAGGGTCAAGTATTATTTGTAGCTGTCATCCAGTACCTGGTTTGGTTTGGCACTTAATGCTGCTGACGGAATTCAACTTGTTTTTGAAAACAAGAAATTCACATTACCTTTTACTGCAAGTTTATTTGCATTTATTTTACTGCCGCATGGTGTTTTTACAAGCAAGAACAAATGTAAATATATTAATTGTATATATATCACATCCAGAGCTTTAAAATGCAGCTCTAGAGGTTCCATATGACATCAAGCAGCACAATGGACACATCTATTCTGTTACATCCAATGAGAAGAAACAGGCTGCTGCATATGTTTCCTGCAGCCAACGACCTCCACCCATAAACACACTAAGCACAGACCAGATCAAAGACTTGATCAGCCTAACAGCAATAAACTTAAATGAAACTGAATAAATGAGTTGACGTCAGCTTCTCTCTCACCTTCTTCCCATCCTCCTTCTCCATGTGGAGGTAGTACGTGGGGTAGATTCCTTTCTCCATTCCTCTCCTGTCTCTGGTGATGCGACACTGGATAGTTACATCCTTCGGAGCAGGCCGAAGAGCAAACTGTTCCAGATCCTCCAGAGAGATCGGAGAACACTGCAAAAAAAGAAGATATAAGCAAAGGCAAGCTCATGTGAGCTCTTGGCCAGTAGAGACCTGCAGAAATTATATGTCATATTGATTTTTGCAATAATATTAAATTTAAATCATTTAAGAGAGATTTGGACTTCATTCATCAGGCAAGGTAGTCTGTTAACAGCAAGCTTCCAAGCATTCCATGCAACATATATCTCTCAAACTTTACTCCACGAGCAGCTCAGTGATTTGAATAATGTAAAGCAGTAGTATGTACTTCAGCTGCCACGTGTCAGTTGTGTGCACAGTGAGATTTAACAGCGCACATCAGCCAATCCGCTTTTAAAGCCTGAACAAACTATAGTTGACTGCATGTGAAGTCTCACCTTTCCCATGTCTGAGGAGTCACTCTCTGACGAGGACTGCCTGTAGTTAGAGTTCAGTGAAGCAAGGCTGTAATTGTTCTTCGTGCTTTTTTTGTTCTTTTTCTGTGTTTGTACGATCTCCCTCTCATCCTCCTCTGCCTCGTTCTCATCCGCACTGTCGCTCAGATGGCACCTGGCTGTAGCAACAAGAGTAGTACACACACTCACACACTACTTCTCAATGTACAGAACATAAAAGTTAAACCTAAAAACAAAGAATACGGGTAATAACTAGCAAGTTAACTGCTTTTATTCGACTCAAACAAACACCTTAATTCAAACTAAGGGTGTAAGAAAATATTGAAAATATTGAATATCGGGATATTATGTTTGGCGATACTGTATCAATTCTCAAAAACACAGTATCGATACACAGATTCCTGGCAGAAACTGAATCATTGTGTGTTTTGTTTTAACCTCTGACCACTAGATGGCAGTGTTGTAATTCATTTTCAGCTTCACTCCAACATTAACAAGCAACACAAGGGCACAATGCTATTGTATGCATTGACAAATTCATATAGTGGTGTATTTTAATAGAAGGATTTGAAAAATTGCAGTATATATCTTTGCTTGCAGTATCGCAATATATCATGATATATTGAATCGTGACCGTTGTATCATGATACGTATCGTATCGTCAGGTTCTTGCCAGTACACAGCCCTAATTCAAACAATGCAAAGCAAATGTTTAGTTTAAGCAAACAGTGACCGTAGATGTCAATACATAATTCCACATATTAAAAATACATGGATGCCTCAACACCCTCAACTACATCACTGTGCCATCCAGATGTACCAGCATTGAGATAGGATGGGACTGTTTCAGCTCACGCCTACTTTACATAAATCATCATACATCATAGACTGCCTCAGTCAAAGACTGCCTCATTCAGACTGCCTCTACCTGTGGAGCTTCTAAAGCTTTGCCATTCAGATTTCAAACAGAGACTCTTTTCTTTGGTATTTAGTTTATTAAACTATAAATACTGTTTGACCAGAGGAGGACGGGTCCCCACATGTGAGTCTTGGTTCTTTCCAAGGTTTCTTCCTCCAGTCTGAGGGAGTTTTACCTTGCCACTGTTGCCTCTGGCTTGCTCTCTGGGGGATATTATTGTAACTATCTGTTTTAAAAACTTCGTTGTAAAAAGCACTATACAAATGAACTTGAATTCAATTCAAATGTAAACGCTTAATATATTTAGTTCTGCCACATGTTAGAATGTATGCTTATATATGCACACGTCATTTATATCAGTTCAAACTTCAAAAATACTTCTGTCCTCCATCACTGGATAGAGAGCTCATGTCGCAGAAGGAATCAGTTTGCAAATGTGGAAAAGTGAGTTTTAGATTAGTGAATGAATGATTCATCACCAACCTAATCTGCTGTTCACTGATAATCTAATGCTAATAGAATTATAAAAAACAGCAGACATGTTCATCTGCCCAATGTAGGTGTCTTGTACATCGAGATTTTTCTGTTCTTGTTCTTCACTGACAATCATCAGATAGATTAGTTTGGGAAACTGCTAGCGTGTCTTTAAGCCTGTTAAGTGTGTATGCCTAAAATAAAACCAAAACACTTCATCGTTTCACTCACAGGCAGAGAAATGTATCTTTTTCTTTGGAGTTGCAGACATCGGGCTCTTTGACCAGTCGTTTCCTTCATCCTCATCACTCTCTACATCGGCTTTCATTTCCTCGGTAATGTTGAATTCCACCACGGACTCAATCTGAATTGCTGGAGAAGTGGTGGGTAGAAAGAAGAAGAAGAATTTGAACTACAGTTAAAACATCAATACAAATCACATGAAGTGAGCGTGCTGTTAAAACTTACATGGCTCCTCCTCCGTTTTCTTCACCTTGTCTTTAGAGGTATTCTTCTTTTCTTTTTTCTTCACTGTCTTCTTTTCTTTCTTCTCCTCTCCTTCTCCCACGTCATCAGGATCGAGCACTTAAACAGAACAGAAAATATCAAGCTCCAGCCAGCACTACTAATTGATGACACGTTAACTCTATATGTCGAACACACTTACATTTCGTCTTCTTCACTCCTTTCTTCTTGGGTTTCTTCCCCTCTGCTTGGCTCTGCGTGTCCGCTCCGTGTTTAGGGCTGAGCTGATTGTCTGTATGCAGGGCAGTCGTCTTTTTGATGAGTGCAACAGGTGAAGGGGTATCTTCTGATATCAATGTGGTCTGAGATGAGATGTTCATTTCACCCAGATTAATCTCTTCCAGCATGTTATCATGAGCCTGCTCCAGCAGCGGATCTAAAAGGAGACAGGCAGCATATTTATACACAGTCGTGAGCAAAGGTTTGGACTTCGCTGATCAAAGTAAAAACAAGTGATCAAAATTAAACACACAAATTATTCACTGAGTTTAACACGTTTGATATGGATCTAATAATTTGCATGTAACTGTGAAGGTGGACTCAGTGCCTAAGAGTGATTCCTTATGAGTCAGTGAGTGAGAGAGTGAGCAAATGAGTGAGTGAATGAATAATCGAGTGAGTTAGCGAGATAACAAGATAATGAATGAGGGAGTGAGTGGGTGATTTATCAAGTGACTAATTGAGCAAGTTAATGAAGGAGTGTGTAAGGAAGCCTGTAAGTATGTTAGAGAGTGATCGAGTGAGTGAGTGGAAAAGTGGATGAGTGAGTGGGTAAGTGAATTAATAAATGAGTGAACAAGTGAGTGAGTGAGCGAGCATATGAAAGTGCATGAGAGCTAGAGAGTGATTAAAGGAGTGAGTGCATGAGGAAATGAGTGGCTTGATCACTCACACGCTTACTCAATGAGTGAGTGAATGAGTTAGTGGGTGATCAATGCAATAAGTGAGCTAGAAAGTGAATGAGTAAGTGAATAAGGCAATGAGTGAGTGAGTGAGAGAGTGAGTAATCAAGCAAATAAGTAAGTGAGTGACTGAGCAAGGGATTGAGTGAGTAAATAAGTGAGTGATTGAGTGAGTGAATAAGTGAGTTATTGAGTAAGTGAATAAGTGAGTTATTAAGTAAGTGAATAAGTGAGTGATTGAGTGAGTGAATAAGTGAGTAATTAAGTGAGTAAATAACTGAGTAATTGAGTGAGTGAATAAGTGAGGGATTGAGTGAACGTGTGAGTGAGTAAATAAATAAGTGATTGAGTGAGTGAGTGTGTGAGTGACTGAGTGAGTTACTAAGTGAGTGAAAAAGTGGGTGAAAAAGTGAGTGATTGAGTGAGTAAAAAGTCAGTAATGAGTTAGCGAGTGAGTGAATACGTGAATGGTTGAGTGAGTGAATGAGTAAGTGAATAAGTGAGTGAGTGAGTGAGTGAAAAGTGGGTGAATGAGTACATGAATAAGTGAGTGAGTGAAAAAGTGAGTGAGTGAGCGAGTGAAAAGTGGGTAAGTGAGTGAGTGAGTGAGTGAAAAGTGAGTGAATGAGTAAGTAAAAAGTGGGTGAATGAGTAAGTGAATAAGTGAGTGAGTGAAACGTGAGTAAATGAGTAAGTGAAAAGTGAGTGAATGAGTAAGTGAAAAGTGAGTGAATGAGTAAGTGAAAAGTGAGTGAATGAGTAAGTGGAAAGTGGGTGAATGAGTGAGTGAGTGAGTGAAAAAGAGAGTGAGTGAAAAGTGGGTGAATGAGTAAGTGAATGAGGGAGTGAGTAAAAAGTGGGTGAGTGAATGAGTAAGTGAAAAGTGGGTGAATGAATAAGTGAATAAGTGAGTGAGTGAGTGAAACATGAGTAAATGAGTAAGTGAAAAGTGAGTGAATGAGTAAGTGAAAAGTGAGTGAATGAGTAAGTGGAAAGTGGGTGAATGAGTGAGTGAGTGAGTGAAAAAGAGAGTGAGTAAAAAGTGAGTGAATGAGTACATGAATAAGTGAGTGAGTGAAAAAGTGAGTGAGTGAGTGAAAAGTGGGTAAGTGAGTGAGTGAGTGAGTGAGTGAATGAGTAAGTAAAAAGTGGGTGAATGAGTAAGTGAATGAGTGAGTGAGTGAAACGTGAGTAAATGAGTAAGTGAAAAGTGAGTGAATGAGTAAGTGAAAAGTGAGTGAATGAGTAAGTGGAAAGTGGGTGAATGAGTGAGTGAGTGAGTGAAAAAGAGAGTGAGTGAAAAGTGGGTGAATGAGTAAGTGAATGAGGGAGTGAGTAAAAAGTGGGTGAATGAGTAAGTGAAAAGTGGGTAAATGAGTAAGTGAATAAGTGAGTGAGTGAAAGAGTGAGTGAAAAGTGGGTAAATGAGTAAGTGAATAAGTGAGTGAGTGAATAAGTGAGTGAGTGAGTGAAAAGTGAGTGAGAGAGAAGTGTATACCGTTCAGTGAGGTGTTGCTGTGAGACTGGCTGATCAGTAGAGCTGTGTCTTCAGCCCCAGCTTTCTGTTTGCGGCTCTTTGGTCGAGCTTCATGATTGGCCGTCATCATCTGAGCATTGGCTCGTCTTTTCTGCTGCTTCTTGATTAACAGTGTTCGCTGTTTGTATAAGCAAACGTGTCAGCGGATATTCTGAAACAGTGAAATATCTTTCATACAGTTCTGAACGTGCCTTCATACAACTACTTGCCCAACGAATAAATAAATCAGTGCCGTTTCTGAAAGATCAATATAAATGTAATGGTCAAGTACATCATTAGCTGGGAATGATAATAATGAGCATTAATTTAGGATGAAAATACAAATTTGTGTGCTGTAAACAGAAGTATTTAGTATTAGTGTTTAGTATTTCGCTGTGTGATCATAGCATTATCAAACAAACAAATTCAACCAGACCTGAAACAGTAAAACCTATGTTGTATCCAGTAGAGCCAAACTCTAGAGAAGTCCACAGTCTCTACTCACCTGATTGTCAAGCTTCTGCTGGCGGATCTCTTGGTCCTCCATTTCTGTTATTAGAGAGCTAGTTTTGTTCGATCCTCACTGATATGATGCAATCAAGTACACCAGTACCAACAACAGGGACACATTACCCCCACAGGATCCTGAGATGTGATGCCTTTCACAAGCGACTGAAATAAAAGGTGTGTTTTGTTCCCTCTCTCTCTCTTTCTCTCTCCCTCTCCATCTGACTTCTCCACCTGTGTACAACAGAAGGGAAAGAAGATTAGAGGAGATAATGTTCTTACAGCCCGCGCAGCTCTGAGATGCCATGCTGAGACTTATAGTCATCGCTGACATCAGAGGCCACTCTGTTACTTCTTACCCCACTCAGTGTTTACAAACTATAATAACCATCACAGTATTATTTTATCTTATATTACAACTTACCAACTTAGCAATAAGTATTTATATTCATGTTATTGTTCTGCTGATAGTAACACTTAAAGGGGTCCAGGCTCCCTTTATCCCCCTTAATGAGAACTTAATCTGAATTGGTTTCAGTGTATTTACTGAAAAATCAACATAAGCATAAGTTTTAAATAAGAGGATTGAAGGAGCTCATCTACTTGATTGGTCTTTTCCCAAATGCTACTGGTCCTTTTATTAAACTATGCGTTTAAAAGTTCAGCTAATGGATTAATAAATAACTGGTTGAATTGAGACATAAACAGGCATGAAGTATATATATATATATATATATATATATATATATATATATATATATATATATATATATATATATATATATACTGTAAAGTACTAATATGTAGAGTGAAGATTTACTGTTGCAGTCATATGCAAAAGCTTAACCACTCAAGTTATGTGTGAGAGTGAAAATAAGACACATTATTTACAGGGAACAAATTTAAACATGGTTTAGTACATAATTTTAAATCTTAATTTAAAATATAACGTTGCTGTGACTTCCTTCCTGTAAGTTAAATTCAGTATATTAACAAGAATTGTGTTTCAAGTGTGTTCACTTTTAAAAGTGACAGGTATGATATAGATTATTTGACCAAGAGCTGAGAATAGAGAACAGAGAACTGAGAATAGTACACCAATTGAAACTATCCAGACACTTGTGGGCAGCGTCATGTGATCACTGATGACCAACACGCACAACAGAACCTACTGTCGTGACTTTACATCTACAAGGTGGATGAACAAGAAAGGAGTGTCTAATGGAGTGGACAGTGAGTGGGCACAGTGTTGAAACACATTGTAGTGATTAGATAAATTCACTTCACAAAACAGTTTATTTAAAGAATATGAATAAAGGATACTAAAACTAAAGTTTGAAGGAAAAAATATTATTTACAGATTTTTTAAATATTACTGTATTATGTAACGGCAAATTTGGTCACATATTGGAAAATGTTGCTAAATATTAATTTTAACTGGTTACAATGATTTTTTAAAACACTCACAGTGCTTTGATATTATATGGTTCTTCATAGATTTACTGTGGAACTGATTTTGGTGATGGAGCGTTTAGAGGTGGACGTCTGGTTCCTATCACCACCACTGTGAACAATCCTGCCTTCTATAAAACAGAGGCTTTCACACCAAACCAATCGCCATGACTTTGTTTACATCTCATCGGTTCAATTTAGGAGACGTGAAAGAATTTCTGGAGTTTCTCTTTAATGTTACTACTGTATCTCCTCCGCTCCGCTAGAGGGCGCAATGCTCGGCTCTGCTCTGTTGTAGACTAGACTGCTTGTTGTTGATGGCAGGAGGAGGAGGAGGAGGATGATTACTGCTTACATGAGTGTCTGGTCTGTGAGGATTCTCGGATTTATCCGGTGATAAAGTTTGTTTTGTTTTCCTCCAGAGCTCTGCGGAGTGCTGTGTAGTTCAGTTCGGGGTGTGTTTAATCGGGGGAGTCAGGATGGTGAAGATATTTCCTTATCAGCGGCTTTATTGATCAAGGTAACATTATCAGTTTCACATTGTTGACTCAGAGCAGAGCGACCATAGTTTCGGATAAAACCATATTAAACCGAGTGATTTTAAAATGTAACAGAGGAGTAAACACTGTGATGTAGGGCTCACATGTCTGTACAGTTGATTATTAAAGTTATTAATCGTGTTATAAGGAGTTATAGAGCTAAAGTGGTAGTAACGTTAATGTCTGTTTGTCTGTGGTCAGTTGTTTATCAGTAGACCTCAGTACGATGTGATTGAAGAAGACTTAATTCATGCTTGTCATAAGATTTTTTTTCAGTATTTTATTGGTAAATGAATAAAATGTAATTGATATTCTTCCTGTATGATACTACTGCTAATGCAGCATATTCTACAAAGTGCAATAAATCAATAAAGCAGGAGTTTTTAGGAAGCTATGCTAGATAAACGCCCTGTGACATTGACCCTCCTCAAGTCAAGTTTATTTGTATGGCGCTTTCTACAACGATGTTGTCTCAAAGCAGCTTTACAGAGTTTTGAAAACAGACAGTTACAACATATATCCCCCAGTGAGCAAGTCAGAGGCAACAGTGGCAAGAAAAACTCCCTCAGACTGGAGGGAGAAACTCTGGGAGGAACCAGACTAACAAGGGGAGACCCGTCGTCCTCTGGTCAAACAGTATTTACAGTTTAAACTAAATACCAAAGAAAAGAGTCTCTGTTTGAAATCTGGATAGCAAAGCTTTAGAAGCTGCACAGGTAGAGGCAGTGTATGACTGAGGCTCTCTATGACTGAGGCTGTCTATGACTGAGGCTTTATGTAAAGTGGGCGTGAGCTGAAACAGTCCCATCCTTCTCAGTCTCTGAAAGCAAGTTACAGGACTGACCAGTAATCAGTGGCTGTAATGTCTGTAAGTGTGTTTAATAACTCACTGTCATCCAAATTGGGCTTTCCCTTTAAAACATTTGCTTTGGTCCGTTGGTTCTCTTGCGCTGACTCAGCACAAATCTTTGTTTTGTGTATGTTAATTGTTTAGTCAATGTGTTTATCATCTGTGGCTGTAAATGAAAGTGTGTATATATATATATATATATATATATATATATATATATATATATATATATATATATATATATATATATATATATATATATATACACTTTCATTTACAGCCATATATATATATATATATATATATATATATATATATATATATATATATATATATATATATATATATATATATATAATCCATCTCTAAGGGATAACTGCAAAATAATGAACTTGGGATAAGTTAGTCTAAAAAAAGAAAAGAAAAGAAAATTTAAATTGGAGTTTTTACCTAGTATTCCAAAATAAACAAAAAAACAAAACAAAAAAAACCTTAATAATAAAAAGAAAAAATTAGGCACTATTTAATGTTTATGATGCAATTTCATGACCAATTAGAGGAAGTTCTGCGGTTGCTCTCCTCGTCCTAGTAAATGTAGTTGTTGGGCATGAGTGGGTTAATGAGAAGGAGGGGCTGGGGGGGGCTTGAGGCAAAGGTTAAAGAGCAAGCTGAAGATTCTGTGCTGATCATTTCTGCGCTGAGGAGAGAGATCAGCACACTTTTGAAATGGTTCCTGATGTAGACATGGAGGGGGATTTTTCCCTGAATGGATTTGTTAGCCAGTTTTTTAGACTTCTCCTATTTTGGCAAACTCAAGAACCAAAAGAAAAATGCAGGTGAGTAGATGTGCCTGCATGACGCTGCTGGTAGAGGACAAAAACAGAAGCTCTGACGTGACTGTGCTTGTAGTGAAGACTGTTTTAGTAAGCTGCTTTCTTTTCTCTTCTTCTCTTCTTCATTACACAGATGTCCCATGTGCTGGTTCACCTCCGGTAGGATGATCAAAAGCCAAGAAGATGTAAGATGTCACTGTCTTTCTCAGTTATTTTATGTTGTCCCTGATTTTCCTTCTCCTGCAAAGTTCCTGCTTCATATGTACAATGTTTTCTCACGACAGTAGTAGTGTTACACATATGAGAAGAGTTTCGCTGACGGGTTCCACTCCAGGGCAGATGTGCAGTGGCTTGCAGTGCAGTTGATTACATTGTCAGAAGGCAGTTTTCTAATCTTATCTGCAACGCAGCTCATAGATCCTGGAGAATTTTGGAGTCAGGGATTTCAAAACATTTTTAAAGAGATTTACATCTTTAAAGTTTAGTCTGAGTAGGATGATTGATTAGTGTATTATCACTGTACAAACATAACCTGCTGAAATGGGAACGTGACACGAGAGGCCAGAAACATTCATTACTTTTTATGTAACTTAATGTAAAAAAAAAAAAGGAAAAGTTCCAAGTAATTTTGTGCTGTTTCTTTTGGTTTATCATGGAGTTTGTAAGCAGTACTAAGAGCAGATGGCATTTTAATAGTTATATAATATATAATAATTTGTCTTTAGCAGGAATTTGTTGCCGTGAGGGTTCAGGATCCTCGGGTAATGAATGAAGGATCATGGAACTCATATGTGGACTTTAAGATTTTTCTTCATGTAAGTAGTTTTGTCAGATAAGCCTTTGACCTCTACTGTTTCTTTGCAGAAAAATAACAAGTAATCGTATTTTAACATTTTAAAATGTTCTGTTTGTTTTAAAACACTTTAACTTTTGTTTATTTATAATAAAAGTATTTGTTCTTGTAAAAGATGAGCATGTTTTTTTGTATCTGTCCCAAGACTAACAGCAAGGCCTTCACAGCTAAAACCTCGTGTGTGCGTCGCAGATACAGTGAGTTTGTATGGCTGAAGAAGAAACTGCAGAAGAATGCTGGCCTCGTGTAAGTAATACTGCATAAAATGTTTAATCTATTTTTTAAAGTGTTTAAGTTTTTAATCCAATTTTTAAACCAACATTCCAAACCAATGGAGCTGTGATTAGATTTAGTCTGACCTGAAGAGAAAAAACTCATGTGACAAAACAATGTATATATAATAGAGCTGGGCGATAAATCGATTTTATCAATTAATTTGAATTTACAGTTACGGATGATGTGTTTAATGAAAATAGGTTTACTATGAGTTTTAACTTTCGCCACAGGCGGCCCCCCCTTTGGGCTTCCATAGTTCAGAGTGACTTTGCCCCCATCCCCTGCGCTTGCCATAGACAGAAACAACATGGGAGCGATTGGGGGAAAGCTGGAATTTGTCCCCAAGAAAGGAGTAACTTCCTCCGTGATATATTATTGTATTATATTATATATTATATTATATGTTTTACAGACCTGTTCCTGACCTGCCAGGAAAAGCATTCTTTTCCTTTAACAACACCGATTTCATTGAAAAAAGGAGAATGGGTCTGCAAAAGTTCCTGGACAGGTCAGTGTCGTCATCATCTTTACTTCTGCAATTTCCCCCTGGGATCTGCAATTTCCCCCTGGGATCAATAAAGTATTTCTGAATCTGATTTTGTGATGAGAGAGATTTAAAATAATTGTGGAATGTGCTCTGTTTCTATTGTATGGAAGGCACGAGGGAAGGAATTGAGGCGTATTAGATAATGTCAGGTTGCACTTCTGCTTTTTATGCCTTTTTTGGTTTCTTTTTTTTTCTTCAGCCCAACAACGTCTGCCATGTTAAGTGTTTTCCATTAAGCAGAAGTAAGTTTAGAAGGAAAAAATGAGGGAAAATGGTTTAATTATTAATGTGCAAAACTGCGGAGTAGAGTGAACGTGTCCCTCACGTCAGGCTTCTTCCTTATTCTAGGCACGTGCCAAGTCACGGCTTCTGATTACCACATCATCTCTCATTGCTGTTGTTGCAAAACAGGGTGGTGCACATGACCGTGTGTCTGTCAGACAGCCAGCTTCACCTGTTCCTGCAGACTCAACTTCCCGTAGGCCACATTGAGGATTGCGTGCAGGGCCACACTCCATACAGCGTGACCGACGCCATTCTGACTTACGCCTCCTCCAACCGCGGCTGGGCTCAGGAGGAAGAGGACGTCTCACTCGAGCCATGCCCAACGCCAGTCTCATATGAATCGATGGAGAGGTATGAAGGGAAATTGAGTAATACTAGTGGTGCATGATATAAAATCAACTCTAGAATTATTGGCACCCCTCAAGAAACTGGACATTAACAGTCGTATAAAATAAACAATAAATGTAGATGTTCTTCAGAATGTTCTCCATACATTTCTGCTAGAAATCATTCCAATAATAGTTTTATTTTTAGAAGAATGTATTCTTTCAGAAACATTTCTGCTTCTGTCAGTTGAAACTACCATTAGGTACAGTCAGAATGATGATAAAAGTTTGGAAATGTGAAATAGTTGAGAGGATGATAATATTGGGAGGAAGGTACGAGAGGCAAAGAGGAACTCAGGCATTACAGTTTTTAGCACTGCATAGTTTAGTTGGATGTTGGGCTCCGTTGTCACATGCCATTTTCATTACCACATACTTTTAGAAGAGCCTTTTCTAAGTGCAAGCCCAGCCCCTCAACTTCGCTAAATGTCACTGGAATTACAAATTTAACCATGTGATTCGGATGAGACAGAAGTGTAACTTTTTTGGTTTTGCATGATTAGTGAAAAACAACAACAACAGCATACAGTGAGCAGCACTTGATAGCCACTGTGTATATGGTAGTGGATGATGCTTTGGAACTGTAATGCTGCTTGTGGCTTGCAGGCTGTTGTGAAAAACAATCCCACTGAACACCAGAAGAATTTAGTGGGTTTCAAAAAGACACACCAAACACACATCAAAATCTGGTTTAAAACCCTGTGATGTGTATCAAGGGCAGTACACGAGCGAAGATCCAACAATATTAAGGAACAGGAAATGTACTGTATGACAGAGTGATCCCAGAAGTGGAATCCTCAAATGAAAAACCATATATCAGCATACATCTGCCAATATTTCTGAAACCAGTGTTTTGGATTTAAAAAAAATAATCAGTTACTTAAAAACATTGTTTTCCAAAGCAAAGTGTAAAAATATGCAGCTGTAACTTTTGTGTAAACACGAATCATCACTCACTGCAAGTGTGACAGTAACTCATTTTTAGAAAGGATGCTAATAATTCTGGACTTCTGAAGACTGGTGGTATACTGGTGGCTGATATAATAATAGCTGATAAATGGGATCTAGTGGATAACACCACAGAACCACACATGGACAAAACTTGAGGTTCCTTTGCCAGGCAAGAACACCAATATTATACTAATTAGAGATGTTTCAAGCTTTTTTAGTGTTCCTCTATTTGAAATAGTGTACCCATTCTGATTAGGTCTAATCTTTGTATATAATAGAGCCAGACTATGTAGGTAAGGTATACTATTTTGCTGATTGTGACTGCAGTTATAGAATGTATATATTGTCTATTTGTTTTAGACTGATGTTTTTGTTTTCAGCCTATTTTGAGCACCATTTTCTACTGTGTTTAATATGGGCTGTTATTGTCTAGTTAATTTGGACAATGATGATTTGGCGAACAGTAGTGTAGTGTAGTGGTTAGCACTGGCGGATTCCGGGCAGTTCTGTGTGGAGTGTGTATGTTCTCGCTGTGCTTGAGTGGGTTTCTTCCGGGTACTCTGGTTTCCTCCCACAGTCCAAACACATGCATGTTGGGTTGATCGCTCACTCTAAATTGCCCGTAGGTGCGAGTGTGTTATCCCAAGCCCGGGTACGTGGCGAGGGTTGTGACAGGAAGGGCATCCGACATGTTGCCAGACCTAGCGTGCGAGTTTTAGAGTGCAAGTTGACCCTGTAGAAGCAGAAGTGTGTGTGTGTGTGTGAGGGAGATTTGACTAACAGTTTAAACTAGTAATACTAAATGTGTAAAATATTTTTCTGTTACATGTAAGTGAGTTTCCACAGTCTGTATGTTTTATTTATCCACCATTGAGTTTTGCTAGATTTATAAATGTTTACACTAATGTTCGTCTCTGATTTACCTGCTCTGGTTCTGTAAAGCTAATCAGTGTTTTTGTCTTTTAACCTAGTTTATACTCACTATATACATATACAGGTTATAACATGCAGGAGAGATTATGAGTTTGATCTCTGCTGAAACAGCACGTGCTCTTTCTGGCAGCCCACACAAGTGGCTATTAGCTGACTTAACAGAATTGGTAATTAGCACTCCTGTGCACGCGTGTTGATCTGTACATTGATGTGTAGTAAAATAAATTCCTGTATAGTTTCAGGAACCTAAAAATAGGGACAATTTTCCGAGTTGACTTAATTGGAAGTAAGCATAAGTTACTTTGCACAGGCTACATTTTACATGTTGACTTCAGTAATTAGGGTGTACTCGGTAGAGGGTGTGTACTTATTTGTCATAGACTTATTCACTTATTTTTAATAAACCAACAGAATGTAATGCATCCTTACAGAACTCACTGGAGCCACTGACCTTTGTTCTCATTTTCAGCAGCCCCTCTCCCCACATTCCCACTGCATCAAACGAAGAGGCTGCAAATGAGTCGATAAAGGACGCCACTGATGTCATCTCTGTGGAGCTGAGATTGTGTGAAGCACAAGTTACTAAAACTCAAACACCTTGTAGGGATGTGCTGGAAGAGAAGATGAAGGAAGGGCAGAGGTGTGATGACCTGGTGGTGGAGGTCCACTGCCATCACGTTCCTCTTTTGGAAGACACTACAGAAGTTATTGATCTCAGCGTGCCAGAGGAGACAGCACACACACATGACAACACAGGAGACGCCAGTGCAGATACAGCCTAGTTGTCCAGTTGGACAAGGACACAAAAGGAAGCGTTCAAATAGAAAAAGGTCAGAAATTCACTCCACAGTTCAGTGGAGTGGCCAGGAGGAGGTATCAGAGCATTAGTTTGAAGGTTGAATGTGTTGTAGAGCTGACCAATTCGTTGGGGGTGACTTACCTACACACTTTTGCTGCTAAGTTGAACAAGCTTTACCGAATGTTGTCAGAATTCACATTCACCACGAACAGTTGTAGCGCGCACAGCTCATTTTAGTCAAACATCTATATTTGAGTGTGCTATATTTGGAATTTCTATTAGGTTTATTATAATAGGACCTGTGATTTATCAGAATGCTCACAGAACACAGTTAACAGTATTGTTACTGGTCCTACTTACGTATAGAAGCCCTCGTCAGTATCAGTACTGCAAAAGGCCAAGATTGTAATAAGGCTTAGTCACTGGTTTATTTTGTAGCCCTGTAGCACCACACCAGGATAAAGAGGCACAGTGAGGAGCGTAACTTTAGGCTGATTATGATCAATCCTTATATCACAAATAATAAACCTACTGAAGGGAAAGTCAGGTAGCCCACAGACACACAGTCTCAGTCTTGAAGCAAATACTACTGACATTAATGCACTTGCTTTTCACACTCATCAACGAGAGTGAGGAGACAGACCAGTTGTTAGACTGCCTGAGAAATGCCTAAACCGGCTTGCGGCTGTGATCCAGGCTATAGGAGTGCGCACAGTAATTTACAGAGATAACTATTGTATTTTTCTTATTTTTTAAGTTATTTTTTAAAACTTTGCCTACTGGTTTTTACTGCACTGGCATCTGCTGTTAAAAGAGGAGGTATTGGACAAACACTGAGTGCACAAAACGTTGTGGGTGGTTGAGTTACCTGATGAATCCAGGTGATATTTGGACTTCTGATTGATTGTGGCTGTTAAATCCTCTGCATGAAGAAGGGCGGCAGGCTAAACATGGTTTGTATATGCAAGAAAAGATGATTTATGTGCCTTTTGTTAAAGAGTGTCTGTTGTTATGGATAACAGTGTCTGTAGGTTTATTTCTCATGTTTAGCAGAAAGAGCAACTGGCAAGCACACAAAAACATAGTCAACCTATTGTCCCTCAACGCTGTGAGTGCTGCTTGTCATTTTTAATGATTTTTGGAATTTTATTACGTTAAAGCACAGACGACTACGTTGGGACTACTGTGAGCCAGCTGTTATGAGAGACTTTTAGTTCCTTTTAGGTTACAATAGAGCAGTGGTCACCAATCCTCCCACAATCCTGAAGGCTACACCTCCAGCCCAAAAGGTACAGGCAATGAAGTAATTCTGAACACAATTCAGTGGATTCATGGATTAGGGTTGGAGCTGAAGTCTACAGGATGTTATCTGTATCTGGAATATGCTCAAACCACCAGTACATAAGAATGACTTACTGTTGAAAAAGGACGCAGTGTCACTGATGCGAAGCACCACTCTTATGAGGAAAAAAGCCACTGGAGTTGTAATGACTCATCCTGGAGGCTAATCCTACTGAGAAATAGCAATTTGGCACATCAGCCAACCGTCTACACTTACTCAACTGTCAACCTTGTTTGCTTATAACATTCACCTAGTCTCTTTTGGAACAAAACTTTGACCCTGTTTACACCTGACCACTTCACGTGGCTGCTATCTGGATAGCATGCCTGACAGGATTTTAGCCGCAAACATTTTTATTTGGTAGTCCAGTTGCTGTATGCGATGGAAGATGCAAAACCACTCGTTATGCAGCAACCAGATACTATAGTTTATTCGTTCAGCCTCTATCGTCTGCAGACTGTTTTACACAGTAATGTCTGTCCTTATTAATATGAAGCATTTAGTTTTGTACACTCCGTTTTCTTGTCAGTATGCTGACTCTTGTATTGATGTTTGTTTTCCACTGTTGCAACATTCATGGTCATTTACAGGAGGCTTGTTACTCTGGCTGCTTTGTAAATGTGGTGAAGTGCTCACTGTGCTTGCTGTGAAGAATTCAAACCACTACAAACCAAACTGCACATATTAACTTTATACTATAAGTCTAAGCTTTTAAGTTCTAAACTTTTACCATAGCAGGGTGGATGTGAGTTACTGGGGTGAAGGTTTAAGTCTCAGCTGGGCCAAATACCATCTGTGACACAAGGAGATGCAACGTCTGCTTGATCACATCATAGAGTTGAACAGTTAATATTGTTCTCCAGTGTTGGGGTGATGTAGAGTGCGGTTTGGTACTGTAGTTTGAAAACACGCAGCTTTAACCTTCACAGTGTTTAGAAGGGGCGTGTTCTGGCCTGCTTCTTGTTAAACCGATATTACTTTGTGAAAAGATAAGCTTCTGCTTCACTATAGTCTCGTGAGCAGAACCACACCGGTCTCTCTGTGAGGAAGTTCATGCTTACTGAAACTGCATGATCATTGCTAACATACACAAGTCGTACCAGCTCACTGGCTGCACGATGTAAATAAGGATGCTGTTCTTAATTGTTATAAAGTTGCACTGAGGTGATGGGAATGATTTTACTTTTCAGTGGTTGAGCATCAATCCGTTTTCCGAACGCTGCTCCGACTGGTTGCTGAAGAATAGTGACGGAACAGAAAACTGATCAGTAGGAAAGGGAACCATGTGTCTTTTCTGTTTCTTAAATGTTTTGGCTAATACTTTATATGATTTCACTGCATAGGTTTCCTTTTCCTTGAAATGGTACACTGTGTTTGCCAAATACGGTGTACGTTTCTGTGGTTTACAGGGATTTTTACAGGAGGGTTTAGTTGCAGGGACAGGTTAGATGAGAATGCAGATTAGTTTTAAACATAGAAATTTATTTTTGTTTTGAACAGATGTTACATTTTAACTGTCAGGTTTAAATCACTGCACCCTGTGATTTAATTTTTATAAATATATATTAAAAAAGGATGTAGAAGGGCCAAATCTGTCGGCACAGACCCTCAAAGCTGCAAATCTATTGAATAATTAATGTACATACTAATGGCAAATAAAGAAAAAAATAATAACTGAATACTGTTTTGTCTGCGTTCTTCAGAAGGATTATTATAATCTTTAATATTGTATTCTTAAACTGGAATTTTTTTTATTATTATTTATTCCTTGAATGTGTTATTGGACAATAGCTGAGAGCACTCCACAGTCTGACCACATGATGGAGGTGTGAGATTGAAATGTATTAATATAGCAGTGCAACACAAATTTATCAGTATCTACAGAATTCCTATAGGGTTCCTGGTTTATCAACTGTGCTGGGGGCAAAGTAATATTTTTCAAAGCATTTTCATGAAATTAAAGAAATAATCTTTTTAATAAATTCAAGACAGAGAACACTTTATATATAAACATACACTGCTACTCAAAAGTTTGGGAGCACAGTGAAATGTTCTTGTTTTCAATGGAGTATCTTCCTTTCTTAACACAACAATGGACTGACGGGTCTCTAAAGAAAGTTGTTTCTTTCTGGTCATTTTAAGTCGGTCAGCAAGCCATCAACTGCTGATGCTTCAGATACTAAACTAACCTAGAATGTTGTTCTCCCTTTTATACTCACTTATTAGTAGAATGTTTTTCAGCTGTGCATCACAATTGAGCAAGAGTGTCCTAACAACCAATTACCCCATATAACATCCTTAACTTGGATTGGTGGCCATTGTGAAATGGACAACATTGTTTGTGAACTGCATGAAATGAAATTCTAAAGTGATCTTAAACTTTTGAGCAGTAGTGTATATATACATTTTTTTTTTTACAGTTTTGTGCAAATACGTGCGTACAGTATCAAAGGCCGATCACAACATGAAACAATGAGGCCACAAAACAGCATAATAGACAAATAGTTCTGTATGTGGACTTCCATAGACTTTTTTTTTACATTTCTACACAATCTCATCCTAAAACCACAAAAACTCAGGAAGCTTCAGGCAACATGAATTTCATGAAATACTTTCTGTGAGGGAGCTTTTAGATGCATTCCACACTTAAGTATACACAAGTCATTTAGACCACAGACCATCCTGGTGCTTATCTGATGCTGTGGCATCGACAGGCAGGGTTGTGTGGCTGGCAGCAGGGCGCTGCTGAGGGTCTTACAGTGTAGTCTGCAGTCGACACATTGTCTGTGGCAATATCCCATAACAGAGCCTCCCGTTCTCTCTCCACCTCCTTCAGCACTGTCTGATACTCCTCACTAGCGGGGTCTAGCGCTGACCCCTCTGCTTCATCCTTATCAAGGTCAAAAATCAAAGGGGGGTCATGAAGCTCTGGCTTTCCGCTTCCTCCGCCACAGGCTTCGGCACCACCTGAGAAAGTTAAACAGCAGTTACTTCCCTCAATATCTGACTACGCAGCGGTTCAGCTGAGACACTGCAAGTGAGCACCCTACGAATCAGCATGTGTCCACTGTCCTAACAAAGATAACAACTTACGTACATTTATGTAACATTTCTATCATTTCTATTGGGTCATTCATCATGAAAATCAGTTAACATGAGCCGAAATGGGAGATTAAAAAAAAAAGAGGAAAAAGATGTTTGATTTGACGTGACAGCTGCTTGTGATGATGACACTAAACTTGACTGTAATTAAGTCATTGATGTAAAACTGAATACACCTTAAATATAATATGCAGAGCTGCTCATTAGCCATGCAAAAGAAAAAAGGACAGAACCTACACAGATTAGAGTCATTTCACCAGGACACAAACATTTCCCATCACCAAGCCTATTCTTCCTATTATTTCATGTGACTTATTTCCTCTTTGGCATTGAACTGATTATTCATATTTAATAAGGCATTGCAACAGAGACCTGTAATGTAAAAGGCTTTGTAACGTCCCAGCCTGACAGTCTGCAGGTCTCCGAACTGCCCTGCTGCTCCGCTGTTTGGATGCATGAGACTCTGAGGATGGAAGACAACCTTAGTTATAGAGTGGCCAGTATATTGTATCTGAACTCGCTGGCCATTTTATCATCAGGTACAGCTTCTATATAGGTGCTCTTTGAAGGTATACAAAGACGGCATTCACTGATGGGTGATGTTCAGGGCAGGTGACTAAATGTCATATACAGTCTGTAACTGTAAACCTGTAATGTGTGCCTGAGTAGTAGGTAAAATAGCCAATGAGTGCAGCTGTAAGGTACGAAAACAGGTCTACATAGCACCAAAACAACTGTATGACTGTTGTTACAAGTCGTAGACCCAAAAACTGCATGTTATCTTTACAGCAAGAGCTGCACACTGCATGTTAACCATAATGGAAAAGAACCATGTAAGCATTCCAATGATTCATAAGTTCTCTTAACTGAGGAGCCCTTACAGAACCACTTTTTCATCAGTGTATGATCTTTATTCTAAACTATTTTTATTCTTCTGTTGCACGTGTTGCTTCAGGGTAACAAACCCATTTCCTCATTTTAAAATCACATGGTCGATGAAAGGGTTTAAATTATGGAGCAGTATGTGGAGTCCCACTAAAAACAGTTTTTCCATTATTGTTTATCCTATAATCCAAACTCACTTCTCTTTTATGTTTCAACATCATTTTTTTACATCTAATATTATTTTAATTATTTTATGTTGCCAACAAGCAACACTGCACATTTTTTTCCCAATAGAATATATTTTTTATTTACATTTTTTGTTTTTGTTTATTTTGGAAAATTAATATATTTACTGTTGTATTCAATATGTATCCATTATCGGTGGCTAGATAATACATTTTACTAGTATCGTCAGTTTTGTTTGAAAAATGAGAAAAAAAAACATTTACATGATTGTTAAATGTGCAAGAAATCACAACCTCATGATGTTGCATGTTGGTACCATGCTTTAACTAATAATATAATTAATGTCTGTTTAGTGTTTTTAATATTTAATTATCTGCAAATTATGTAGTTGTTCAGTTTCATTTTTAAATAAAAAAAATTGTTTTCCAATTCTTTATGTTGTTTCACAACATTGCCTCTAGGTAACATACCCCAAGAGGCCAACAATGATTACAAACTTGTTTTGGATTTTAATAATGCGGCCCATTTCACACAAAAAAATTAGATCCACCATTTTTAAGGGTATTCTATTAATATTTGCAATAAAGGAAATTATGCTTATTGAGTCTTTGGTGTAAACAGCATGGATAGTTTCACAGTTTCTAAATGCTGTCATACCTTATGTCCCGTGTCGGAGTTATGGAGCAGAACATTTGATATATCGATTCCGTCGTAACGTCTGTCTGATGGTGGTTCCACCCCAGCAAGAGAAAGTACTGTAGGGAAGATGTCCAAACCACTGCAGACAATAAGAAAGAGAGACAGTCAAATTGTGCCAGAATAATGTTTATTAGCGCATAAACAACCTCCTATACCTCAACAGTGCGTTGCTAGTTGTGTTGGGTGATATTTTCCCAGGCCAGGTGACCACTGTTGGTACTCGGTGGCCCCCTTCCCAAGTGGTTCTTTTAGCTGAGCCTCCACCTGTTCACAAAAAATAGTGCAGTTATAAAAAAATATATTCTTTCTAATGACAAGCAATATTATTATGACAACATGGAATCTATAATTAGATTTAATAAAAAATAATAATATTTTCATACCACTAGAAGCTCAAAGTTCTTTACAGACTGTTTTTATTAATTTTTATTAATTAGCCAAATACAAATTTCAACTTTATAGGTACTATGAAGTTTTAACTGAACTCCAAGTTAAAGAGACACGCTTTTTATTGTATCCTGAAAGTGTGCACTGATCCTGGCTGTCTAATAAAAATTGGAATTGAGTTTGTGCAGAAGGTCAGTATCTGCAGATCTAAAATCATCATCAGAGAGACATTCTGTGGCAGGTTCTAGATTATTTAGAGCTTTATAGACGAGTACAGAATTTTAAAGTCTTTTCTAGAAGATACATGAAGTCAGTGCAGCTCTTTTAAAACAGGACTGATATGAGCTCTGTTTCTTGTTTTTGTTAGAATCCAAGCTGCTGCGTTCTGTATGAGTTGTAGGAGATGGATTGTTTTCTTAGGAACTCCAGTAAGAAGAGTATTACAGTGATCAATTCTGCTAATAACAAACGCCTGAAGGAGTTTCTCTGCATCACTCTGGGATAGAAAAGGCCACACGTTGGCGATATTTCTCAAATAATAAATTAATTAATTAATTAAAAAAAAAAGAAAAAAAGAGCTAGTTTAGTGACTTACATGAGTGTTTACATGAAAAATAAAATTGTGCCTAGAGTCTAAGATCACACCCAAGTAACAAACTTCAGGTTTGATATTAGTAGCTAAAGAACCAAGTCTGTCATACAGCAAAACTAAATATTAAATCAATTTAGCAGGTTTTATGGCTCATACATCAGAAACCTTTATTATTTTATCACCAATACCTAATTTGCAGAGGAAAACTGTTGCATGGGTAATGATACAGAAATTGGATCTGTTGTACTTACTAGTTTACCAATAATAAACTAACCAAAAACCAACATTTACATAAATTTCATCAAGAAAAACATACATATCTATATTTCCTGTTTTGGTCCTTAAACAATGTAAAAGTTAGTATTAAGAGTTTATTAGGTGTACAATCTCCTACGGCACCCATTTATTAGGCAAATATAAGACCACATCCACTTTTAAAGCCTCCATCTGTGAAAACAAAAGACTCCATTTTTTTTTGCATACCATCTACTGGACGGCGCAACTACTACCTGAAAGAATTAAATCTCATATAGTCTATCAGGAGGCCTTCAGAGATTGACCCTGACGTGAAATCGGTGGATTTAACTTTTCCATAACAGGATACATAAAAGTGCATATTCACATAAAAACTGTATAGCAGTGGTTACCTCTGCTGGTCTGCCACCTCCCTACAAAAGGCCCAGCGCTCCCAGCAAACTGGCATTTCTGCTCCCAGGGTCCATTATCACCTGAAAAATGCAAACTAAGACTTTAGATCCTCAGTTATCCAGGATTCTAAAATGCTTCTCTCATTTTAATACTTTATCAGCTCTTGAAAAAAAAGTTCATTATTCATTATTCACTTTAAACTGTAGAAATCCACCACCAATCCACTACTGATGACTATAACAGACTCACCAGTGAACCAAATGAGCGTGTTCTTCATTCTAAAGGCCTCAGTGGCAAGCTTTATAGAGCCCACCAAGCTGTCCATATCACTGAGACTGGCAGAATAGGCATCCTTTTCAGTAACATTTTGAAAGCCGTAATGGAACAGAGGGACATGCATATGTGCCAGAGCCACATACAACAGGAAAGGCTGCCCCCTATCCCTGAACACACAGAACAAGAAAATACTATTTACCTAGCAGCGCCATAACCCAACCTGGTCAGACTATATCTCATCAAGCTAGAGGACAAGATATAATACTTATTTATTTATAGATCACCAGCAGCAAGAAGTAACAGGCAGTAGCAGTTTTTTACACATTTACACAGGATAAACACTATTTTGTTACAATCCGAGTCAAGTATAGGCAGTCAAGTTTTGACAAACAACTCACTAACTCTATATAATTCACTGAAGCTTTTTATGACATGTTCTAACACACTGTATCAGGATAAGATATGATACTACAACAGAAACTTTGATATATGAAAAACAATGAACAAGCAACTGGACTATTCACATGACTGTGTGTGTGTATGATATGCTTCATGAACGCCTCCGGCTCAGCTGTCTCGAGATCTACTCTGAAGCGTATAAGGCAGTAATGTGAAATAGAAGAAGCCAGGCAGAAAATATCCCACCAGCTTGTGATCTATCCTTGGACTATGTCACAGGTCAAAGTCACAGTTCTCTGCTTGATCAGTGGAAGCAAAGGCTTCTCATGCCAACAGATCAAAGTCCCTCAGATGCTTCAGGGACAAATAGCTGCTTATACAGTCTATTTCAAATTACGGTCCATTTTCAGTCACGTGAAGCTACTTAACTGTGTAAGCTCATTCATATGCTCTGGCAGACAATCTTTCAATGATGAACTGCTTTTAAAATGCTTTTAAGGACACAAACCCATTGCCCCGGTCAGTATCTCAGCATTCATATGTTTTATCATACTGTTCAGTAGGAACGCACGATTGGAATCAGCCAAGATCAGCGTTAGTTGATGTTTTCATGTTTTTTTTGTTGCAATTGTTGGATATAAATATAATGAATCACATAAAAACACTCCCAAAATATTAAAATATGATATGATTCATTGTGCCAAATAGCCAGTTACCTCTTACTTTCAATGTAGCCCTTTTTAAAATTTATATTATATATCTTCGCTGTCCAATTAAAAACATGTATTTCCATTTTTGTTGATTTTAGGTTTTCTTCATCATTTGAACACGCCAATAGCCATTTACACTGTCTGACAATTGTATGCTGAATAGACCAATAGAAGTGCCCCAAAACAGCATGGAAAACTTTTGGTTCCATTGACTTACATTGAAAGTAAAGTACGTTATTGGTCTCTCCTGTAAAGTTGCAATTTTGGAGATATTTGTTTTTTATTGGACAGTGACAATATATTGAAAAAAACAATGTCAGAAATACAATTATAAATATTCACTCCCTGAACTCAAGGCATTAACTGATACAGTAATAAGCTAAAGATACTTTTTAAAAATATATATATATATATATTTATAGGATAGTTTTTATTAGGAGGTCCTAAATCAAATATTATTGCTTTAACAACTAGCAAAACACAAAGAGTTTTAATAATAATAATGTAGTAATAATAAAGTTATGAGGTGGGGTATCACAATGAGCAAAAGGATTTTAGTCTAAATTTCATGTCAAATAAAATTATTTCACAACATACACAAAAAATAAAAATTTTAAATGTCAGTTTGGTCACTTAAAGAGCAAAAACTGTACTTCTGACTTGTGTTCTATGTACGTTCTATGAGTTCATTTAGCCCACAAAGTCTGAGCTTCAAGATTAAAAAAAACTGTCTGTAAAGAAATCCAAATCAGCCATAAATATCTATGATCTGTGCACATATCAGAAATAAAAGACAGGATACATACCTGGCAGTCAAAATCTGTCTGACTGCTGCTTTAGCATACTGTCCTGTAAGGTCCCAGAGGTCCAAAGGTTGTTCAACTATAGTCTGGTTTTCAAAGAGAGGTAATGCTATTTTAGTGTAACATCCCCCGAGTTTCCTGCTGAGTACAAGTTCAGCGTTTATTAGTGAAGAGAACAATATAGATCAATGTGGATTGTAGAAACTAAATCTAATGCATATGCCTCGGACGTAGATGCTCAGCTGATAGGAGTTAGATAGGTACGCGCTCACCTGCTATATTTACTTTGCTCACATGGGAGACACTTGGGAAGGTCAAAACCAGGCCTGTCAGTGCAGCCCATGTCATTACTGTATGGAATGCCCAGGTAATAGTCGAAGCCTGTATTCAAGGAAAACAAGTACATGTAGATAAAACTTTCTGAACATCAGAGGTGTCAAGTAACAAAGTATAAATACGTTAACTTACATAAGCAGAAATTTTGGTTATTTATACTTTACTGGAGTAATTATTTTTCAGCTGATTTTTTACTACTACTCCTTACATTTTCACTCCATTATCTGTACTTTCTACTCCTTACATTTTACAATAACCTTGTTACTCCTATTTAATTTCAGCTTGTTTTAATTCATGTACATTTACATTCCAGTAAAGGTTATTGATAACATGCCTTTGAAGTTTGACTTTTTGCACCATTACAATACTTATAGACAACTAGTCATCATATCTTCTGCTCCATGAAACACATGTTAATGCTCAGTAGTGCACAGATATGCTACTTTAATATATTTACATTGAACTAAAATACATTCCTTTTCAATAGGTGTATATGCGGCTGAAACAGGAAGCCTAGCGCATCCCAAATTTAATAGCTTTAACATTTTTATATAACATTGTAGTCATTATGGCTTTTAGAATAATGATTTTTTTGGGGAGGTGGGCTAGTGCACTATAGACCCCTGTGGTGCAGTTAAAGCTTTTGGCCTTAATGCCGTTTTCCCCTTACAATAGTTTTGAAATCAGTACTTTTATACTTTTACTTGAGTAAAAAGTCGACACCAACTTCTAAATATGTATTTTTTAACTCTAGTATCTATACTACTATCTGAGTAATGAATGTGAATACTTTTGACACCCTTGCTAAACGTTTACCTCAAATGTAATCAACTAGTAGAAGTGTGTTTAGAGAAGGAATTAGGGCAATAGTTCAATATCATGGCTAAGACTGCACAATCTGGACAAAGTACAGTGTAAAAAACTTTTTTTGTTTTAGGTTTCACAAACAAACTAAGAGTGTACCATGTTGCAGTCAATTATATACATATCGTCGTTGACAAAAGAAAAACAAGCATCTGCAAAATTGCAAGTTTAAAGGAGAGACCAAAAGTTTTCTTCACTTTCAATGTATGTCAATGGAACCAGAATTGTTTCCAACATATATTGAAGATAAAGAAAAAACAGCTGTGATTTTCAAATGACATAGAAAAATAAAAACCAAAACAAAAATGCAGATACATGTTTTAATATCGACAGTCACCCAGTAGGGTTAGGATTAATTCTGATTTTCAAACTGCACAGCAATATCACTATCGCGAAGGCCAATGTTGCAATAACAATAATCTAGTGTAAGGCTGTCACTATCAATTATAGCAGCAATTGAATAGTTACTTAATATGTACATAAAAGAAGAATTTGAGAAAACATGGCTTCACTGTAGCAAAACAATCCACTGAAATATTTGTATCCATCAGTTTTTGTTTATTATTGCAAGAGACTAGGTTATCTGAAGGGTCCAGCAAATTCAATTCAGTAATCGTGAGGTCATTTTACTGCCAGTATTTGAGAATGTTTAAGAAATGTTTACTTCATAACCACAACTTTTAATTATATACTGTAGCAGTGTTTAATGCAGAAACCTTTATTTCACAAGTAGATAAAATATCTTTGTCACAATTACATAATATCTCCACAGTTTCTCAGCAATTTCTGTATTATTCATCACAGGGGGGAATTGCAATGTTATATAAGCCACAAGCTGACAGTTATATACATTCACTTCCCACACTGGCTTTAATACCACTTACCAAGTCCTACTCACATATGGAAAATTAAGGCATTTAAAGCTTTAACAGACATTCAAGTGTCATATTCTTTACTTCATAAGCAGTTTTATGGTGAGTAAGGCCTAACTGGCCTGATCCTAAACCTGGTTATACAAAAACTTTGATATGCATTTTTACTTCACACAGAATAGAAAACAGCAAACATATTTATAGTATATGGAAAATCTGTAAAACGTTTCTAAGTATCTTTATCTGTAATGAACACATAATTCATTTGGGTGCTAATAGCTCCCCCTAGTGGAGAATCTTCAGCCTACTAAACCCAGTCTTATAATGACCAGCAGATACCTTATTTAACATTGAAATTGGGAAATAAAAACTAAATGAATTAAATAAAAGCATACAATTTACAATGGGCCTATTAACTACCAATCACACTATACTGCACTAAGAGATTAGGTGCACTGTTTACAGTATCTCTGATAATAAAATACAACAGAAATGTACTTAACTCTGTGGACTGGATGGTAGAGACCATTATGTCCAAGATGCCACTTTCCTGTAGCAAAAAGAAACAAACATGTTCACACATTTCTTCTAAACTTCTAAAGTAACTAAATGTGCAGTACTAAAATGACTGGTAAGACCATCACAATAAAATAAACATCACTATGACTGTTCTGTTTTTTTAGCCTTTCAGTTAAACTTGAGCCACATACGAGTCACTGTGGAGACAGTGTGGCATGCATTAATCAGGAACTAATCACAGCTTCCGGCCTTTCTGAGCTAGCTCACTTAAAAACCCTCAGAATTTTAATCAGAGAGTGTTTTTGCTGAATAGTGATTTAAAAGCAGGCTGTGTGTACCAATCATAGCAGTGTAATAGCCAGCATCATGCAGGAGCTGAGCAAACGTTGTCTCATTGAGTGGCAGTCCCCTGACAGAGCCCACTGCAAAGTTGTGAGTGACTCCATTGCGTAAGCCATGTCTGCCGGTCAGGAGCGCAGCACGCGAAGGGGAGCATGTCGAGGCAGGAGAGTGGAAGTCTGTAAATCTGCAAAATAATACAACACAATAAAGACAAAGAATAACTGGACAGTGTAATTAGTATAACAAACGAGTATAACAAAACATTGACACAATTTTACACAGCTGAATTGAAGATAATTATATATATATATATATATATATATATATATATATATATATATATATATATATATATATATATATATAAAATCTCATCCCCATTTTACTTTACCTTTTGCCTTCCAGTTTTAACATGTTTAACCAGGGTGTAGTAATGTCAAACTGTTTTGTCCAGAGGTCTCCCCAGCCAATATCATCTGCCAGGACAATAATAAAATTGGGCCTCTCTCTCATTTTTGTCTTTTCAAGGCAACTGTTCATGTAGTAAAGCAGTCCTGAGAACAGGGAGCAAAACAGGAGCAGCACACAGAATCCAGCTTCTGCCATTCTGGGATGCACGTTCTATCAAAAACAAGATTTTTTTGTAAAATTCACATGTTTAATTGGGACAGACAGGAAACAGCTATTGGAGTCTGTTCCACCTCCAATAGGGGTGGACGATATAACAAAAATATTATACCATGATACACAATATACAACAATTTTTTTTTTACTGTTTAAATAAGTTAGAACAAACAAAATAAAAGATGTAGAGGCAATAATAATAATAATAATAATAATAATAGTAATAAAAATAATAATAATACAAATGTTTGAAAACCTACAATGAATTTCATTCAGTGTTTGATTCAGCTCTGATTCAGCACTGCACTAAATCCAATTACAGGCCTATTTATACGCTTTGCAATGAAACGTAGTCAGTGTTCTTTCAGCACTAAGAATATCCACAATATACTCACTATGAAATAAGCACTGTGACATTTTGTTACAATAATAGCAAAATATTGTCATATTGATGAACCCTAATTGAGACAGCACGATATACTGTCCCTTAATCATCATCACTAAAGTGCAGAATATGCAGCGGCCTATGACCAGAGGCCTACCAGTGAATGTGAAATATATAAAGTTTGTGTGCTGTGAGTATCCTGACTAATTATCAGTCTTTAATCATGTCACATCAGGGGTCCTCTAATGTGCTTTCCTTATTTTAAAAGCTGTATTGTGATATAGGGCAATAAACGTATAGCATTAGAAACTTAAATTACAGCAGTGTGTGAGATCATTTACAGAGAACACTAAATATGGCATCCATTTCACATTGTTATGTGCATTTGTTATGTGTTGAGCTTAATTTGAAACATGAAATAACACATGCTTCATGCTTCCAATATTTATTCCAATATTTTAAATATTAAAGGGTAAACAAAAAAGTCTGTTCTCTGTAACTTATTTTGATTCAGAAAATCAACAAATCTTTGTTTTTAAATACCACACATTCTATTGCATTTTGTCTTTCCACCTTAATTCACCCGCTAAACGCACAAAACTTTTCAATTGGCTCATGTCAACAAAACCTCATAAACACGTTACTTGACTTTAAATGTAAGTCAGCGTAATCAAACTTTTTTTAATCAATTCTGGACTGTTTATGTTTGTTCATTCATTCAAATTTACACACAACGCCAAGCACATCAGGCCTTTTTTAGTTATGTCCAAAAAAAACCCCAACAATATTACAGATGAGATTTTGTTCTTGTAAATTGATAAACGGCTATAGTTCATCTGAGTGCGTTTTTACATTTTTACTATAATAACTTCTAGCAGCTCATTTTAATAACTTACTTTTGAAATCAATGGCCAGATATAGGACACTCTCTCCACCCCTTTTTTCAATGTAAAGTCCACCCAGTCTGTACAGACAGTGTGCTCTCTCTCCTCTGGGTCCCAGGAGACCTTCTACCCCAGCAGTAACAGCTGTTACATAACAGGCTAACAAACTTCACTTAATGCACCAGTCCTCTTACAAACACTCAGCCTAGTCAAACTCAGTACCTCACCACCGGCTCAGAGCACCGCAGATACAGAGAAGAGCAGACAAACAGGTCCTATCGTTTTAAGCCTCAATAGGAAAAGGGGGCAGACAGCATGATTTCTCAATCAATGTTGAGTGTAACCCAATCCTCAAAGCTTGTACGACTGTAACCTCCCACCAGGAGAGCTGCAGCAGCCCCAGCTCCAGGCACCACATGTACTATAGACCAAGAGCCCACTGGAGTGACTGGCAGAAGACTTAACTGTGATTTTTCTCCTTTACCTAGGGGAACAGGTAAGAACTTCTAGACCCCTGCATGTTCTTCTTTGCTTTCACTTGTGTGGCAAACACCTTCATGTTCAAAAACTACAATTAGTGTAATCGGGGGCAAAAGTCACAGGACTTCGGGCTGATTGGTCTAAAGTGTTATAAATGTTTATTAGTAGCCAGTTGAATGTTTTGGGGTTTTTTCCTGACATCAAGTAAATTTTTAACAGGAAATTCCACACATTTCTAAAAAATTTTTTGAATATTTTGGCTCGAGTCTGGCCAACAGAGCGGTTTAATGTGAAACTATCTGACTTATTTACAGATTTATCTGATTTATTGAGATCTGTAACACAAATATAGCCGTTTTATTTACCATCAATACGAACCTAGATGTGCCTTCTGAGATTATATGTAATACTGATGACAGTAAAGTAGTCGAATCTAAAAAACACCCTGCATGTGTCCCTCCGCCATGAATAGATTACAATATATTTTAGGCCATTTCACTAATATCTTTCAATGAACAAGCTTTTAGTAGCATTGAGTTCCTCAGACGTCTGGTTCCTATTACCAACACTGTAAACAGTTCTAGCTCAGCAAGTTTCTCTACAACAAAGCACTTCATACTAAACCACGCCGAGTGACTTTGTTGACATGGTAAGCACTTAATTGAGCAGAGGATTTAAAAAATCACTGAAGTTTCCCTTTAAATGATTAGACAAACATAAGGGACTCTACACCGGGCGAAGCAAATACATGACTGTGTGCCACTGGCCGGTTATTGATCTGAACACACTGCTGTTAATACAGCGATCAATACTGCCCTCAGTGCGCGGGCACAGGTTCAATAGTCAACTTCGTTTTTCTAATTTAAAATGGTGTTATGTACAATGAGATTTGGCATCTAATAAGCAGATTAAAGTTATTCTGTGGGGGACCAGAGGCATTAATCCTTTTTAATGAATTTTCCAAATCACTCAGATCACAAACAGCGCAGGCTAAGCTACATTAGGTGTAGCTTAGGACATTTCAGCTGCTCACTACCAGATTCAGAAGTGTTACATATTGCCCTTATAGCGATATAACAGTTACAGATTATAAAACATAACTACGATTAAATACCACCAAACTAGACATCGTGTTGTCGTTTATCCGCTATTAATTACACAGCACATGCGTGGCTTGAGTATCAGCGCGCATGCGCAGCTCTGTTGTCTTTGCTCTGCGGCAACCGCTTCGCCACAACTTCCTACCGACGACAGATAACAGCCAACAAACAGCAGCTGACCATTAAAACAGTCCTGTAAGCAGAAAACGGGAATTAAAAACTGATTACTTCAAGTATTTCTTACCGAATAGTAGAGGTTTGGGTTCAGCTGCTGCTGTCCGTGCCTGACTGATATTTGACGTCATGTTGTCATCACGTGGTCATAAACTTTCTACAATAGAGAGAAACTTTCAGACAGTTTACCTACGCCTCCTTTTTTAGCAGTCCAAACCACATAAAAAGTGAGTTTTCATCACTTCATACATACAACTGCTGTCGGAATAAAACCTCATTCTTAGTCCTAATTTTTTGTCATTTTTTATTTCTGGTATAATTTTTAAAAAGCTGGTTGTCCTGTACATTGTATAGATATAAATAGATGTAAATAAAACAAATAAAATGACCCAAAAATATTTAGAAGAAAGTCTGGTCACACTGAAAGTACATTAAAAGTATAGTATTTTTGTCTCAACAGCAGTGATATTAAATCTAGTCTTTTGGTTTCTTACCATCAACCATGTTTAACAGAATAAGAGAAAGTCATAATTTATTTATATATTATAATATATTTATTTATTTAAGAGTAAAAATGGTGTGGGGAGAGTAGGGGGATCTGTGGTGACCAGGCCACTTAAATTCTTTACTGAACCTCTCATATATGTACTGACACAGTTCTACAATCATGACTCCTAACAACATCAACATTAACACCACACAGACAGATCCGACGTCTCTTTATCTCTTTAAGGAGACTTTATTGTCATTCGCAACACGTGGTACATGAGGTGGAGTACCCAATGTCCCAGTTTCCCTTAAATACAAGTATAAAATATAAAAGAGAAAGGAAACACACAGGTGTGGGTCAGTATATAGTGTAGTGGTATGAATTAAATAGATAAAGTGACCAAGTGAGGGTAAAGTGCTGTGTGTCATTCTAAAAGTCTCACAGCTTCTGGAATGTAACTGTTTCTTAGTCTGGTGGTTTTACACTTAATGCTCTGTAACCTCTTGGCTAAGGGGAGCGGGACAAAAGGTGTGTGTGCTGGGTGAATGGGGTCCTTCATGATGCAGGTGGCCCTCTTCCTGCATCTGGAGGTGTAGATGTCCATGGTGGTGGGGAGGCTTACTCCGACAATGCTCTGTCCAGCCTTCACCACCCTCTGCAGAGCTTTCCTCTCTACAGCAGAGCAGCTTCCATGCCACACATTAATGCTGGAGCACCAAACACTCTCCATCACACATCTGTAAAAGGAGGTGAGGACTGAGCTCCCTAGTCCGGAACGCCTCAGCCACCTGAGGAAGTAGAGTCTCTGATAATGCATCTCACACATTTCAGATGGATCTATGACAACCTGCAACTTGACATATTCATTAAATAGGCAGTGTAACATATACATTTATATTAATGTTAGATGCTAGTGGATAGAGAGAGCATTAACTTGTATATGACTTAACAAACATTTAAAAACATTTATTTACTGATGCAACTATGTCTAAGCTAAAACACACTTTAATCACTGTAGAACAGTCAGAGGAGGTTCTGTGATATTTCTTTGTATCATACTAAATCTGACTGTTGGACCTGAACAGGATTAAAAATCAACTCATCAAGTCTACCTGTGTGATGTCTGCATGTTAGAAGATTTCTATTTTTATAAATTGTACCAGTTAATCAAAGCAGTTAAGCCCTTAAAATCACATGGCATGATTATTACATGCTGAGGCTTACTATTATAGTTAGTAATTATATGGGCTACAATGCAAACTGGCTGAATTATTTTAAGGTTATAGAAGTGTGTAGACCCACACATATGCCCTGGTCATTTAAAAGGCTAAAGAATAAAGGAAACTAAAATTGATCCTTGGGGAACTCCCTTGAGAAACATAAGCTGCCAATGTTATTTACATTCTGAGTAGGACCTCAGTTGAAGACTTATAATTTAAAAAATAAAACACATACATTTTACTATACAAACCCCAAAAATAAGAAACTCCTCTACATAAACAAAGAGTAAAAGTTTAAAACAACATTTTAAAGGCAAATAATAGAAAAAGAACACCGGCTCTCAGCAGACCCACTGTGCAAGCTGTATACTAATATTTACAGTATGCCCATATTAGCTAGCTTTAACCTGTTTAATCTTTGCAAATATTAAAAACAATTTTGACTGTACTATAACACACCATATGAAGAACACTGCTCCTCTACTCAGCATGTGTGGTATTTGGCATTTTGAATGAGTAAATATTTTTGTTTATGTTTTTTTATCCACAGTTTGACCTCACTAACCATGACATTATGGATCTTCAGCAAAGATGGCTGTCTGGGACCTAAAGTATATTCTGAGGTCCCAGATGGAGGCTGGGGTTGGATTGTGGCTGTGGCCTTTTTTCTTGTGGAGGTCTTCACTTATGGAGCCATCAAAAGCTTTGGCATTTTCCTTAAAGATCTTATGTGCGAGTTTAACGAGACCAACAGTCGAGTTTCATGGATCATCTCAATATGTGTGTTTGTAATGACCTTCACAGGTAAGATCCAAATGGGTCACTGCCAAACCCAGCTTTGGTGAAAATCGTACTTGCTGTTTGTGTGCTCACCTGTGTACCCTTCTCATCCATGTACACACTGCTCATCGGCTCAGCACCACTGTCAACTGTGCTGAGTAATCGATTTGGCTTCCAGCCTGTCGTGATGCTTGGAGGATTCCTCATTTCCCTGGGAACAATTTCCACAGCATTCACCAGCTACATCAGCCAGATTTACATCACTATCGGGATTGTTGCTGGTAACAAAACCATTTGCTCTAATAAGGGTCTTGGGCATGGGAGAATATAGAATAATTGCATCCTCCAATAATCAATTTATTTATGTTTTTTCTTTTTTCTTTTGCATAATATTTAATAAATAATCAACGTGTAATAGAGTACTGTGTAACAGTTAGAGCTCACTCTTCATTTAATTTATTTTCATTAATAGTGCAATTTGTAAAGAGACAATGAGTACATACTCAAACCAATAGAAAGAAACATAATACCAGAAATCACAGTCCTCCCTGTTCAGTTCTTTCCAGTCTAGAAGTTCAGCATCAAACTTCATCTCTTTACTAGTCTAGAGCGTCTTCAGCAGTGGAAAGCAACAGCAATGATAACTCTTGTTTCACTACTTCTATATTACTTCTTTGGTTTGCTGCTGAATAGAGTTTTTTGTGAGAGAAGACAGCAGTCCTTATAATAATTGCTCGCCAACAGCTTTAGCTATTGTCGATCACCTGTTCATTTCACTGTCTATCTGTCCTTAAATGGCTTAATTGGGAGCAGAAAGGACCTTCAACGTGAATAAGCTGTCAGGGCAGCACTACTACTTTATCCTCTCATGTTGGACTGATAGCACATTCAACGCTACTGTGATTCACTCTTGCCCTTTAAGGTACTATTACAAGATAGAACAGGCCGGGGCTGGCCGTCAGCATGATAACATCAGTAGATATCTTTGATGTCTTTCTTTTATGTACAATCAAATGATTATCAAAAGTTCAGTATTTAAAGTGTCCGCCCATCCATTCTTTCCGCAAGACTTTATTTGAGTTTTTCAAAGAGAACTAAAGGGATTTTTTTTACAAAGTTCTTTGAATTTTCTGCCTCTCACAATCCAAGTAGTCCCAAATGCATTCAGTGATGTTGAGGTCTGGTAGTCAGTTCATCTACACCAGCAGCTTTTCAGTTTGAGTCATAGATTTTCTTGTTTTTTGTCTATTTCCATTTCTAAGTGAGGGCCTCTTGACCAGTACATATCCTTTCAGACCCTAATTGTTGAGTTGTCTTCTCATAGTAGAAGAAGCATGGACAGAAACATCTGTGGATTTTTTTCAGATCTTAAGCAAGAGTGGAGTTTGATATTCTATCAAAGATTAAATCTAGTACTGTTTATCTGATGAGGACAGTTTCGGTGGTCTGCCAGGTCTTGAACAGAAACCAATTGAACAGAAACCCCTTTTCCACTTTGTTTTCATTTCTTCTTCCGTATGTGACATTACTTGCACTTATATATGCAAATTAAATGAATGAAGGGTCTCTGACTTCAAATGTGCTTTGATGGAAAGATTAATAATGGTACATGCAACTTACAAGAACTAGTGTATCTGATTAACAACCTAAAGTAGTAGTTTGATATTTTATAGACAATAATGTGGCAGGATATTTAAAAAATAGAATACAGTACTGCAATATTTGCTGTTCACAAATTAAACTCCACGTCTCTAGCTGTAAGTGAATAACTATTATTTCGTGCATTTGTCTTTTTGCAGGATTGGGCTACTGCTTAACATTTCTCCCTACTGTCACAATCCTGTCCCAGTATTTTAGTAAACGTCGCTCCCCAGTAACTGCTATGGCCTCCACAGGAGAATCTTTTGCCATATTTGCTTTTGCTCCAGGTAAGGTTTCATGCACTGTCCAGTGAGTCCATTTTTTTGGTAAAAATATTATTTAGCCTGCAATATCTATGAAACTTAGAAGTACAAATAAAGCCAAAATTGAAACTACACAATATTATCTTTTCAATATTGCATGCCTAAAATTAATTGATACCAAATATCAAAACCACTATGACTTTTTCTGTTGCATTTAAATGAGCTTTACATTGTATGACACATTAGTATTACTGTTACCCCATATACCGGCATTTGATTGGTGGAACGAAGCTGTGAATTTAGTGTGCACACATCCTCTCTAAGCTCAGATGATAAGTGTGTTTCAATTCATGTTTCTGTCCTGTATTGTTTTGCAGCATTCACAGCACTTAAGACACATATTGGCTGGAGACACACATTGGTGGTCCTTGGAATATTACAAAGCACAATCATAATCTGTGGACTTCTGCTTCGCCCCTTGATCATCAAGCCTAAGACTACTACTGAGAGTTTCACCCAGCCTCTGAAATCTAGGAAGCAGGAGATCATAAACTCTGTCCCTGATTCCGAGCTCCGTGGTTCTTTAAGCTCAGGAGACTCAGGTGTACAGTCACTGGAGGAGCCGGAACAGGGTCTTCAAGCAGGACAGCAAAAAGAGGCGGAACCCCTTCAGATACCTCAAAGCCGACAGGACCAAAGCCAAGAGGAGCCAGGCAAAAGCAAACTCCTGGACCTAACAGTGCTAAAGGAAGGCAGCTTCGTGTGCTATGCTGCTTTCGGACTCTTTGCAACACTTGGCTTCTTTGCTCCGCAGCTCTATGTGGTGGAGCTCAGTGTCAGTATGGGCACTGAGAGGGACAAGGCAGCCTACATGCTGTCAATAATGGCTGTGGCAGAGATCTTCGGACGTCTCTCCATTGGCTGGATTTTAAGCTGGAGACGCATCAGGAAGATATTTGTTCTGCTTGTATGTGTGACGCTGATGTGTTTGGTCCTTGTGCTCTTTACTGTGGTCAGTGGTTTCTGGGGGCTGGCAGTCTGCTGTGTGCTCTATGGCTTCTTGTTAGGCAATATCGCATCCACACACATCCCAATGCTGGCTGAGGATGATGTGGTGGGCATCAAGAGAATGCCTTTAGCTGTGGGCGTGTATGTCTGCATCCAAAGTTTCGCAGGGCTCGCTGGACCACCTTTAGGAGGTAAATAAATGTTATTGCTGCTGTTATAGGGTCAGACCACACCAACCCAACATCGTTCAACAAACCCAATTGGGTGAGTTGATGTGCTATACCTATGTTTAGCTATTGGGATGTTCTCCCTCCATTTACTGGGGTTCAGCTGATTTAGCAGGTCACAACTGACTGAGAACAGAACGCTGGGTTGATGTGCTCTGGCCTTTTTTGATATTGACTGTTTGCAAAAGCTCTGTGTTGTCTGAATAACACCAGAAAACCGTTTTCATCTATTAGCCTTAATAATTTGATCTAATTTCCTACAACTGCTATTCTTTCTAGGTTTGTTGTGAGGAGTTTTGTCTAGGGTTTTCCTTCAATTGATGAAGCATGTATTGCTTCAAAGTAGAGTATACGATTCTGAAGAACAAGTATTAGTATCTGAACTATTTGAAGTATTTGAAGTATTTGAGGTAAAACAACCCCCCACCCCCCACTTCAGTGCTCCTTCAGAAGCTTCTTGTCTTGACGTGCATTCCCAAGGGGGAACGACACTGGGCTAGTGAACTTGTGTTTTTTAGATCTTCGTGGCCACAAAACTCAATTTATTGTATGGACAAATAATAACACAGCAAGCAATGTAACACTAGCTAAATTGTGGGGTAACAAGCAGGTCACTAAATGGTTGCTGCTGTGGTGCTAACCATTTGCTATCACAAACATTAGCAAACAGGACAAAAACAATACTAAACTATTGTTTCTATGAAACAGCAAAAATAAGTTGAGGTAATATGCCTGTCCAGCAGAAAAAGAGCAACCTTCTTATCCTTTCTCACGCCTTTTAACTTTCTATAATGCTGAAGGCTTCTTATTCACCAGCTTCACCAGTAAAACAGATCCAAGCTGATGCCTTAGCTTTTTGTTAGAATTGTCCTGCCCCCAATCCCCCCTCCTCCCTTTATTGGTGCAGTTGTTAGAATGTAACTGCAGTACCATTTAAGGGGCAACGGCAAAGTTTAAACAAAAAGCTGGTAAACAGGAAGCTCTCTTTGTTTTTCAGAACTTCTCCTATTTGGCTGTTTCTTAGCCATCTCTCCTTTTTTATAATGGACAGAGTTAAGCACATAGCCTTTCCCCTTTCTCGTTGTGTGCACGAGCACAAAAGCCACTTTTTACTGGTTGTCAAGCCACACAACACTCCTCTAGCCAGCCAGTAAAAAGTGGCTTTCGTGCTTTATTTCCCACTTATAGAGCCATGGCTGTGAACAAACACCAGATTTTATCCAGCATGCACACAGAGCGGGACGCTAGCGGACCATGAGGAGATATTAGCTGAATCTGGCAAAGAGTGTATTCATTTGAAATCGTATTTTGTGCTGTTGAAACCAGTTGTGATTCGATAAGGAATGCTCATTATTTCTTTCAAATGTTTTCCAGGTGTTTTGGTGGATATTACTCAAAACTACAGCTCGGCCTTCTACTCCTGTGCTGTGGGAATGGGCCTAGGTGCAATTTTCCTTGGGTTGGTACGTCCAGCGAAGACAGGTCACCTGTGCACAAAGAAGTGTCTCAGCCCATGCCAGGACATCCCTGTAGTTGATCACATGAGTGAGGATAAGGTTATGCCAGAGGAATTCCTAGAAGTGGACATTCTTCCAAACCCACAAGGTCAATCCTGAAGAAAGCAGTCTTTGCTCAGTTGGGCAAATTTAAAATTTGAGATCTGTGGATGGCTGATTGTGGAACAGTGGGTAAATCTGATTAATGACTTTATTCGTTAACAACACTTTCTTCAAATGAATATACAGATGTATGCCATGACCTCACCACTATTATACACAAAATTGCCTTAATGAGAGGAGTAAGGTTAGTACAGTCAGAATTACAGAAGCCTGAGCCTGAGCCTAGATGCTGACCTCTGATCTCTGTATTTAGCCATATCAGTTTACATTACTGGGTGGCCATAGGATTAGGCCTTAAAAAGTTATGTGTAATCAGTCTGGCCTTAACAGACCATTTCACACCTCGAATCCAGTCAAATCTCCTGTGTCCAGCTCAGATTTGATCAGTTACAGTTCAGCAGTATCACTGCAGGTTAACTGCTCATCCAATCCATGTCATCAAGCACTGCATGAGTTGAATCAAGTTAACAGGATGAGAACCCCTTACACGTCAGGTCTATTACATACTAAGGCTCTTCATTCAGTAACTACATGGATTTAATGAATTATTCTATTCACAGATATGTGTAGCAAAAACACTGTTGGGTTCAGGCCATATAATGGGTTAAATAAAATAAAATACTTTATGCCTGTAATTTTGATGGCCAATTCTCTTAAAAGCCAAATAGGATGCAAATATACCTTCCATAGACTTCCACAGAGTATAAATTGGTAAAAAAAAATCACTTTCAGAAACTCTAATATTTCTTCCTCAATTAAACAACCCAACATAGTTTAACAGTTCTGCTGCTATTTATATGCCATGTTGAAAAAAACCCTAGGGTCATATTATGGACCATTATGCTTATTTAGTAAGTCCCACCAGAACAAACCAGCAAAACAATAATAATCCTAAAATGAAATGTTTCCATGTCGTTGCTTTTTCTCAGAAGTTAATAGGCAGGTACATTTTGAACCTGATGCACTTCTTGTCCTGTGAAGACCTGTGGGAGGTCATGTTTAGCTGTATCATATTACAGAATCATTTGACTTAAAACACTGTAAACTAAGATAATTGGCTTTTATTAAAATGTGAAATACATTAATTTAGGAAAACGGAACTTGCTGTAACACAACATGGACATGCAGGAACATGCTGTAATACAGTAATCTTCCTAAAATCAGATGCCCTAAGATCAGTGATATCTATATGGTAGTAGTAAACACTGAGTAGACACTTGAGCCGGATAAACTTCTTCATTTAGACTTTTCACTGAAATGTGTCCCCCTGTGACCAGATGAGACCCAGTTGTTCGTTTTCCACATAAAAATTATATAAAAACATTAAGACACACGCTGTTTCCATTTTACATTTGTTTTTTTCCACTTTAAAAAAATGAGTCTATAAGTTCGGCTTGGACACCTTCATCACCCTGGAGTGCATGACAGCTCTTGGGTGTTTACTTTCTTCTTGAACATCTACCATCTTCCCTTATTCTGTTTATCCTATCACCTGATAGTCAGTGCTTGGCAGATTTATTCTGCTCATGAAACTATACATGGATAATGAAAACATATCACATTCACAGTGATGTTAAATCAAGATCTGTCTCTGATCACTTCTGAATTGATGAAATCCAAATGTGGTTTGATGAGTGAAAGTGAGGTGTAAGCAGGCTCGATATGTAGGTCAGAGTGATCATTATTGTTTTAATATGGTTTATTATTTAAACCAGATAAGTGATATCCAGGTATTGTGCACACATTTCAGCAGGAAATTAATTAATTAATTAAAGAAATTAATGACGTAATGAATTTAAATAATATTCAAAAACTAAAGAGAAAACTGGAGATGTTTAAGAAATTACAAACTATCTAAATAAGAACTCATGATTGGTTGTAGCAGAATTATTATACCAGTTATGATGAAATATGTTGTACATGATAGGTGCAGTATTAGTATAGTGGTGCATTATTAGTACAGACCACCTTAAAGACCACCTACTGTGTTATATTTGAGTGAATTGAGATAAAAGGCAATAGTACACGGTACATAAAGCATAGGACACAACAGATATTGTAGCACTAATGACTGTTCACTGCTGCATTAACTTTATGCTCAGATTTTGGGACCAATATTCTAAAAACACTGACAATATATTTATTGATCGCAGGACTTTAGGGCATAACAAGTGAAAACATAAAGTAAATACTTTCACCACAACACTGTTAAGTTAAAGGAAACACCAGTTCAGAGACTTAATGTTAAGAGTTTACTGCTCAGGGTGCCGCCTGGAGAGAACAGTGTCTGTGAGCCGATCTACTTTAATGTGAACATGTATTTGGATAAAATGCAGCAGAATGTGAAAACAACACTTAATAGAACTCAGGTTTATATCAATGTAGACTCGAGAATGGTCAGTTTGAGTTAACGCCTGTATACTACCTGTGCCAAGGACGTGAAAACAACTTCTACACTTGAAGGATGATTCTCAGTGTTATTCTCATTTTACAGAGAATGCATGTTGTTATAGACTGAGCCCTGTTATAAGACTTGAATTTTGTATGTTTGGGAAGGAACTGTTGATGGTGATGATTTTGCTAAATGTTTTGTGTGTCTGAAAGAGAAATACAATGTGAGTTATTATAACACACAATCGCTTTTATTTTTTGATCTGAAATAAAAGTGATCTGAGCACAATGCTTTAGAAACACTGTATTATGTATTACATAACTTCACAATGCATTTCAAATAAACATTCACTGGTTAACTTGTACATCCAAGGTGCAAAAAAAGAAAGGCAAACCAAGCTTTTTGTGATTGATCTAGATTAACCAGATCCTCCATACACTAAATAATAGCTTTCCCCATATCATGTGCACTCAGAATTAAAATATTTCATCCTCCAGTATACTCAGACACTTACATAACCACTCCCTGAAACCTTGGAAAGCTTGAGTGGGCTTGCCCAAGTGTTGTCCAGAACTGCTCACTCCATCCTCTATCCAGTGTAGTAAAGCCTGCACGAGACACTTCAGATTAGCATACTGACCGGCAACAACACATAATACATATTAATACACTCTAATACCATCTGTTTAGCCTGTCAACCACTGACAGTACAGGCTGTGATATATTGGCTTTAAGTGTATTAACTCCTCAATCCTAAAGGCCCTTATGCTGCCCACACTTCTCGGCCTGTCAGGATTATGAAATTTTAGCTGACAATTAATTAATTAATTAAGTGAGGAAAAAAGTGGCCAAATCGACTGATTAACCATCTTGTTTGCTAGATATGTGTGATTAATAGTTAGTACTCACTGTACAGTCAAAGTGATACAGTACTGCAGCTACACAGCTAGTACACACACCAACATTACTTAGTGCTGCTCTCTAACCATGTCAGCATTGACATTAATAATAAATTTCACTGATTTCTTCTATTTCACTTTACACGCTCAGCACACTCCAGTTATTGGGATAATCCCAACTAATTGCAATTAGACAATTATGTAATAATTGTGTTAGACCTACACACTTCCGTTTCTTACTCTTTAGAAAATAATTTCCTACATAACAATGTATGACAGGTCTGGTATGGCAAGATGTAATAAATGCATAATAAGAATATACTTCTGAGGTTGCGAGTCATTTATGGACTCTAAACCATTTGTCTCAGTGTAAAAAATGTATTACGTTTTTGAAAATGACCACTGTTGCACCACATAAAAAAACCTATTCCAAAAAATATTCTTGTTATTTGTACATTTAGGGCAAATGCCACAAGGTCACCTGATCCACAAGGTCATTAAGTCTTATGTCAATTAGGTAGGGTTGGGTATCGCCACTGATTTCCCGGATCGATCCCGATTCACAAGGTCCCAATTCAATTCAATTTCCGATTCGATTCAATTCAATATCGATTCATTTAGGGATATTTCAGTTACAATAATATGTTTTGTTTGAATATGAAAAGAGATTTTCAGAGAACTAATGTGGTAAATTGGGGGGTGGGGGGGTGGGGGGGCTGGACATGTACACGTTTTTATATGTGACTGTGACATTTTATATATATATATATATGAATGTAAAAATCTTTAATAGAACTGCATAAGTGGGTTTTACGAAGAAATTTCTTGAGTGTATTTCTTGTGGTCCTGTATATTTCAGTATTTCCTTGGTTGAACACACCCACTTCGCTGCAAATGAGCTAACTATTTGGATAAGGTGAGCTGGATGCAGGAAAACACCTAAATACAGGCAGCAGGATTCTAGGACCAGGGTTGAGAAACACGTTTGTACTGTACCTCATTCAAAAAGCACTCAGAGCTAAACTACTCCCTAAAAAGCTGACGTGACTAGGCGGGGCTAACCTGCTGTTGACTATACAGGTGGATGTAGGTAAATGAGTTGGATCTCATGGCTCTCACAAAAACAATGAATTTAAAACTAACTGTTTTTGGAGCATATTTTCCAAAGAATGCTGAATGGACAGGATAGTGAGCACTCTGACGCTGATCCACTACCTAGGAGATTTATATAATAATGATTTGATAAGTCACATATGAAATCATGTTTGTTCTCTCATTAAGTTAAAGGCAAAGAAAACTTGTAACTTCTAAAAACATTGCAGGTAGCCCTGGCTCATTTCCATGTCCTGATCGGCTGCCTGAATAGCTGGCTTCCTGTTTGAGATCAGGCCTTTCTGACACAGTTTACCACCATAAAACCCTCTTACCTTGTATCTGTCGGCTATCTTAAAGCCAATGGCGGACTGCAGCTTCCTCAGACAGATGGGACAGACGTCCTGTGGCCGACGGTCTGATTCCTCTAAATGGTTAGAGCCTTGCATAACACACTGGAGCCACAGACAGTGCTTGACACCAAATATGTGTCCAATCTCATGAGTCAGGGTCTAGCAGAGGAACACAAAGAGCAAAAAGTTACAACATTTAAAACATTCACTGAACTGATACGCATTTAAAATAACACAATTTTGCTAATTATTGAGCTAAACAGGGCAACAAGTACCACTTCACAAAAGTAGTTCAGATTCTCCTTGTTATTTCCTACTGTTTCCAAAATACTGCAGGATGACTATGCCACACCTTACATGAGCGGAAGAGCAGGGTGCTGGTGATTGGAGGTGTATAGTAACCCTGGAATACACTGTAGTCGCCTGACTTCAGCTTTGTTGCCTTCTTCAGTCGCCCTGCATAATTTCTTGTGTAAAAGTCATCGTCATACCGGGCAAAGCTGAAAACTCCCATACCTGCAGCACAAATACTTAATATTTAGATTTGTATTTCATAAAACAGCTTAGACAGTAATGAATTCAAAGTTAATAACAATGTTACAGAAGAGTCTGTAAAATAATTAATGTTAATTCCCTCAGAGGTAGTCTTAGTCTAAGGATTTAAATCAGATATGCTCAATGTGGCAACTCTAATCAGCTAATCCAGAATAATGGGGATTTGAAATCTGAGCATGGAGAGTGGAAAATCTGACCAACACAGTTCCATAAAATGTTACCTTCAGTGAGAGACGCTTGGCCAAAAACAAAATTCCACGAGTCTTTGGGATATAGATCAATCATCGTGATCCCCACAATACAAAATGCATCTTTTGGTTTGTTCTTTTTCAGAAAATCCAGCAGTTCACCTACGAAAAGGGCAGGTAAAGTTAGGTTAATCTGGAAAACTGGTCTGGATGGACTAAGTGAACTCTGTTTTAATAGGATAACCAAAGAAAACAATGCTGCTCATTCCTCTGGGCACTGACTGCCCTCTGTAGGACATTGAGTGGAAATGGCCAAATTGAATCTATTCAGCTTCCAAAACATGTACAAAGCCCACTTGCACTGACCAGCGTGAAGCTGAAGGTTGTAAGTATTGCTGTTGACACGGAAGGTACAGCCTGTGGATGCGACTGTTACTGGAGGAAGAAGCTTAACCAGCAGGCCGTAGTAGAACGCCTGACAGTATCCTCTTAGCCACTCCACATACTGCTCGGTAACCCCGTCTCCTTCACCGAAAGAGCCTACAGAAAAAAGAAACCCAAGACAACATTATAAACATGAAGGTGTTGACTCAAGATACTGCTGCATTTAAGGCCTGACCCAGTGTTCTCCAAAAAAAACACCAACATTGGGTTGTTGTACCATATTACCCAATTAATAAGGGTCCATCTGGCTTGTCAGTTAGAAGGCCGGCTACAAGTATTATAATGCTAACTTTTATACAAACCAATAGTCTGTATGTAGATGGTTTTATGGCCATTGTTAGGTGTGCTGCGGTACGGGTTGCTGTAGAAGCTCTGAAAATCCTGAGGCGCTTCAGGGTGTGAGGGAATCCAGTCTGAGTCAGAGTGAACGGTGATGGGACCAAAAAGTGGACTGTCAGGAAGAAGACCCTCTTCCAATAATCTCTTCTCCTCTCGGCTGTACTGCTCGTAGGTCTGGATCAGGTCCTTCCGAGTGGAGCGGAGAGCTGAGCGCAGTTTCTCCACAGGATGCTCAATCACCTGCATCTACACATGGACACCATAAATAGACATTAACTCACTCAACAATAACTTAATAACACATAACTTAGCTTTTATTTTTTTTTGCATTTTTAATTGTCCCAATTTATGTGAGTATATATGGTTAAAGTTATGCAACTTTTACTGATACTGAACATTATCTCCAGTTTAAAGCATTTGGAGCTGTTGCCTGTATAACAGATGCTTTACAAAATCTCATGGTGAAGAGTTATACTTTATACTGAACTGTTCAGTTTTATACACATTTTTAAGAGTTACGTCTGGAGTGTTTGGATTTCTACTCAGTTTGAAACGTCCTAGTCTTTCCATGAGGTTAGAGTTAACTTAAAATTAGAATATTAACTTTTCAATCAAGCATCAGTCTAGCTATCTTACCTTCCCATCAGTCGAGATCTTCAAGTTCCGGCTTCATCATAAATGTGATTTTATGGAAGCTCGGTTGAGTTAGTTTATATTCAGAAAGTGAAAGTGTAGTTTACATTAACACGGCCGAGCACCGATCGGTGTAGACAGCAGGACCTGTCTGGAGCTCAAATCCGCCCCTGACAGCCCAGACTACTGTTTACTGTCCTCCAGCTCTGGCATTTTATGGCTGCCTGTGACCATTTTTCAAAACTAAAGTCCCGCCCTGACTCTGTTTTTTTTAAAAAAGAGAACAAAATACTAACACGAGCCACACCCTGAACACGCACACGACAAATTATTTAATGTTCAGTTTATTCCCGATAATCAATACTGATGTGTAACGATGTGTTTATGTTAAAGAAAGCATGACGTGACATTACTCTATAGAAAAGACCGCTCTACTATAACAAACACGTCAAAGTTGTCAGTGTATACTCATGTTTCCTTTTCTGAGAGTTAAACGCCGCAGCTAAAATTTTCAAAATAAAAGCCCCTCATGTTGAATTGTTTTAGCCTACAGTTCTAGGCAACAGGTTTCTATGCAGTACCCAAACAAGGTGCTATGGTCTATAACAATATACAGCTAAACAGCTTTAGAGAACCATATACAACAGGTTCTTAATCACAGAGAACAACATTTTACCACACAAAGAACACTCACTGTTCTAACCTTTCCTTTACTAAAGCACCCTTAAATCACCACATTAAGGGCATAGATTTACTTTTCTTTTCTTTTTTTTTTTTAAATCTTCCACTATATGTTTAAGAATAATGAAAATGTAACACATTAATATCTTTCTTAACATAATAAATGTACAATAATTTTGCCCTTGGCAAAAGATAAGTTTCCACAGGTGTTTGCATTGACTAACAGGAAGATGTGCTATCAGTGACCAATATCAATCCTGAAATTAGCATTTTAAATTACAATTACATAAATGAAATAGCATATTTCACAGTCATCCTGATTTAAATTAAAAATATATAAGTAACTGGTAAAGCTAAAAAAAAAAAGAAGTCTCGTATCACTGTAAAATAGTCAGATTTAATGGACCAAAAGAAGTTATACAAAAGTGACTGAAGACAATGAAATCCATACTGTACATACAGGACAAAACTGACAGTTTGGGAGACACAACTGAGAAATATCTCTTGCAAAACATGAACAGATCCCAGTGCCAGTTAAATCAGATAGAGTAAATTAATGAAAAGTCTTCTATTTCAAAAATTACAGTAAGGCTTACACCATTGTCAGAATCATTTTACACATTTACAACTAGGAAGCTACTTCAACAAGCAAGGCTTCTCAGCTCACACATAAATCAAACCTTAAACCATAAAGGAGGCTGTCACGCAGGACAGTTGGTAACTGAGAAAACTTGCTTTGTGAAATTAGCCCATGATTTTAAATCATAAAATATGCAAGGTTGAACTGAAAATGGTATTTGAGGAAAAAATGTTTGAGGAAAAAGCTGAAAGTCTTGGTCTACATACAAAGAAAAAAAAAAAGCTTCCTTTCCTCCCCAAAATAAACCACACCACAAACCCTGAGGAATAAACTGCCCACTTAAACCAACAACACCATAAACAAGACGATACGGTCATTTTGGCTTCTTGAAGTAAATCAAGACACGATAAATGCATATGTACACATATTTATCTAACTCTGGTAAATTAATATATAAACCACCAAGGGAAGGTTTTTTTTTTAATAGATAACGCTGGTCACATTATCTTTCCTGTAAAGGAAAGTCAAGAATTGGCCAGAGTAGGATTCAAATCTATAGACAAGGGATCTGTACAACATACATTCTGTATAACAAAGATTCTTCCCTTTTGAGAAAAACAAAAACAATAGCATTACATACACGGGTACCTTAACTAGGATACTGCACTTCCAGCATGAGCCAAGTGCAAATATATGGCGTTTTGAAAGGAATCGACAAATCCAAAAAGAGGACGATTCCAATCCCAGTCATTAATGGCCGCTTACTGACTATATGTCTAAAATGCATATTTACAGTCCTGAGTCTCAGCAGTTAACCAGGCTTATATCAAGCTTATAACTAGTCAGTTAGGATCTGGAGTGTGACTCTGAATGCATAGTTCAGCAACCTTTACTGCTCTGTGGCACATCCACAACTGCTCCATTATGAAAATATGAAAGCCAGACGCTTAAAAACACTGGAACGAACCAGCAACCACTTGGGTAAATAAAACAAAGGAAAAAAAAAGCAAAAAAAAAAAAAAGCATAAAATAACTAAAAATAAAAAATAAAACCATAACCTACTAAGCACACTTCTCACCAGCACAGATATTGTTTGGGGCATACATTATTAAAAAAAAAATAATAAAAAGAAATTAAGGCCTTGACTAATCCATTTTTTTATTATATTACCTAATTTCTAGTTTACAATAATTAAAAGTATAATTTCTCTTGTAACAGCACTTAAAAATAGGTAACATTCTATTATAGAGCAGTGTTTAGTAAGCTGCATAACCCGCCACCCTACATAAATATTATCGCTTTAGCACGCGCCATCTGTCGAAAGGGCTGCTTTTGCCAACTCTGCTCTCAATCTGACACAGAACCTATATCAGGTTTGCTTTATGACATTACATTGACATGTACACAGGTCTAATGGTAAACACATCATAACAACTATTATAAAATGAGCAAACATGTGTCACCTAACGGCCACAGTAAATGCTCACGTTGTGACTTGGCAAGCTACGTCACATCAGCACTGTTACTGAGTCATTTCACCCCCAAGAGTAGCATAACAACAAAGTTCAGAAAAAACTTGACATCAGCTCACACAGATGTGATGCCAACTTGACAACAAATTTGGAAAATGCAGCCTTTATGACAAATGACACACCGGAATAAGTGTTTAATGTTCATGTAGGTTTATATGTCAGTTAAAAACTTATGTAGGCCGTTGGGAAGGCTGCCCTATAGTAAAAAGTCCCCAAAAATAAAATGCTGTGTATACTGTAGCTGGCCTGGTGTCTATAGACAAACAATGAATAGCTACATTGAGAAACACAGTTCTTTAGAATGATATACCCCAAAAACTCTTTATCTGGACAGGAGGAAGCCATATGCCATACCGATCCACAGGACATCAGTGAGTGTTCATATGCAAACACAGCTGTGGTCAGGTTGGAGCACCAGAAGAACGTGGAGATTGCGCCTGACAGCACAGACAGCTAAAAACAAAAATCAATATAAAATAAATCAAAAAGGGACCAGAGTGAAGTAGTCTTACCTGCCAGTGATAACAAAAACCTACCTGCTTTGGGCAAGTTTTAATTTCAGGACTTTTACTGAATCAGGCTTCATGTTAGAGAGAAGCCAAAGAAAGAAAGAAAGAAAAACGAAGGAAAGAAAAACAAACTCATTAGAATGATCGTAAAGGATGCACCATATCTCTCATTGTAACATGAGCTGTTTCAAATTTTCGTGCAAGATCGTGTCCTTTACATCACGGAAGACGAGTCGGATGTTCTCCGTGTTAATGGCAGTGGTGAAGTGATAGTACAGGGGTTTCTGCTGCTCTCGGCGCTTGCTGCGGAAGCACTCCACTAGGAACTTCTTCACTTCGGACAGATCGTGGGGGTCTGCCGTGTACTCGGAAAAATAGTCTTTGATAGACACAATCTTCACCTTCTCTTCCAGCAAGTCCATCTTATTGAGAAAAAGGATGATCGACGCATTCGAAAAGACGCGGTTGTTGACGATGGTCTCGAATATGCTGAGCGATTCCATAAGCCTGTTGGTTTGACGGTCCTCCATTAGAACCTGATCAAACTCACTAGACGAGACGAGGAAGAGGACCGACGTGACACAGTCAAAGCACTCGAACCATCGACGGCGCTCTGACCTCTGCCCACCCACATCCACCATCTTGAACGGAACGTTCTTGATCTCAAAGTCATACTCGTGGATGCCCTTGGTGGGCTTCCGTGCCAGAAGTATGTCCTGCTGAGTTGGTAAGAAGTCCTAACCGTACAAAGAAAATAAAAAGATCAGAGAAAGTCATTGGAAATTAATCAATATCCGTACCACATTAACAGCTACACTGACCACTGTATAAACACAATCTAGCTTACTATTTTAAATGCAGAAATACAAAGTAATTACCTGCTGCCCAATTCTGCCCAGGTCGTCCAGAAAATATTTCACCGATTCACCCTAAACATGCAGTAAGAAAGAAAATTAAGTATGCAACAATTTTCCAAACACAAACTTTTAATGCTGATATTTTTCCAGGTACATCTCAAAGTCAATCCCAATAAAATAACAAACCATACTGTTAAGGGTGCAAACTGGCTCTAGATTTACTTTGATCATTGCAGTTGTATCACAGCAACCCAACTTAAACTGCTCTTCTGAAATATGACAAATATATCATTAAATAACAGACAAATATAAATATCTGCCCACACTTCTTAATTGTCTGTGGATACTGACATGATTCCAATATCATTGTGAACTGCTACCAATTACACAATGAAATTAAAAACAGCCCAATCAGGATCACACAACACAAGCTAAATGCTGGCTGCAGAAATAAATCAGTTATAAATGCACAAAGCAGATTTCGAGCATAACAACTGTGAACCTTGTCCCTGAGAGCTCAATCCTAAACCCTGAACGATAAATCCTCCAATCCCTCATTACAGAGAACAAGGCTCAGTTTTAACTTCTGTTTTAGTGTATGACCAAAAGCATGTCCTTAAAGCATTCCTCAAAACTTCACCAATAAGAAGACTATTAGTCAGACATGAAAAAGTGGCACACTTGCAAGTTAAGCTCAATTAAACTATTGTGATGTTTCTACACTTTAAAAAGAAAAGAAAAACCTAATAAAATAAAAGCTCAACAGGAAAGAAAGAATAGGGAAATTTCAGTGACCACATGACAAGAGTTTCACTTTTCTTTTGGAAGACTCCATATACTGACTCCTGATAACAATGGCTGCCGTTTTAAACTAGTAAAATCTCACAAGTATAACAAACACTCCTTGACAATTTCAGTGGAACAGCTGAGGAGGGCGCGTATGATCTTTAACCCAAATCTTCCAAACAAACTAAAATTGCATCAGACGTTAATGTCATTCACACCCTGTTGTGGGGTGACTGTAGTCTAGAGATTAGAGACTGACTGGCCACGAAGTTGATGGACTGTAGAGATATATATATATATATATACACACATACACACACACACACACACATCTTAATGTAATCATATTTCTGAATGAGGCAAATATAGCGTCACCCATAGACTACTACTAGTACCTCTTCATGGTGCTACTGAACCCTGCCATGTGGGGCCAGCAACGGAACAATACTGTGTTGAATGACTAAGCCGAACAAAATAAATCTCAACCAAAATAAGCTGCGTCAGGTTTCTAAGGCACTCTTTCAGAAGTATTCTGCAATAATCCATTTGTTAACTTCACTAATACAAACTTAAACCTTGTCTGATACCATGACACCACAATATCTTGGGAGTATTGAATATACAAGGGAATGTAATATTATCAGTTCCTGTAATACTAATTTCTATGTTTCATCCCAGAGACAGAAAAAATATTGTCCATCCAGTCACTTCGAATGCCTGAGTTCTATCTGTGCGCCTACATTACCAAACCAATAGAGTTCTTATTTCTTGTTCTCACTGACCAGTACAATGCGATTAAACAGATCAACATTCTTAAACCTAGAGCTCTACCCCCACCACCTCACAAACTCTGTCAAACAAGCTACACAAGCACCAAGCGCAAACAGTCCTTTCAGACCACAACATTTTTAAAAAAATTAAATCATTAACATGTAAGAAACCATAAAAATAGGAGAAAAAACAAAACAAAACATGGAAACCAAAAATAAACCAGTTTTACAGTTTGATACCACTGACAAGGACAACCGAGGTGGATGATTTCAGACTCACCAGCTGAAACTCTCTCCTTCTGTCATAAGAAGCCTGGATCCCGCTGTCACCCCACAGGGCGCGGATCGATGGCAGATAATGGAGGAAGACTTTGGTCTCTACTATTCCCTGGGACATCGTGGACGAGCGGGTGTCAAAGCCCATCATGATCTCTCCATGGGCCTGGTTAGCGGGGTCTCCCCAAGGGATGTGCAGCTTTTCTCTGGCATCCACGAGCACCCGTACTCCTGGAAGACAAACCCAAACAAGGAAATTCCAGTGAGATAACAGAGCCTGATAACCTGTTGAATGCATCCATACAGCGCTGAGAAAACAGGTATTTATGAGCTCACACGTGGTACAACTACGATCCAATGAATCTGATCATGTCAGTTTTACAGTGCAGCACAGCAGAGGCTTTATTACTACAACACCAGGTCCAGGAACAGCGGCTCAGACAGCCAGGCTACAGAGATCTACGGTGTAGATAGCACGGCTAGCTAAGAGTGGTGGAAGAATTCATTACAAACAAACACAACTTGGAGCAGAGTTTGCCAAAGCCTGCTACCATCATCCGCCGTGTGAGTGTGAACCACGGTGCCTGTGGTCGCATGCAACAAATGCAGGCCAGTACCAGAGGCCTCGAAGGAAACGTCTTATTTGAGCGTTTTGTGTGAAAGTCCATACATACATAGGCGCGGCGCTGACACTGAACACCGTGTACTCTGAGCACAGTTCGCCAACGCCAGATTTACACCCCGCTTTACAAGTTCTGTCGAAACTTGGACACGGTATTGAGCGTAAACCTGAAGAAAGATGTGTCTGAAGTTAGCTTCTTATTCGAATTCACCGTTCCACCTTAAACGGGGCAGCAGTTACATGTACATGTAGAACGTAACTGCTGCCCCGTTTAAGGTGGAACCGCGAATTCGAGTAAGAAGCTAACTTCAGAAAACAAGCAGTTCAGCTTCTCCAGCAAACTGATAACGACTTTTACGGCAATCCGTCGAAACTTATCGGTCGAGCTCGAGTTCCACGAAATTACTTTCACTTTGAAACAAATACAGGACGTTGACTTCGGCGTTTCTGTGCGCGACAAACACACACACATACACACACTTCTTTTTTTTCGCTAGCAGAAAGTGAAGTACCTTTGATAACATTGCTGTAGATGGTAGCCCGGAACTCTTCTTTGGCCCGCTGATCGAAGTCCTGCCCATGAATTATGCGCATTTGTTTGAGGAAAGTTGACTTGCCACTTTCTCCAGCTCCGAGAAGTAATATCTTCACCAGTCGCTTCACAAACGTCTTCTCCCGAGAAATGCATCGGTCAATCTCTTTGGACTTTCTTTGTTGCTCGACCTCGTTGCTGGAGAGAAAACAAGTGGGGATACAAACTAAAGCCGTCCGGGAGGGCAGGAAATCAGCCATTTTTGTACTAACAACTTCATGGATCCATCACTCGCGGGAGCGCGCTCCGCTCTCTGTGCGCGTTCACAAATCTGGGCGGTGACTTTATGCCGAGTTTTAACTTGTAACTTCGTTTTTTCCCTTCAGTGTACAAAAACCCAGCACACAATAACCGTAAATCTGCTTCAGTAAATATTTACCAAAAATACGTGTTTGTGGGAGAAACGTTATTATTTCCACAAATGTTTATCAGGTTATTAAAGTGCATATACGTTGTACATTTAGTAAAATTTAAAATGAATAATTAAATATGGTGTGTGCAGATTCGACACGACTTTTTGTCAATAATCTTTCTTTGCACTGATATTCAGTCCGCATGTTTGAGTAAAAGAGGCTTCTGTTTATGATCAGCGCCGCTTTTAACGTGAAGCGCTCGTCTAGTGAAGAAGGATCTGAGAAATAAAGAGATGACAAAAAAATCCAGCTTTGATTTGTTTTAACCCGGACCAAAAGTCACTGTAATGAAGCCATTAAACCGGGAGCAGGTCAGCATCGCCCCCTATCGGCCGAAGCTGTGTAACTGCCTGCTCCTATGCAGGATGTGACAGGTTAGACTTGTAGAAGCGGTGCTGCTCTCTGATTGGTGGAGACAACCATCGCTTCTCTCTGTGTGTATCAATAATAATAAGAGATTAGGCAAGATTAGAAAAGCTCCCACGTCCATCCGAGCACCCACTTCATCCTTGCTCCTCGACAGTCATCAGCAGGCTGTGTGTGCTCCTCCGCCGGGCAGACCAAACACCCGAACATGACTATAAGAAATGTGCGGGATCACGGACAGCGTTACAGACCGCGGATGTCTTGCCTGAAAAAGGTGGGTTGGACGCATGCATGGTGAGGGGCTGACACACCGTCATCTGGGGTTTGGTGTCATTCAGCTCAGCGCACGTTGTGTCTGTTTCCAGGCTGTTTTTCACTGATACTGTTAAACGGGGATTATTACCTGACGAGGAATCCCGTAGAATCGATGGTGGTCTAATTGTCTGATCACACTCGTCTGTTAAACCTCAGTTGATGCCTGTATGTCATCTGTATGTGTAGAACCAACTCCACATGAACATTTTAATCAGAGTAACTGTTGCTTTTGCCTATTATGTATAGTCTGATCATAAATATGGACAGTGCAATGTAACCACTAAATCAACAGCTATTAGCATGAAGCCGATTTAATAAGAATGACAGTAATTATCATAAGAAGCGTTTCATATGAAGGCATAATGTAAACTAATAATCTTAGTGTCTTATCTTTTGAAGTCTTACCTTCACTCACTAGCTTCGCCTGTCTCCGAAGGATTCCATAGATCTCTTTGCCACCTACGTTCAGTCCAGTATTGAATTTCATCTGCTCACTTGAGAGTTGTTTGTATGTGCATTCAGACAGATATGGAGGGGGATACAAATTGTACTGCAAAAGTCAGAGACCACCCTTCATTTTTTAAACGTTTCCAATCAAAATTGCCATTAGGATCCATTTATTCATCTTTCAGCGTTAGAAAAAATGTAAAACATATTTAAGAAAAAATGACACAGAAGCCTGAACATCAGGGATGGCACAAGATGTTTCCGGAAGAGGGGATTAGCCTGTACTTGTGCGTTTGGTTTTTTTTTTGGTTTTTTTTTTGCTCATCATGAACTTTTAGAGTAGCAGAAAATGACTAAAAATCTCTTTCGCAATAGAAATGCCTTCTGAGTTAGAAGTCGATTGCATGTTTTGCTTCTCACTATACCTGAAGTCCCAAAACATTCAGTGATGTTGAGGTCTGGACTCTGGAGTGGTCAGTTCATTCTTCTGAGAACACCAGCAGCATCTGCATCTTTGTTTGATTTGCAGATTTTCGTCTGTTTTCATATCTTAGCAACATAACCTTTCAGACTCATAGCACTGAGATGTTTTCTCACAGTAGAAGGATGGACAGAAACCTGTTTTTTTTTTTTTTTTTTTTTCAAACAAGAGTGGCGCTCTCTCAAAGAGGATGGTGCTGCTTATTTGATGGTGACAGTTAGGGAGTTTCTACTAGTTGCTTACACAGTTGTGTGATCACATGTGATCATTTAATTCAGGTGTTTCATTCAGTCTTATTGCCACAGATATATAAATCAGCTAGCCATGCAGGCTACCTTTATAAACATTCCTGAAAGAATGGGTTGTTCTCAAGAGTTCAATGAATTCAAGCATGGTGCAGTAATAGGAGGTCACCGTTGCAACAGTTTGTGAGTCAGTTCATGAAATCTCTTCCCTACTAGATATTCCACAATCAACTGTAAGTGGTATTACTGAAAAGCCCTTAGGAACCACAGCAACTCAGCCACAAAGTGGGAGACCATGTAAAGTTACTCAGTGGGGGAGTGTTAAGACATACCGTGTATAAAGGTTACTTCTGAGTTACAAACCAGCGCAGAAACTGTGTGCCAGGAGCTTCATGGCATGGGTCTCCACGGCTAAGCATCTGCATGCAAGCCTTTCATCACCAAATTCAATGCCAAGCATCTGATGCAGTGGTGTAAAGTGCTGCCACTGGACTCAGGAGCAATAGAAACATGTTCTCTGGAGTGATGAATCTTGCTTCTCTACCTGGCAGTCTGATGGATGAGTCTGCACCGTGCTGACTGTAAAGTTTGGTGGAGGAGGGATGAGAGTGTTTTTCAGGACCACTTAATTTCAGTGAAGGGAAATCTGAATGCTTCAGCACATCAGGGCATTTTGGACAATTGTATGCTTCCAAGGTCCTTTTCTGTTCCAGCACACAATGCAGCCCCAGTTCCCAAAGAAAAGCTGATTGGGTGAGTTTGGTATAGAAGAACTTGACTGACCCGCACAGAGCCTTGACCTCAACCTCCTCTAACTCATTTGGGATGTACTGAACCGTCCAGTACATTGTGAGCCAGGCCCTCTCGTCCAGCGTCAACATCTGACCTCACAAATGCTAAATAAATGGGCCAAAATTCCCACAGACACACCCCTGAAATCTGGCAGAAAGATATGTTAGAAGAGTGGAAGCTGTTTTAGTTGCAAAGTGAGGACCAGCTCCATATTAATGCCTATGGATTTAGAACATGTCATAAAAGCTCCTGTAGGTGTATTGTGTATATCCTTTGTCCATAGAGTGTATGTTATATGTAGATAGCTTGTATGTACTAATAGTGTAGTACGTATGTTGTTTATATTGTCCATTCTATCAGCACATTAGGTACAGCTGATCACAGTGTCCAAGTTAAGAGTGTGCTTAAAGGTATTAATCCAGCTTTATCACCAGCCTCAGGTGTGTTAAGATATTGTGCTGGGTAGCTGAAGTAACATTTTAAAGTAAACAAATTGGCTGCCATCCAAACCTAATATTGGCTCAACATTGGGATGGTAATGGGCCAATCACTCGGTTAAGAGCTCACTGTGATCCAGATGAGGGTGCACGATTCCCAAACACACTTCAAAAGCCAGAGACCCTGACAAAGCAAGAAGCAACTTCAAACAGCCCGAAAGAGGAACCAATCAATCACAGATGTATTTCAAAGGGGTCAGTCACACGCCCACCAGGGTATGATACAGCATGCGAGAGAGTGGCAGGGATGGCATGTTTAAATACTGTGTCTTATGACCTTATTGTAATTGGCTTGTTGACCAGTGGGAAGAGCGCTTTGTAGTTTTGTTCAATGACCTGACAATGAGAGACTAAGCGAATGTGTAAAAGCCAAATACTCATTTAGTGCACCTAAATGAGTATTTGGCTTTTCACCTAACGTACAGAACATGTCATATCTGGTGAACAATACATACATTTATATAACAAATACATGTAGTGTGCAGTATATAATAGTATCAGGACATTTTAAACTTCAGATACGACCCATACATGTGTGACATAAACTAAATGCTGTAATCCAAATCCATCATGAGACTCCCTGTTACAATCAGATAATTCTGTGATTCTAACAATATGGTTCACTCAAGCGAATAGGATCATTGTAAAAATAGAAGCTGGCAATTGACCAGCTGTCAATCTGTCAGGAGATTGCATCAAAATTCCCCATGGCTGCGCTTCTAGCACACACACGCAGTGGGAAGTTTGAAGAAGACATTGTTGGCTGAGTGGGAGTTTTGTCTCTACTTGAGCATTTAGCATAATCTCTATTTGTCATATACATAAAACAGACTTTTACCACAGAAATTAAATCCTTACTTGGACTGAAGCATCTGCCAGTAGGCTTCTATTGTAAACGAGTTTCAACTTAACATATTATCTGTTCTCTTGTTAAAGGAGCAAAGTGAAAAGGATGTAATCAGTATGTACATTGTTTTGTTTAAAACAAATTAAATTATCAAATTAATAAAAACTAAAATTTAAAACTAAAATTATGAACAGAAATGTGAGAAATAGCACTTTCGACTACATGTCAAAGATGTCTAAGTGTCGTGTTGTACAAGCCTGTTCAGTCTGTAATCCCACTAGGTACCTGAAGAGTCAAGTCTGCCTTTAATCCTCATATGAGTGGATAAAGTAGAAGCACACCCGCTTTTTAAAAACATTTTCTTTTTAAAAACAAAGATAACAAGTGACAAAAATAGCAGCGAAACAAGAGTTAACACTGGGATGAATGCAGGACAGCCAATCAGAACACAACTTATTTATATACGTCTTAAAGGCACAATAACAAAAACATCCTGTTTTATTCTAAGCAATAGAGAGAGAGGGCATATAAAAATGAGCATTCTTACATAAAACCACACACGTTACTCTTTAAAAGAAAAAAATATATAATACGGAAGTTTGTAGAACACAGACGTTGTAAAGATGAGTAAAAGTTGTTAGCAGGTTTTGTTATTATTATCATTGTCCTCTGTTTGTTCTAATGTTAGATGGAAGCTGTGGTGCTGGAAATGCAAGACCCCAAAACTGGGGTTAAATCTCAAACCCAAAGGCTGGTCATCACCACTATCCCTCATGCCATCACAGGTAAGACCAGAAGGCGTATCAGTGCCCACCACTGTGGATTCGTGCACTGTGTCTGTGTGAAGTTGTGCTGAGCTGATAAATGGAAAATCTTACACAGTGCATGAGACCCCCATCTATAAGGCAAACTGGTGAGACTCTCCCACGCGCAGCGATTTCGTCTTACTCTTTAACTGTGCTTGTTATTACTGCCAGTCCATGCATTAGAGTCCTCTTGTGTACGTCGAGGTCTGAAGTATCTATTGCCATGACAACCCCTGAGCAGCTGGCTGCAGTGACTCCCTCCTCCTGGCTGTGTGGTCTCGGGGTGGAGAGCTTTTCTATTCTCCTTTCTTAAAGCCTTGCAGCTCCACAACCACCAGAAACAGACAGATAGGAAAGGAGACACAATGCAGTGAAATAAATAAATATTCAGACATTTTAGTGACTAATTTGCACTAATTAAGTACATTAATTAAGTAATTATCATCGAATTTAAACATCTGTCTGATGTCGATGACTTTTAGGCAGTTATCTGCAGAAAGGCTTCTGATATCACTGTGTATTTCTACCAAAGTCGCAACAGCAAGCTCTGATTTTACTCTCGAAGTTTGCAAAAAAGGTGAAAGACTAGGACCAATCAAAGAGCTTACAAAAATATATAAATATAATAAGTTGACGTCCTGATGAGCTGGAATTAAATTCGCTGAGCTAAAGTACTATCTGTAAAATAACAGTAAACTACACTTACATTCACAGTAATTCTTTTTAACATCGTAAATAGCAGCAAAGGATTTCTGTATTAGCTCTATTGTGCTGTACACTTACAGTAATAAACTTAAAATAAATTATATCCTGTATTTTTTGCATTACAACTGGAAAAGTAATGCAGTAGCCAGTAATTTACACCTAAAATTGGTATAGAAAAAAGTATATATATATATGACATACATAAATACATACAATTGTATAACAAAGCCCAATTTAATAATATGTTATTACAAGTAAAACACCTAAAATGTATAAACATAATTGAATGAATGTAAGTTTTCTATGTATGTATTTATATTAAAATAACACATAGAAATAAACATATTTATTATTATTATTATTATTATTATTATTATTATTATTATTATTATTATTATTATTATTATTATTATTGTTATTATTATTATCTCAAGAATGTATTTTTTAACCGTATAACCATGAAAGATTATAAATCAGTTTGGGTGAGTTGATTTCAAAATAACATATAATATATTTATAAATCCAGACAGTAAATAACAGAGTCCTTGTTATTGTGCAGTTACTGTACATTGATCAATGTTATTTACAGACTCTCTGGATGTTTTATTAATCTAATGACTTAATGCTCCATAAGTATGAATTATTCAGCAACTATGAAGCTAATATGTAAGTTATGTATGAGAAAGGAACTAAAGCATGGACCCTCTGACAGGGCCTTAGAGGGGTTAATCTTTCGATTATAAGTATTTTTAGCATTGTTTGCGAGAAGTGGGTTTGGCTTGGAGAGGACACCCAGTGTGTTCATGAATGATTTAGTGAAATCACGTGGATCAGGTCAGCAGGCCCACCCACCCAACTCACTAATGAAGCTGCCCTGATTCACTCATGCAGGCTTCAGCTCATCTGGCTCCAATTAACAGAGCTCCTGCTGACCACACACCAGTAAACCCAGTCTTGACCTGATAACAACTATATCTTCATCTAAAGCCCATTTCTTTATATACAGTCTTTACAATCCTAACTGTAAGGTCGCTAAAACAGTAGGACATAAATTTGATGATGCAAAGTACCTTTGAAAAAAAAGCAGAATTTGGTTTGCTTGGGAAATTCCTAGAAATCTGCTTCTAAACTCTTCAAATGAGCATCCTGAGAAAAAGTTATTTAGGGAATCAAAAAAGGGTCCATTCTAGGCCATCTATGTTTTGCCATCTATATATTTTTTAGTTTTCTTCTACAGAATTTGAAATTGCCACTTGTTCTTAACATTGTATTGTGGATGAATGGTCCAGCATCCAGTATTACGTGGTAAAAGTTGTTCCATTTACTTCCATTAAAAGTTAAGAAGGTCTAATGTAACATTATCATCTTAGAGATATAAAATTTTGTCATGACAGCGACTATATGTGAGGTTGATGTTGGTAAAATGGTGGCAAATCTGAAAAAAAGTATGTTTAAAGTCTAAGGCTTTTCTAAAACCATAATAATCACAATATCTATCACAATATCTCAAAATCAGTCAAAAAGTTTGTAACCATTTAGTGTAATAGTTTTCTGTGATGCATCTTTTAAAAGTGTTTAACTCTTCAGACGTCTGGTTCCCATCACCACCACTGTGATCAATTCAAGTTTCTCTAAAACTTAGCACTTCGCATTAAACTACTCCAAATGACTTTGGGTACATCTTAACTATTTAATTATGCAGGATTTTCAATACAAATGAGTGGAGCTTCAACAGTGTAGTCGTCTCTCTTCTCTTCTTTCGTCTTTACTTTCTGAAAGCCATATTTAGCTAGACCAGCAGTGTTTCATTTCTCAGCTCTCAGTCCTGAAGACCCACCTGCCCTGCACACTTTGATGTGGTATTTATATGTGGACGCACATCTTTATCTAACTATCAGGCCCTTCCTGAGCTGAATCAGAAGTAAGACAGACACAAAACTGTGCTGTCTATCGGAGAGTTTATAGTAATTTCCACTGCAAACAGTCACCTCTGTCTCATCTGAGCGCACTTTTAGATGCAATGGCATGTGTAGCCCCTGCAGGTGAGCTGCAGCTAATTAAAACCAACTGTCTCACCCGCTGTGGTAACTTTGTGCAAGCTTTATCAGTGATGGCTGTTTCTTACTGAGAGTTGAGGTAAAATTGTCCATTATACTGACGCCTCATTTCATAACTGTAACTACATTTGTCTCCTGCCTCCAGGTGAAGATATTGTTGAATGGATTGCTAATCGTTTCAAAATAGATGCTGCTGGTAAGTAGGAGGAATTATTTTGTGTATTGTAGTGTATATTATTGCCAGATGCAACAAAATGTCAAGTCACTGAAGTTTGTAGCAAAAGGAAAATACAGATGAAATAAAATCAGCTGGAATACAATCTCTTTACATGAACTTACATTTATCTTGGAAATGCTTGTATTTTTTTATAGAGACAATATTAATATAAGTAACCACAGTCCAAATATGCATCATTCTTGATTAATTTCTCATTCATTCTACCATTGTAGTGGCAAACAGGATACAAATATTGATATGTAATTTTTATATGTAGAATAAAGTCTGACATACTAAACATCACCAGTAAAACATTAGTAAACCACAACACCACAGTTACACCTTTGGCTGTAACACCACAGACTGTAACACCACTGACTGTACCACCACTGACTACAACTAATGTTTTACACTGCTGACTAACACTACAGACTATAACACCACTGACTATAACACTACTGACTATAACACTACTGTCCATAACACTGCTGACTAAAACCACAGACTATAACACCACTGACTGTAACACCACTGACTATAACACTACTGTCCATAACACTGCTGACTAACACCACTGACTATAACACTACTGTCCATAATACTGCTGGCTAACACCACAGACTATAACACCACTGACTGTAACACCACTGACTATAACACTACTGTCCATAACATTGCTGGCTAACACCACTGACTATAACACTACTGTCCATAATACTGCTGGCTAACACCACAGACTATAACACCACTGACTGTAACACCACTGACTATAACACTACTGTCCATAACACTGCTGACTAACACCACTGACTATAACACTACTGTCCATAATACTGCTGGCTAACACCACAGACTATAACACCACTGACTGTAACACCACTGGCTATAACACCACTGTCCATAACACTGCTGACTAACACCACTGACTATAACACCACTGTCCATAATACTGCTGACTAACACCACAGACTATAACACCACTGACTGTAACACCACTGGCTATAACACTACTGTCCATAACACTGCTGACTAACACCACTGACTACAACACTACTGTCCATAATACTGCTGACTAACACCACAGACTATAACACCACTGACTGTAACACCACTGACTATAACACTACTGTCCATAATACTGCTGACTAACACCACTGACTATAGCACTACTGTCCATAATACTGCTGACTAACACCACTGACTATAACACTACTGTCCATAATACTGCTGACTAACACCACTGACTATAACACTACTGTCCATAATACTGATGGCTAACACCACAGACTATAACACCACTGACTGTAACACCACTGACTATAACACTACTGTCCATAACACTGCTGACAAACACCACAGACAATAGCATCACTGTCTGTAACGCCACTGACTATAACACTACTGTCCATAATACTGCTGACTAACACCACAGACTATAACACCACTGACTGTAACACCACTGGCTATAACACTACTGTCCATAACACTGCTGACTAACACCACTGACTACAACACTACTGTCCATAATACTGCTGACTAACACCACAGACTATAACACCACTGACTGTAACACCACTGACTATAACACTACTGTCCATAATACTGCTGACTAACACCACTGACTATAGCACTACTGTCCATAATACTGCTGACTAACACCACTGACTATAACACTACTGTCCATAATACTGCTGACTAACACCACTGACTATAACACTACTGTCCATAATACTGATGGCTAACACCACAGACTATAACACCACTGACTGTAACACCACTGACTATAACACTACTGTCCATAACACTGCTGACAAACACCACAGACAATAGCATCACTGTCTGTAACGCCACTGACTATAACACTACTGTCCATAATACTGCTGACTAACACCACTGACTATAACACTACTGTCCATAATACTGCTGGCTAACACCACAGACTATAGCATCACTGTCTGTAACGCCACTGACTATAACACTACTGTCCATAACACTGCTGAGTGTAACACCACAGAGTATAACACCACTGAGTGTAACACCATGGACTATAACACTGCTGACTATGACACCACAGACAAAATAATTTTATATACGTAATTATACATAAAATGCCATAAAATATTTTATAACCAGAAGTGGACGCCAGAAACAAATCCAAAAAAAAAAAAACATTTTATAAACTGTGGACTTCAGAGAGTTAGTCTTTCTTCCTTTAAGATATCTTTAGAAAAACTAATTCAATAAAAATGACCTTCCTGTTTTTTGTAACATTTTATGTTTCTGTAACACAACTGATGCAAAACAGAAACATGGGACAAGATTTATTGTCAAGATAAATAATTTTCTATTGTCATGGCAAAACAACAAATTTAATGCTTTTTTAAATAAAAAAATGAAACAAGCACCATTATGTATCATCTGTGAAGATCCTGCAGTGATATGCTCTTTGTCATGCATAACATGATTACAAATTATAAGTAAAAGAAAACAAACACAGACTTTCTACTTTCTATTGTTTATTCTTATTTTAATTACATTTTCATGGGTTAAAATTTGCCACTGCAATGCTAGAATGTAATCTAACATGAGATAATGTTATCTTTTCTTTACTGTGAATCCATACATATACACACAGTGTGTTGGCACATGATTTTTAGTTTTTTTACTGCACTTACTCAATAAGTCCTCATCTTTAATGGGTCTGTTCATGTCCTTAATGAGATGTGGCTCTGAGAGCTGTATTTAAAAGCAAGTATGTAACCTTTAGCTGTTGTGTGAAATAATTTCTCTATCATGTTTATTCCAATAGAGGCTCGAGCCATGGGCACTATGATGGTGGCCTTTGGATATATTTACCCACTGCAGGATCACAAGAGGCTCATTATCAAACCAGACGCTTCACTGTATCGCTTTCAGGTAGCAACACACCTCAAACTATGTATTGGGTTTCGGGATGGATTCCTGGATGCGGGATAAGGTTAGACTGCAATGTCAATAGTGTTCTAGCAAAGTCCCATTTAGTCTAAGCTGAACCTGGATCTGAGAAACCAGTCTTAAATGCATTATATTAAGACAGTTTATCCAAAGCTTTGCCTGTTTTTGTTGAAATAAATGAACCTACAAAGGATGTCCCGTATTTTGTATGAGTGTTTTTGTGATATTGATTTGTTTTCACAGACACCATATTTCTGGCCTGCACAGCAGTGGCCAGTGGAGGACACAGACTACGGTCAGTAATTTGGCCACCGATCAGCCATAACAATAAAACCATCTCATTTTATCTACACACATTGTACATATATCAGCTCTGTTTACAAAACAGTAGTTCTATACTTACAGACTTTAGTCCGTTTTCCTATATACCTTGTTATCCCCCTTTCACCCTGTTTTTTAGTAATCAGGTCACAGGACTCTACCCACAGGACACTGTTGGCTGGATGTTGCTGGTTGGTGGACTATTCTCAGACCAGCAGTGACACTGAGGTGATTAAAAAAGCACTGCTGTGTCTGATCCACTCATACCAGCACAACATACACTAACACTACCACCACCACTATGTCGGTGTCACTGCCGTGCTAAGAATGATCCACCTCCCTAATAGTACCTGCTCTGGTGTGGTCCTGTGGAGGTCCTGACTATCAAAGAACAGGGTGAAAGAGGATAAACAGTGTATACAATGAATCAGATGAAGTACAGCCTGTAGGTGTAGAACTAGAAAGTGCTCCTGTATGGTAGGTGGAGTTGATAAATTGGACAGTGGGTGGAGATATAAGGAGATTTTAATGTTCATTGGTGTAAAAATACAGTGATTATGCTATTTCCATGTGGTATTATCTTTCTCCTGAAATTCTCTGTTGTTGATAATGTTAAACATTTCACTGTTCTATGTTCTCATGATTCATTTTCTGTATTTTCTAGCAATATATCTGGCAAAGAGAAATATACGTAAAAAGGGGATGTTAGAGCTGCATGAACAGGTGCTGCTGCTACGATCATATTCACATCTACCTCTCTAAATATACTCCCATCATATCTGTTGATTGCTGAGTATCGTTTCCATGGCATCCAATCTCCGGCCTCTGCACAGAAGCTAATAACAAATGAACTGTTTTCATTTCAGGAGCAGTACAATAATCTACACAAATGGATGAACCACAAGTGGGACTTCATTGTGATGCAGGCCAAAGAACAGTACAGGTCAGTTCAAACAAGTTGGCTGCAAACAAGTTGGCCGCAACCGAATCAAATGCGTACATCTACATAAACAATAGATCAGCCATAGATCAGCAACCATTATATTTAGTGTGGAACTGATTGTGAATCAGGCCAAGTCAAAGCACTACTTTGGCAAACTGTGACTACTTGAGCTCATAAATGGTCAAAAAAACATTTCCTCTAGCACTTCTATGGGATTCTCGTACTGAGTGAGCACTATAATTTACCTAGTAGTTTTTTAACATCTGAATGAAACATGCTACTCAGACTATCCACATACACCCACAGAGGCCTAGAGTGATTTTCTCATTTCTCTGTTGTCCCACCCAATAAAAAGGCAAGAACATGATTGGTTGCCACATATTGGTGATTATTCTGATGTATTAGGCCTTTAGTTCAATGTTAAATCTAGTTACTGCTAATTCTGCCCATTGTAGGATTCTGGTAATATATTAGTACTAAACCAATGGTGACATTACATTAACAATGTTTGTTCATTCTAAATTAAACAAAGATGTTTAAAGCTTGTAACAGATGGTTTCACATATATTTTACCTTCTACCAGTTTTACAGTGCTCTGTTCTGTAAAGAGGCCTGGCTCCTGCTGTTTGACCTTTACCATGACTGAAACACACTGGTTGGCCTGCCATTCTAAAAGGCTAAAATGTGTTTTCTTACATACATCGTCCTACTGATTCTGAATAAAAACATGATTGGTTGCTTATTATGTTGAGTTAGTCTGATTCATTGGGCTTCAGTTCAGCCTAACACAGAGAAAATCTTGCTTGACTGGATTCATGATACCAAAAAGAAGAAACATCCTGATTATAGATTATAGATGTATATCGTTGCTCTCCAATAAAAAAATATGTATCGCCATTTTTGTTGATTTTGAGTTTTCTAAATCATTTGAAGACACCAATAGTCATTTATATTGTATGAAAAATTCATGATGAATGGACCAATAGAAGTGCCCCAAAAAAGCGTGGAAATAATTCTGGTTCCATTGAATTACATTGAAGGTAAAATATGTTTTTGTTCTCTCTTGTAAAGTTGCAATTTTGGAGATATTTGGACATCAACATTTTTTAATTTTTTAATTTAATTTAATTTTAACAGGCCTAGAAAGCCTTAAGAGTTCTCCTCTGTAATTTCCAGTGTGTATTTTGTATGTTATGCTCTATATTAAATTTTACTCGTGTGAACTGGAACTGTGTAGATTTTTACAGTATGAATTCTTTGTGCACAGAGCGGGGAAAGAGAGGAAGAAACCAGATCGGGTGGTGTTTGACTGCCAAGAGAGAGCCTACTGGGTAGTACACAGACCGCCAGTGAGTGAATATGACAACAGATCTCCCAAACCCAGTCCTGGGGACCCTCATGCTCTGCATATCTTCGTCAGTATAACTGAGACTAACATTCCTGATTCAGTTTATGGACTGATCATCAAGTGCTTTGTGAGCTGGTTCCAGACTGCTATATCTAATTGCTTTAAAAAAAGGAGATCATGTTTCTAAGTTATCTTCTGAGTTTGTTACTGTAAAATCTTGAAGCTTCTTAAACATGTCCTGTGTTTGTTTCTCACAAAAGTGAAAAGACAAAATAATAATAAATAATAATTTGCCTCACAAAATATATGACAAAGTATATTCTTAACTGCACAGATACATTACGACAAGCCAATCTGTAATTGCATAGAAAAATGCTTTATTTTTACTGTCCTATACCATTCTCTGAACAGCCAGGAACAATAAGTGGGATGGACTATGGACTGGAGCGACTGGTAGATCCCAATCAGGAGGAGGTAAAAGGTGAGTTTTGCTTTTCTTTAAAGAACTATTTGCTACACTGTTTAATGCTCAATTACGTAATTGCACATGTAACTACATAATCAGTTTAATTTACGTTGAGTTTACATTATAAACATTCAAGTCTGGTTCTGGTTGTTTTGTTGGTAATAAATGACAAAAACATGGAAAAATTGAAACACTGTTCTTTTTTCAAAATAAGACACAGCATGTTAAATTTTCATCACATTTCAATCATAATTAGAAAGGCAACGTTTGTGAACTTGACAAAGCATTTGCTATGTTATGCCAGACAAGGTGTTGCTAGGCCATTCCTATGGTATCTCAGGTGGTTGTTAATATATTTGTATGTGGGTGTGTGTGCTAGTATGTATATATGGGTTTGGTTCTAGTTCAAAAGTCTCCCTTCGTGTTTCTATGAGCTACAGTTGAATACATAAAATAACCCTTATGCTTTTGTTATTGCTCGTGATAATGTCTAGTGTTGTTTCAGTGCTTATAATCCTAAAAATCACAAGATTACTTATTACCTGTGGTATTCAGAGTTCAGGTTATTCAGGTTTAAGGTTCTGTATATTTTGTCGGAAATGTTGTGAATCTTGGCAGACATAAAGTAGCGTCCATGGTGTAAGAAGCTGCTGAGCCTGCTGTTTATCAGGGGGGAAGCAAAAAGAAGCCTGTCAAGGACACGTTTAGTCTATCAGCTTATATACAAGAGGATTTATGGTGTGATAATCTCACTGTTGCTGTGCACAGATAGAGCCTGCTAAACTTGGACGTCATGCACTGCACTGGCCGACGTAGAGCCTGTATACAGTTCTGACTTTGTGGTCATTAGAGTATATATTAGAGCATATGGTCTGAGACTGATTTTCTTTCTATTTCTCTTTCTTTTGCAGATTTTGCCTGAATTTATTTGGAAATAACATCAGCAGCGTGAGAGAACTTGTACCTATAGTACATTACATCAAAATAATGATTAATCACTCTATATATATATATATATATATATATATATATATATATATATATATATATATATATATATATATATATATATATATATATATATGTGTGTGTGTGTGTGTGACATTGTTGATTTCATAATATTCAACTAATAAATAAATATCATCACTGTCCAAAGCAAAATATCTCCATTTGTGAAAGGTTCATGATAAATTGACCAATAGAAATTCTCATATTCATAGAAAAACATATTCACATTACTTTGCATTGAAAGTAAAGACTGTTTTTGTCTTTTCCTGTAAAGTTACTGTTTTTCTTTGGACAGTGATAATATGTTATGTATTAAGTGTGAACTGGGAATGTATTTTTTAAGGTGGCACGATGTTGTAGTGGTTAGCACTGTCACCTCACAGCAAAACAATCCGGGTTTAGATTCCTGGTCCAGGCCGTTCTGTGTGGAGTGTGCATGTGCTCCCCGTGCTTGAGTGCTTTTCCTCCAGGTACTCTGGTTTTCTCCCACAGTCCAAATACATGCATGTTAGGTTGATCGGTCACTCTAAATTGCCTGTGTGTGCAAGTGTGTGTCGTCCGAAGCCCAGATACATGGCGAGGGTAAAACAAGCCAAATCTAGCATGCGAGTTGACTCGCTGTGGTGACCTCTGTAAAAGGGAAAAAGCCAAAAAGTGGTTTTAGAGATTTGAATATGTAATTGAATTAGAATCCTCTGTGAATTAAAATAAGCACTGTTTGTTTGAGCCTCTTTAAAGGCCTTTGATTTGATGAAGTAAGTTAAGCCTGATTGGTTAACTAGTTAATCAAATTGCCATATACTTCATCTATGATCCAGTTTACTCTTACCTTATTTCTATTGAATGAGTGGGATAATAAGCTCATAACAGAAATATATGTTTACAATTAGACTGGACTTTATTCAGTGATGGGTTACAGAATTTTTTTTTTGCTCACCTAAAAAAATGGGCCAGACCAGGTCTTTGCTGGTCCACCCCCATTCCCCTGTCCACCATCCACAAAATAATCCAAAAGAGATTTCTTCAGCTATTTTCTTTTAATTATTTTTCAGAAAATAACATCTGAATACTACAGAAGAACAGTAAGTAGTTGTATTTATCAGTTTATTTAATAGTAATATTTTTTTTATTGAGCACTTTTTATACCTCAAAGAGCTTCACAGACATGTGATAACAACCACACAAATTAAAATGCAAAGTCATTGTGAGATGTACCACCAATGTTTTAATGTAAATTATACATGTACCATGGTATATATAAAACATTTAAACTGAACAGTGCTGTAAGGTTGCAGTTATTATATTAAATTAGTAATAAAGTGCTTAACCACTGCTTAATTGCAATATTTTCCTCTTGGTGTAGATCATCTTCACTCAGCAGTGCATCATGAGGCCTAGAGTGAAATCCTCTGTGTCCATTGGAGCGTAAGTCATATAACATACATATCATACATTAAGATACAAACCTTTTTAAATATGGTTCTTCTGTTAATGATCAGTATTATACCAAAAAATGTAATGTGTACATTCAGGTCTATTAATGTTTGGTTTGTATGTCATTAGTCATTGTTAATGTCAAAATTAAATGTTGAATATGAGCTCAAAGTGCAGACGTTCAGCTTTAATTTGAAATAATAATAATTATAATAATTTAAAAAAGTGCATTTATGTATAAATCGGGTCTTTACAGTCTTTTTCATGCACTTCTACCTTTTTAGAGGCTTAAGTGTAGTCAGACAATTATCTGCTCAGCTGTTTCATGGCCAGGTGTGTGTTATTTGCTCATCATTTCATGTACGAGTAAGCTGATTAAAGGTCTGGAGTTGATTTCAAGTGTGGCATTAACATTCAGAATGTGCTGCTGTTAACTCTGGATAAGAAGTCCATAAAGCTTCACGGCCAATAAAGGGAATCGTCATTAGCCATAAAAAATCAAATCAAACCTAACAGAGAGGTAGCAAAAACATTAGATGTGCTCAAATCTGTTTGGTACATGCTTTAAAAAAACTGGGCTCAGAAAACACCAACTGTTCTGAAAGACCACTGAAAATAACTGTACTGGATGGCAGTAGAAATCTTAAGTAAGCCTCAGGTGAAGAAAAAACCTCTTAACTAACTGTTGGTTATATCAACATCTGGCATATACTGTATATATGTCAGCAATCAAAAGAAGACTTTACCAAATTAGAGTTTGCCAAATACATAAAATGCCAGCACGTTTGTGGAATCTCATGACTAGATAAGACAAAGATCAGCTCATACCAGAATGATGGAAAGAGAAGAGTACAGAGAAGGAAAGATAGCATACTACATAGCATACTGTCAAGCATGGTGATGGTAGCTGCTACTGGAACTTGTTCTTGGGCTATATTGTCTGTTCAGATGCTTCAATGCTTATAGGACAGTGCTGATGGACAATGACTTGAAGCAAACTGCAAAAGCAACCCAATACTTATTTTGACACATAGAAACTAAATGTTCTGCCATGGTCAAGTCTGTCATCTCACCCCAATCCAGTCGAGCGTGCATTTCACTTACTGTAGACAAAAGTACCCTAAAAACTAGCAGGAACTGAAGACAGCTGCAGAGCATCATCAGGAAAGAAACCCAGACATCCAGACTTCAGGCAGTTTGGTTCTCCAATTACCTTTCCTACTTCATTCTTCTAATTTAGATGTAAATAAATACCCTTAAAATAAAGCTGTAATTCTGCAAGTTGAGTTCATATGCTTTACTTAACCTTGATTTCAATGTGCTTTGGTAGACAACTAAAAAAACTAACTTAATATTTCTGGGCCTGACAATAGGCTGTGTCATGACACTATAAACAAACCATTAAATGTTATGTTATTTCTTTTTTTTAATCGTTTTTTTTTTTTTTTTGGGGCATGTGATACATATTTAATTAAAAGTTGCATTATAAATGACTGTTATTACATTGTTACCATGACAGTCTTGTGAAGTACGCCACAACATACAAGCAGCATGATCCCTTCCTTTACCCTTGCCTGCCGAGCAACCCCTGGTTAACAGACGATGTGACATACTGGCAACTAAACATGCCAAAGTAAGTTTGGTTATCGGCAGAATGTTTAATCTCAGATTTAAAGTGGCAGCGCTTTATAAATATTAGTTGTAGGGTTTTACAAAGCTTGTGCATTTGTGTTTTGTGCAAGTGTTGAGAATCCTACAAAAATGAGAGTGGAGCGCTGGACTTTCAGCTTCGGTGAGCTCCTCTCTGATCCTCGTGGTCGAGCCGATTTCCGTCTTTTCCTGAAGAAGGAGTTTAGTGGTATGTGGCATATAGTAAACACATATAAACACAGTATTTCTGAAACACTGACACCACTACTCTGTTATAAAGTCATGTAATTCACACTGCCATCTCACAAATACAGTAAAAGCATTATTGTAACAAGTTCAGCATATAACTAAACTAGCATCTTCAGATTAGATTCATTCAGGTGTCTACATAACAGAAAGCATTTATGATAAACAGGTGAGAATCTTGCATTCTGGGAGGCGTGTGAGGATCTGAAATGGGGAGCTGCAGCTACAATGCAAGAGAAAGCCCAGCAAATTTACAAGTAAGCTTTATGACATGTATCTGTACTATTAATTGTTGGTTTAAAAGCTTCACAACCAATAATTTTGCAATTACATTGTACTATAGTATATTATTATGTGCAAAAGTCAGAGACCATGGTTCATTTATGTAACTTGTGTCACAGAGTGGAGCATAATTTTCTGTTATCTCTCAAAGAATAAAGCTTAAAGTACTGTTTATCTGACGGTGATGGTTTGGGTGGTCTACCAGGTCTTGTATGATTGTTTGGAAACCTAATTTATCTATATATATATTTAAATTTTAAACTCCAGGTTTTGGAACTTTTGTTTTAACTTGCCTTCCTTACGTATAATCTTCTCATTGATCTCCTAAATAATTTTATCTTCACCTAAAAGGTGGTATCAGGTTTATATATATATATATGGTAAATGGTTTATATATATATATATATATATATATATATATATATATATATATATATATATATATATATATATATATATATATATATAAACCATTTAATAATAGTTCAAGTTGTACTGTCGGGGTTGCTTGTTTTGGCACTGATAGGGTTTATTCAGACACAAGATATATCATGAATAATATAAAATACAAAAAATCTATGTTGTAATAAACTTGAGCTGTAAGCATCAACAATAACCAAAACTTCAGACAGACTAACCAAAACGCTAACTCATTGAAAGAACTCACCATCAGCATTTTTTTAAATTTTACTTTGTTGACATAAACCTTGTTTTAGAACTTTCCTGGCCCGTGGAGCCCCTCGCTGGATCAACATTGATGGAAAGACCATGGAGATTACTGTGAAGGGTCTGTCTCACCCTCATCGCTATGTCCTGGATGCTGCGCAGACCCACATCTACATGCTGATGAAAAAGGTCAGCCATGTCCCCTGAAACTAGTGACAGCAATCAGCTATTCGCTATTCTGGTCACCTTTCCAGCCATGGAGCTAACATTAGCTTTGCTTTTCATTAAGGATTCATATGGCCGATATCTGAAGTCCCCAGTGTTTAAGGAGACACAGAGGAAGGCCGTTGCTCCTGAGGCTCACAAATTCAGGTTGGTTGTAACGCGCAATGTGTTAGCAGTGATATTCTCTGCTGCTTGTAAAAAGAACACTTGGCACACAATGCCCACCAGAGCACAAATGTCATAACCCACATAACATTTTGTTCCCTTTTAGTGAAGCCCAGCTGGAGCAGAATGCTAAAAAGCGGCGGCCCAGTCTGAGCCCCATCATCCTGAGGCAGCAGGAAGAGGAGCAGAAGGCCAAACTGGCTGCCAGTGGCCCTGTGGACATAACCCAGGTTATGAGCAAACTGGCCCAGAAAAAGGGGACTGAAAGCAAGGCATAGATAATGGCAGTGTGGATGTTATTTTTGAAATACAGAAATGTTGATATCAGCAGAAAATGCTGGCTAAGATGTTTGAAGCAAAAACAATAGCTAACAATAGATATGGGAACAAATCTAGCCAAAAATATCACATACCTGCTTATAGTTTAATATAATTTACGGCAGAGTAGATCATATGAAAACAACAATAGCATCATGAAGATTATAAGAACATCAAGTAGCCATTCAAGATTACAGTAGAACTATACCACTGACATATCAGGCTGTGTTATCAGTATGAGTCGATACTCAGGATTTCAGTATTATTAAAATATTAAAACAATGATATTTTGCAATCTCTACTTTCAGTTAAGTCCACAGTTCAGTATTTCACTCTAGCACTGCTTGTAGCTCTGTGCATTGTAATTCTGCACTTCATCAGTTGTACTTTTGGCAGGATGCTCTGTTTTACAATGCATATGATAAGCAAGGCTAGTAAAGAGCTTTAATGTTATGTACTGTACGTCTTTGTGTTGTGTTGATTTGGGTCATGTGCTATCACTGTGTATGTGTGACATGGAATATCTGTTTCATCATGTTTTGTTGCTTTGTCTTTATTATATGTGATAGTAAACAAACAGATTTCATCCTCATAAATCCACTCTCCATTTCTCTGTTTGTTTTTTTTTGTTGTTGTTTTTTTTACCCGGGTGTCCACTGGGTGAGTTATGCTGTTTATCATTCATGTAATAAAGTCATGCGTCCACTCTAAAAGCACTCCTGTTCTGTGGTCATATCATGTGTCTGTCATTCACAGTCATGGAATGTGTTTGCATGGAATTCAAATTTGTGTTTGCATGTAAATGAGGGCCGATATGAGTTCCTCACCCTCATAACTACGTAACTTCATAGTTAAACTATATTTTGCAAGTCAATTTTTTGTTGATGGTCACTTTGTCTTTAACTAACAAGCTCTTAAATGCAACTGTATTTTATTTAGCTAATCCTAAACTTGAACCTAAGCCCAAGCTTAATGTGAACCCCAAAACCTAAACCTAATCTTACACTTTAATTCAAACCTAACCTTAACTTAAAACCCAAGCCTAAAACTAATCCTAAACCTTAACCTAAAATCAATTCTCACCTTAACTTGAACCCAAACCTAAAACTAAATCTAACCTTAAAATCAACCCCAAATCCAAACCTAACTTTAACATTAATCCCAGAATTTAGACCTAACCCTAAACCCAAAACTAACCCTAATTTTGTAGTCAATCAACCAATTTCAACAGCTAATTTATTAATATTCAGATATAAATAAACAAATATTTAGAAGAATATAATTGTGTAAAACACAATTGGAACTATTGGAACTATAAATGCCTCAGACCATTATCCCTCCTGACTTTACTGCTGGCATCATACATTGCAACAGGTAGTGTTCATCAGGAATCTGCTTAGCCTATGAGATCCATGTGTGAGTGCCAGATAGTGAAGTACAAATTATCACTCCAGAGAATATATTTCCAGTCTAGGGTCCAGGAATGCTTTACACCACTCAAGTTGGTGCTTGGCATTGGTTGGTACACAATATTATTTTAGCTTTGTTAACATATCATCGCTGTCCAAAGAAAAACTCTTCATTTTTGTGGATTTCTATTTTTTTGTCATTTTAATATGACTGCTGTCGTTGACATTATGTACAATGTTTATACAATGTAATGACAAATGGACCAATAGAAACACTCCAAAATAGCTTGGAAAAGTAATTGGTTCCATATACTTGCATTGAAAAGTTTTTGTCCTCTCCTTTAAAGTTGCCATTTTGGAGACAGATGTTTTACCTTGGGCAGCAATGATATATATGCTTTATGGACTGTGGAGTAAATTATATGGTTTGATTATTTTTTATATTGTCTACACAAAGTGAGACTATTTAGTTTTTTCATGGTATGAGCGCTTTGATGTCTTTCAGAGTTAGAAAAACTCATATTCAGTTAGGTTTTATGACTGGCTGTACACATGTCTTGTGTATTCATGTTTTAATTATTCTAACACTGCTTGCTGACATTTCTTTTGCTGCTTATAACACTGTCCTTTCTGCCTGCTGTGCCCTCAGTTGTGCAGGTACACCGCCCCTGTGCCCCATTTAGCTGTGTACACAGGTATCTGTGAGACTCAAGCCACTTCTTCTCCAGGGCTAATGACCCTGCCCAACAGCGCTGCGTGTCCTTCTCCCATCAGCGTGGCCATCGACAGCACCCCTGCCTCTGAGAGAAGGTTTGACAGTGGAGGTCCTGCCTCCTCCCATTTCCCCTCCATTGCTGAGAGCACTGAGGCGTCTGTGTCTGAGGAGAGCCAGCCACCTGCACCCAAGTCCCGTGTAGCCCTGTCACTGAGCCGTCTGCTCCGCAGAGGATGCAATGCCCCGTCAGTGTTCGCCAGCCTGTCACCAAAATGTGCCGTTACTGCTGGAGGAGGGAGAGTGCAACCACTCGGAGAGCCACGCGCTCAACCACAGCCCAAGAGGATTGCAAAGTTAGTGAGATGCAGAGCACATACAAAATACAAGCATACACCATAAACTTCTTTTTTAACCCTTTAATCTCTAAAGAGACAAGGCCAGGTCCAGAGTTACTTTCTTACCTCATAACAACACCCTATGTATGTATATTCAGAGTTGAATACAAGCCTTGGACTTTAGACTAAAATCCAAAAGCAAAACTTTAAGTGGCCATATACTTTAATTCTGTTTATTGTGTTAAAACTAAACTTTGTTTCAGTAGAGACAATTTTAGCTCATTTTAAGCAGAACTCAAAAACGATAGCCAGCATAGCAAACAGTTTACAGGAAACACGGCTCGAATAGGTTTGAAACAATTCAATTAAAAGTTAACTTAATTGCATGAAATAAAGTGACAATTCTTTATGTTATACACTGATTTTCAGATTTTTGACACATTTTTTTCACAGCAATGAAATCTTGGGACAGAGATTCTTTTTGCTATAGTGTCTAAAATACGGCTCCTCCAATAGACTAAACCTCTATGGCTGTGTCTCAGTTTTGTACTACACACTTATACTACCCAGTATACAATGATCAGTGATAACATAACAATTAACTTTTTGTTTCCACAATATCTGTCAATTTTATCAGCAACTATAACAATATACTGCAACTATATCACAAAGTAGGTTAGCATTAGTGTACATTAGTACTAGGTGTGCAACTGTGACACGCCCTGTGTTCGAAACAGCAAACTGTGAACTCTTTACTGTATACTGCTCCAGTACTAAATACTTCATGCTACTCTTCATCTGTAGTATACTACAGGGAAGGAACACAAATCAGGCACAGAGCCAAACAGAACCAATCACTGCTCAGCCTCTTTTCAGCATGTATGACATTTTAATATACACCTCATATCATGACTGAGTTTTCTACCTGTCTTCAAAGCTGCAAAACAACTTTATAAATGTAAGCTTTGGACCGGTCTGTGTGCTTTCCAGACAAACCAGTTTTCTCTGATTACAATGCCAATTACAATTTCATTGTCATTACACTCGTAGTTGGTAATATGGACCAGTTTGACTGGGTAATACTTGTGACTGAAAAGTTTTTTTATTACTTTTTTATTAAAATTTCTCTCATTATGCAGAAAGTTAACTTTCAAATAGACAATGTAATCAAACCCAAACCCAAGACCAGCTGAGAAAGTGTTGCACTGGCCATTTGTCATTATGGTCAGAAAGTCTGAATCCAGGGCTGTTAAATATATCTAGGTGGTTACTAGTTGCATTTTGGGATAAGGTATATCCTGAAGATATCTGGAAATTCATTTTGGTCACTTACTGCATCCTACATAATACTACATAATACTTTTGGGCAGCATCAGTGCACAAGCAGTATCTAGTAGACTACTTTAAACAAAACCTTTGTTTCAGTGAGACATCATTTTAGTAATAAAGATTTGTATTGCAATTTTTTGTTTATATTTAATTCAATTATATCTACATGTTTCAAATAAAAGAAATAACACAGTTCTGTTCAAAGATTTACAAAATGTATGTTTCACAAGTTGAAATTAGAGGATAGGGTTTAGGCCAGACCTATAAATTATGATTTTTTTATATATTGTTTTTTAATATATTTATATATATATATATATATTTTATATATATTTTATTTATTTGTTTGTTTGTTTGTTTATTTATTTATTTTACTGAGGAACCACTAAACTAATTCAGTTGAATAATCCATATGGGACGCTGAAGAATTCATATTTGTTACTAGAGGTGAGCCACACATGGTGCCACATATAAAGAAGTGGTGCAATACCCCCCCACTCCCCACATCCACCCACCCTGACAATTTATGCCAAGATAAAACAGACAGTGCTGTGGCTGCTATCAAAAAACTGTCCAACTGCCACACTAAACACAATAAAAAACTTTTTATAACTGTTGACCCACTTGCTCAGCTACAGATACAAAGATTAAAATATGACCTTCATATACATTTCCATCATTCACTGTTAGAAAAGAAAAAAGTTTGCAGATACATCTTTCTCCAACTCAAGTACAACCAACGTAAATGAACTTTCGAAGGTAAAACAGTGGTGAGAGAGGGTGTTTGGAGTCAATGCAGTTTTATGTATATAACCGCAATGGATTATGGTCCCACCCCATACCTAGGACCTTTTCCTGAGGATATATAAATATGTTACATCAGTGTTACTGAAGAAAAATTAGCATAGGGACCCCCAAAACTAGTGCAACTTAGATTTTATTGGGTTTTTTTTTATTGAGTTAAAAGTGTTACAGTATACCTAATTAGACATCTTCCATTTATTTTTAACATTGTTGCTCCTCACATAGTTTATTTTCTACAGCTGAATAATTTATCTAAATGAAAGAACAGTATGGTGTGGCACTGTATGGTGAATAGCATTTTGGTTAAAACTATACATTTGTAAAAAAAAATAAATAAATAAAAAAATCGTAGTGTTACATTTCATTTTATATTAACTACTTAGTAGATGTATACTTGAATTCTCCCTTAAGATTGCCCTTCATTCATAAAGTTTAAGTGCGTTGCACAAAAATTTCTTAAATGGTACTTATTTTAGAACGGTGAAATTGTCATGCACCCTTACAAAACTATACACGACTAATATTTTCCTTAAAAGGGCAATTCCACCCACATTTACATTTCTGCATAAGGAAATGATTGAGATCATTCAGTGTGGTTTCATCTGAAGTGCTCCGTTCCACAGAAATTTACAGGAGCACAAAAGTTTATAGTGGTGGTGATAGGAACCAGACGTCTGAAGAATTTAGTGTCTTTAAAAGCACCTTTACAGAAAGTCATTACAGGAAATTCCTATAAATAAGCTGCCTGATGTGTGACACATACATTTACGATAAAGTTCCAGAAAATTTGTGAATGGCCTTATGATGGTGAGGTATATGTGGGGCGTTGTAATGCAAAAATAACGTTTTGGCGCTGCAATCTGAATCACAATCTGAATCACTTTATTTCTCTGCAATGAACCATTTCATATCTCAGTCACTGTGTTATGCCAAATTCTGAAAGAATAGATGTAATTTAGCTTTTCGGTATCCCTCCAGTATTTTTTAACTGTAACTTCTCTTAGAAAGATAAAAGGTAAAGAGAAGGCTTCCTTATGATTATTGGCCAACGGGAGACTACTTTTGGAGTTGTTTAGAGAGAAGAGTGGTTTTTTTTCCTGATAGAAAGAATCCTATGTGTTAAAAAATACTGATGTCAACTGCTGGCAAGTTAGAAGACAACCTTAAATACCACACTGTTAGCCAATAAATACTAAGGAACTTAAGTAGTTTATTACTGAATCAAAAATGAGTCATTAATTGTTATGTAATTGCTAGTGATCAATAGTTATGCAATTAGTTATGTAAGCCTTTAATTGGGTATGTGTTTATTATCCCACCAGGCCTGTAAACCATTGTCTTTTCTCCTGCAGTTTTTTCCAAATTAAAGTTGACATCCCCCCCGAATGCCGCATCTACCCCATTGACTCGGAGGACGAGGAGGAAGAGAGTCCTGGTACAGCGAGAGGGGGGGTGAAGGAAATCATCTGCCCTTGGGAAACAGTCACCAAACATGATGGAGCAGGATAGAAGGATCAACAGCATGAAATCTGAAAACAGAGATACACGTGTGTCATGGTGTCACCATCTTTACCACTCAGACATGCTCTAGGAGTCGACAATTGAAGTAACAACATTTCAAACCTAATTGTCTGTATTTCTGATAGTTTTTAGTAGTGCCTACATGTTCTAGTAGCCGGTGGAACAACATGGTTGTGGGATTTTCTATCTGTATAAGTAGCTGTTGGAATGTCTGTGGCTATGGCAAGAGGAGGCCTTATTTTAGAGGAGCTTTCCTTTTTCTTTTTTCTTTTTCTTTTTTTGCAAAATCGTCGTTAACTCGTTTAGTATGGCAAACTAAAGATTTTGTACTTGGTCTGTTCATCATTTTATATCTATCGAAGATGCATTCATGTAAACCTCTTTGAGAAATATTCAATATTTTCATAGTTGTATCTCCAGAAAGACAGTAAAAGGGTACGCAGGACACTTACTGTCTGAATGTATTACCTTTAAAAGACGTTTACAGTTCACTGCAGAATGAGAATGTGGTAATTGCTCATATTTGACTTGTGGAAGTGCCTCAATAAAGTATTTCAAAAAGGAATCGTCTCTTGTCAACACAAACAAAAGCAAAACCGAGCTGTCCAAACCAGTTTAACTGATCGGTCAGTGGAGGTAACAGCCTTAACACACAGATCCTCAAAGCAGGGTGAACTAGTCAGAATGTTTTAAAGACTGTTGCTGCGGCTACTCAATCTGCCAGCAGGTGGAGCAAGATGCTCACACGCTGAGGTGAAGGAAGCTGTCAGCTAAATAGAGCTGATGCTGTAAAGATACACCACATTCATAAATTGATAAGTCATAGTTGAAGAGTAACTGCACTGAGGTTCTGCTCATTAAGATAAGGCAGAATGGTTTGATGTGAAATGCTCTGTTCTACATAAACTTTGAGTCAGAAATGTTTACTGTGGTGGGTGCAGGAACCAGACGTCTGAAGTGTTCAATACCTCTAAAACTGGTTCCTCTACAGGTAACCATCCCAGCAAACAAATGGTACAAGCATATTGCTGGAAATGCATCCCATCACACTTATACATTTATATACATTGTATACATTTGTTTTGATCAGAATAATGAGGCAGAGAATCTCTAATTTTATGTCTTGCTCGTACTGCGGTTTGCATCTTATAACTGCTGAAGTAACTAGTTAGTAATGTGGTCTGCCACTTGCTCTGTGCTTCAGAAGGGTTATTAGGGTCGTAGTATGCCTGCACCATCCCCCTATTATTTAAAAGAACATTTGTTGTTGCTAGTGTTGTTGTTTTTTGTGTTAGTTGTTAGTGTGTTTATGTGTTGACCATGTTTTATTCTGGGTTAGTGATTGTGAGTGGTGTGTACGTGGTTAGAAGAGACCTTTCTCGCTATTCTGGCTGTTTCTAAGTGGCCTTTTCTGCACTGATCAATAAGTAAGCATTTTCTTTGAGCAGAAATCTTTCTTCCTCACCGCTGATGTCACAGTATAGTTACACGTACTCAAGAAAACAAGTTTAGATTCATACTCATCTGAAGGCTTTCAAATGATGCAGTCACGGTTACCGCATAAGTTGATGTGTGAATAAAGGGATCTACAGATTACTCATTACTGTTCAGTCATTAAAAGTTCTGTTAAACTTTATTATGATTCAGGGGGCCAAAGAGGTTAGTAAAAGGGTCCCATACCCGCCACACCACTCCACCAGCACCCCTTGTTTTCACACCTTGGTGCTGGGATGGAGCATAGCTGAAAATGTGCTGGGCAGGTGGTCTGCAGGACTGGAGCAGGACCCTTTGTCTGGAATAAATAGTGAATGTGACCTTTGTGTGAATAATGCTGGAAATAAGTGAAAACTGTGTCCCGTGTTTGTTTTTGCTGCAAATCACTGTGCATGTTAGGAATGAAGGAAACATTCACAGGTCAAATATTTACTTGGAAGATTGCCAAATTAGGACGCAAACATGTCTGTGAAAAACAGAATACAAAGATTTACTTTCACCACAAATGTTTACAGTGTGGACGGAGTTACAGTGTCAGAACCTGTTCTTTATTGTGGTAGGTTTATATTTCTAACAGGCTTTTTGTTTGGAAGGTAATTTTACTTGTGTGTTAAAAAACTAATAGCAATACTTTTACTTGTGTAGTAACAAAACTGTAATATTACATTTACTTGTGTAGTAACAAAACTGTAATATTACATTTACTTGTGTAGTAACAAAACTAATAACAATATTTTTACATATGTAGTAACAAAACGAATAACAATACTTTTACATATGTAGTAACAAAATTAATAACAATACTTTTACATATGTAGTAACAAAATTAATAAAAATACTTTTACTTGTGTAGTAACAAAACTAATAAAAATAATTTTTCCTTGTGTAGTAACAAAACTGTAATATTACATTTACTTATGTAGTAACAAAACTAATATTACATTAACCTGTGTAGTAACATTAATAACAATAATTTTACTTGTGCACTAACAAAACTGTTATAACAAAACTTTTACTCATGTAGTAACAAAACTAATAACAATACGTTTACTTGAGTAGTGATAACACTGTTATAACTATACTTTTACTTGTGTAGTAATAACACTGTAATAACTATACTTTTACTTGAGTAGTAGTAACCCTGTAATAACCATACATGTACTAGTTTAAGACTGCTCTGTATTCGCCCCGCTTCTCTGTGTAAAAGAAATTAATCTTGTGTAAAATGATGTGAGATGAAGTGTAACTCTGTCTCTTGTTGTCTCAATGAGGTCACCCGGAAGCAGTGGTCTTCTCTCTCTTTCTCTCTCTCTCTCTCTCTCCCTTTCTCTCTCTCTCTCTCTCTTTCTCTCTCTCTCTCTCCCTTTCTCTCTCTCTCTCTCTGCGGAGCGGGGCTGGTCAGGCTAGCAGAGTGCAGCCTATCGCTAACGTTGACCATGTCGGCTCTCAGTTTGTGAATAAATGTCGAGTTTCAAAATCGAGCCCGTTGCCACATTCAAGTGCCCACAACTCGGTAAGTAGTTGAGAAATGGTGGGAATTCGTTCACTCACTGGCTGTAACTTCTAATCCGGTCAGTTAGCAGGCTAGTGAGAAACGTTAGCGGAGGAGCTACAGTGCTGTTGGCGAGTGAAGAGAGCAGAGCAGCAGCACTACATCCTCCTAGCCTCCCATTTTAGCCTGTGTGCTGATGTTGAGCGTCTGAAGGCCTGCTATTCTTATGTACTTGTGAGTTTATAGCTGTAAACAGGTAACTCGACGACGGCTTTATGTGAAAAGCGTTTTGTTTTGGTGCCACTGCACTTCCTGCCGTGTGTCGCGATGCCATGACAGTTAATCTAACAAGCAGCTTAGCTTTCTTAGCTTTGTTACTTGTCACGTTGCAAACTGTTGCTGCTGAAACTGATCTCTGTGTACGCCGACTCTACACCACCCATACAAGACTAACTGACATCTAATTATAAAACAACACAAGGCTTTTGTGTCGGTAAATGATTACAATGAGACACACCTACTCAGAGTCAACAGATGCCGAGTTTATGGGCTTTGCCTGGTGGCTAGCTAGCTGAGTTAGCTGGAATAACGACTCGCAGCTGGTATATCAGCAGTGAATTATTCTTGTTTAAAACCTTCGTCATCAAGTTTAGATGCTTTACACGTCGAAATGTGGTTAATAGAGTTTTCTTTTCTGTTTTTCACTTCATTGTGTGAGCTAACAATAACACAAAGCGCTCGTGCTCCACATCCGGTCTCAGACAGAAAGATATATTTCATATGGAGGCTTTTAATCAGCGTGTCTTCTTGTCATGTGTTGAAATTGGTGGGAGTTATGTCTTTTTATTGATTGGTCTCACAAACCTGTACTGATTGTGCTGTTTGTGTCTTTCCACTAGACGTTTTCAAGCTGAATATCGAAATGGAACCACCATTTCTACCCCAGGTCTTATAAACCAGGTACTGTACTTTGCCTCTGTTTGGTAGCTGCACAGGTTCTGAGTTAGAAATGATAATGACCACCTGGATGTGTGATCATAAGCCCCACCACTGAAGTTAAATTAAACATCTGTCGTACTGATTAAAGCCCTGCAAACGTTAACAGGATCTTTGCCAAGATTACAGCTCGCAGTTGCTCTGTGGGGGCAGAAAAGAGCTGCCCTCGTTTCTCCTCAGCATCCTCGTAGGTGGAGACCTGTTTATTGGGCATCGTGTGTGTAGGTTATCTTTACAGACAGGTGTGGGCCTGCACAATGAGGAATGTGTTCTTGGCCATTTCACTGCTGTAAGACTTTGTGCTACATGTCAGAACACTGTCTTTCACTCACACAGGGAGGCTCCTGCTGACTCTAGGAGGAGTCTTTAAACTGTGCTGAGTCGTTGACTATTCCGTAGCCGGCAGGGTGAGATTTTTGCAGGGATGCAGATAACTGAAGGTCCTAAACCCATTTGTTGTGATGCCAGGATGTTGTTTAACAACTATCTGTTGTTATTATCCTGCAACTCTACTGTGTACGCTTGGCGTTTATTTCTTGGTGTGTTTAATTTACTGCCATCGTGCTTTGGATATGGAACATGCAAGCAGATGCTTTTCATGCAGTTGCAGAAAGAAATTGTTTTAGATACAGACGTCCTAGCAGAGCTTATGTTGTGGAGAATTGTTGTGCACGGAGCTAATACTTATTAGGACGTTATAAAGAATGCAATTCAGTGGACTTGTGGAAGCGTAATAGAAAAAAAATGAGTCAGAAATGACTCTAATGTATTATTTGTGTGTCTGAGAGCAGCGCTCAGTTGCTATTAACTTACATTTTGAGCTTAAGAAGTACAAGAGCCAATATTTTCTGCTCAGAAATGCATCAAGCATGAATACATTTAATACGATTATGACTCATAGACTGGTCAGTAGGCAGAGTCTAATAGCCAAAGTCTTTGCTACAAGGATGTTTGTTAGTAGAATTTGATCACAAATAGGACTGTACTTGTTTTTGTGCCAGTGTTTTACAAGGGGTTTGTATTGCTTCTTGCCCTGATAATACTGCTGTATTGTAACTGGGACCATGTTCAGACTGCCAGCCCAAATCAATTTATTGGCATATCGTCGCTGTCCAATAAAAAACATGTATCTCTATTTTTGTCGATTTCTATTATTCTACATTAATTGATCGTAGCAGCTGCCGTTTACACGGTGGGGAAATTTCATGATGACTGAACCGATAGAAGTGCTTCAAAATAGCATTTCTGGTTCTATTGACTTCCATTAAAAGTGAGGACAGTTTTTGGCCTCTTCTGTGAAATTGGCAATTTGGAAGTACTTGCTTCTCATTGGACAGTGATGATATGCAGATTGAATTTTGATGTTCTAGACAGCAAAACGGCACACAGAATATCAAGTTTTACAGATGCCCAAAGCAGATATCAAAGTTCTTTTGGGTCACTCACTACAGGTCAAACAACAGTAGAGTGATGGAAGTGCTAGAAATGTATTTCTAGTTAGCTGTGGGAAACATGCCCAAGGGTTGTGTAGATGCAACCACATTTTGACTGCTAGATTTCTTTCTGTAAATGACACAGCAGTGAGAAAAAAAACAAACCTTTTTTTGGGTTTCTTTTTAGTAGGTGTGTACTGGGAAGATTGAATTACTTGTTTTTGTCCATTGTGATTGTTGCTGTTGTGAGTAGCATGGTGCGTTTACCAATGGTTATTCCTTTTAGGCTTCTGGCATCCTTGAAATTTGAGATGTGGTATGCCCATTAGGACATATGTGTAACTCAAGGCCTGGAGGACGGAGCTAAGACTCTTTTTTAGTTCAGCCCTGCAGTGATTTGAGTTTCCAAACAAATTCTGTGCGCTGATTAGGAATCTAAATAAATAATAGATGTTTACTTTACTGATTTCCTGCAAATATGTGTTTGGTGATATGTTCTATGCTGTTCTTCATGTCACAACGGGCCTCTGACCTTTTCCTGCTGCACAGCTGGTACTTGTGGCATGCTAATAAAAAAATTAGAGGATATAATATGTAGATTATAGAGAGCCTGCTATAAAACACAGCTTGTGAAATGGGGTTATATGAGGCTCTCAATATTCAAAGTAACAGGTTTTGCGACTTAATTATGGCATTAAATTGTTGTAGTTAGGTTCAGAATTAACACTTTACAGACCAGTATAGTGCAGTTTAAATATTATAGCGTTTGTATGCTAATAAATGTTTCTCTGTTTTCATTCTTGGCCTACGGGAGTATTTCAGTGGTCAGAGCTCTGTTTTGAGGCATTTCCTCTTGGTACTCTCATTGAATAATACAATTTGCACTGACCGCTTGCTGACACCGAAAAATGTCACGTTGTTGATTTATGTCTCTTGCAACAGCTGAAAAACATATCCTTTAGGGAATTCTGTCAGCTCAGAGTGCTCAGACGGATTTTAAGGAGCTAGGCAAATCCTCTGATCTTGGGTGATTGAGGAAACGAGGCACAGTTCTTTCTACCCCAACTGCTGGAGGCCTCAGCCTTTCTACCTGATGTTATTTGGTGTGTGTGCTCTACGAGTTGTTGCACAAGTGGCGCTGCACACCATGAAACATGTCGGAACTTGCCATATGGCTCCATCTTTCACCTCTCTGTGTGCCTTCTGCAGCTCTCTGAGTCTGTATGTGTTGTATAGGACATATCTCAGCATTATCTCAGCAGATGGACTACAGTTACAGACTATAGTCCATCTAATTCACTGCATACGTTGTTTATCCCCTTTTACCCTGTTCTTTAATGGCCAGGACCACCACAGGACCACCACAGAGTAGCTACTGTTAGGAAGGTGTATTATTCTTAGCTGTTCAGTGACACTGACATGGTGGTGTTGTGTAGTAGTGTGTTGTGGTGGTATGAGTGGATCAGACACAGCAGTGCTGCTGGAATTTTGTTGCACAAGTGGTGCTGCACACCGTAAAACATGTCAGAACTTGCCATATGGCTCCATCTTTCACCTTTCTATGTGCCTTCTGCAGCTCTGTGAGTCTGTCTGTGTTTTATAGGACATATCTGAGCACGCTTAAATTCAATTACGCAAAGAGCGTTGCATTTGGGTTAATGGAACACGGCGTAGTCTGCACAGACATTCTGTGGTGAAAGCGAACAACTTGTGTGTGTGTTTGATGTGAGCAGTGTTTTATGTACAGATTACAGATTACAGATTACAGAAATTTGAGGTATCATGACACATTTTTTAAAACCTGCCTGTTCTTCTTAAGGCCATGACACATTCTGCAATGTTCTGCAACAGACACCAGCATCCTAATGTTGGCAGCTGGTCTCATGCTGTTCTAGAATAAGAATGAACAAGCCCTGCGTGAATGGGGAGGACGTGCTAGAACAGTGTGAATAGGTAAAGCATACCAGAACTGGGTATTTGTCTTGGTAAGCCAAGGGCCAAAATAAAACAAAGTGAATTTGTTATGAAATGTATAAGCATGAATACATGACGTGAAGAGCCCAAAGCTGTATTAACATACCCCGTACATACGACTCTGGTTTAGTTTAAACTAAGCTTTTATATGATAAGCTATAACATGTTCATGATTATATGGCCAAAATGTAAGAGTTAGTGTTACAAAGGTATTATAAATACTTGACGCTTCTTAAAATACATATCAGTTCAGATCTGCTGGTAAGTAGTTAATATAGTTTTCCACGTCACTGCAGAGACACTGGAATTCTGGCAGGCACAACAGAGCAGTAAGCGGTGCAGAGTGGAAGTGGAACATGGAGCAAACGGGTGT